>OX422144.1:126314616-126893647 GCA_949129095.1 Volucella bombylans | reverse complement strand
GTATTGGTGAAAGATCGGAAGATGTTCCTTTATAAGGTGCACACTGTTCACCAATTGGAGACTGCTGACTGTCAAGCGAGTTTAACGTACTCCTATGCTCTATTAAACCTGGTGCAGGAAGAGGATGATTTCGTAGCCAAAATCATTTCAAAATTTGCGTTTCTGGGCCAAGGAGAATCCACATGAAATGTACGAAGAGTCATTCCATCCCCTCAAAGTGACTGCAAATGCCTCATGCAGTGAAAAAGTGATTGGCCCTTATTTTCTTGAGGACGCAGATAGTACCCTCGTAGCCGTAACTGGTGGGCGCTACAGAAAGATGTTAAACGAGTTATTTTTGCCGTATGTTACTGGATCGGGTTTTGACCATTGTTGGTTCTAGAAGAACGGAGCAACCGCTCATACAGGTCGGGCAGCGATGGAGATTTTGAATCATTTCCATCAATCCATTTTCCACGCCGTGTGATCTTCCGCTTTGGTGATTTGAACTGGCCGGCCAGATCGCCAGATCTGACGCCCCCAGACTTCTTCCTTTGGCGTTTTTTGAAAATCTCGCGTTTACCACAGCAAACCACAAACCCTTCAAGTCTTGAAAGCCAACATTGAACAAGAAATCACCGATTTGGAGCCTGATGTTTTGCGAGCAACAATTCAAGATGCAAAGGTGCATCAACTCAGGAGGTGGTCGTTTGACCGATAACATTTTTTCGACTTAACATCATCAATTTTACACCTTTAACTAAGGTTTTCGTGGAAACAGAGACCATTTTTTGTCATTTCAAACAAAATGGCAGCCAATTTACATTAAGACTTTACTTTTGCCCCACCTTTTATGAATGATTCATCGATGCAATTCGGTTATTGTGGTTATAGATCCATTGAGCACTCACTCTTCGCTAATGGCACAAACATCTCTGAGATGCCTATGGTCATCCGGTTGTTGGATGAAAATAAATCGCCAAGTGTCGACAGTTTTGGCTATAGATCCTTGGTTTAGCCAAATCTTTAAGCAGTCGCACGTAAAATCTACCGAACACTTAAAAAAAAACTTTGCCTTGGCTGTTGATCATCAAAATCAATGGCGGACTGTGGAAGAAGCCAAAGAATGCAATTTATGATGTTTCGCGCTGTTTACACACCCAGATGAGGCCAAAGGTAAGTTTACAATTGTGGTTTACTGAGGGCCCCCGCCCAATTATCAAGGCTTCGCCCTTTAATGACGTTGTCTAATAATGAACGGGGGCAGAGCAAAGTACTGGTCTTATCGTAAACATCTTCAGATGACGCTACCGAAGGTTGCTACGATTTGATCAGTCACAAGCTGCCGGTCATAGGTCTTGTTGGCGGCTGGACCACCGGTAGTCCCTACCACGACTTAAATCACGGTACCATGGGAGTCAGGAGCCCCCCGGATCTCGATCCGGGCCTGGCTTGTTAGAGGTAGGCCCCCTTGTGGGAGCGTCATGGTGGCTGTGGTTTAAACCCAAAATCGCGGGTAAGAGTCTTCCTATGGTTTTCGTTGGTTTTCCTTTTGGTTTTCCTTGGTTTTCCTTTGGTTGACTCAATGTGGAGTTGCAATAAGTGCTGGGTGCTGTGACCCTAAGAACAGTAAGAGGTTTTAGGTCGGCCTCGACTCATACCAAGGGTGGAACTTGTGCCGGCAACACAGTTCCGAATTGGTATCAAATAATGATTATCATTGTGAGCGATGGCAAGGCGTATCCTTGCTCCCATGGATGTATGGGCATCCCGTAGGTTTAAGCCCACACGGCAGGTACTTACGTTAAAAAACAAGAGACATCTGTGGTTTACTGACAGTAGTTGCGTAGAATTCGAGCGGTTAACATAAGAAGTCGCGCAAATATGTTTGCTTCTAACTCTGGCAAGACTGTTCCAGCACCCATAGACATATCAGTCTTTCCAGTCGTTGAAGAACGCATAGAAAGTGTAATAACCACTACGGGTTCCAAACTTCTGGCAGAACTCACAAACTGAATAAACAGAAGTCATCATGTCCTGATGCTGTTCGTGGCATAAACTTTCGACTTCAAAAAAAAACCCAAAGAAAATACTCCAACAGAGTTAAATCGAGTGATTTGGGCTACCAATTCTGATCACAAAAACGGGGAATTACATGACCATGCAATTTATACACAAACAACTAGATTACCAATGCGATAGTGAGCACCATTAACTGATATTCCCTGGCCAGCAGAATTTTCAAAGACAAATGGTCTGACCATGCCTCCAGCTCAAAATCCGCACCAAACAGTGACTTGTTGTGGACGGATTTTCTCAGCAATCACTCGTGGATTGTCTTAGCCCCAAATTGAATAATTTTGAAGATTAAAAAGTCAACAGGATGAAAATGAGCCTCATTGCTGTTGTTCCACTTGTTGTTGTTCCATAATCCATTCCACGAACTCTCTTCGCTGTGCGTGATCAGTAGGGTTCACGATGCAAACACTCTTACGAACTGCTTTGATGTTTCGTATTGAACGACTTGTCGAAGGACGGCCGGAGTGTCTAAGATCGCTAGTTAATCCAGTGTCCCTGAATTTTTGAATTAATTTTTTGGATTTATCTTTTAATAGCTGTTTCCGGTGTTGCCTGGTAGAGAAACTAACGCGACATAACAACTCCTAATCCGGAGACTTAGATCCGAATACTGCCCATAAAATGTTGGACCGGATACCTAGTTATCGTATAAGTGACCGCTGTCATTGGTTGTTTTTCATATATGGCAGAGAAGCTCTTGTTAGACATGCACTGTATCGATGAGCATTCTCGTTGTCGATGTTAGTGATGCGAATGCCTTTCGAAATTGTCTCTTGAACACATTACCTGTGATCAATTATTGCTCAGCTGACTTCTTTTGATTACCTCTGTTTAAACAACCAGCATTCGCCCAAATATGAGTGTAGCACCATACGTCTCGGTGTGAAACATTGTAAACATACCATGACCACACAAAATTGATACCTTGGAGGTCGATGTTTTTTTTCACATTTCGTCACAGAACCGAGTAGTAAGTCAAACGTCTATAAGTCTTGGATTCAGTCCTCTTCAGATGTGAAATAGCTTTTCATCACCTGAATTCCTTTTCAGCCAAGTTACACAGAGTATCCATTACCCATTAAGGCATTGCGAATTTTCAAAGATGCTAAGATCAGTGTGTCAGACCTCCATGTATGGCAATGGCAACAAAATTACAACTTGCACTTGCCATTTGTGACATAAATTTCCACCGCCGAAACAACGCCCCAGTATGGTAGTAACGGGCATTCCGAAAAGCTCGTTTCGTCGCCTTGTTAATTGTTAAATTACAAAAGATTATCAGTGACAGAATTGGCCAATTAGTACCTACCTCGAGTATCCATTACCATGATACTTTCATTTAACGCTTTCACGCTCCTGTATTAGTAGTTTCAGCGCCTCATTAGTGGCTGTAAATCTTCACACTTCTCAGTTTGTCTTTGTCAAACAGATCGTGTTGTCAATTTGCCCCTTTTTTTGAGAGACATGTACGAGTAAATATTGGTTTGGGGAAATTGAAAAATCACTTTCTTTAGATGCCCACACCCTTTATGGAGATCAAATCGCAGTGGCCCTCGTCAATTTTCCATTTGGTGTGATTCCAAGATTTTGAAAAATTACGATGACAAGTCTTATCGCCCATCAGACGAACTGTGACTCTCCTCAAGCCGCCATCCACTTTGCATAAACATACGTATCTCAAGGCGAATGAGGCTTTCCTATTGACATTCACCTGACAATAGCGGCAAGCAGGAGCCACAGCTATCATTACGAAGCTTAAGCTCTCGTCAAAACTATCAATCAGAGTTATCTTGGAGGAATAGTCCATGATGAGGTTGTCAGTTGATTGTTAGATATTATGTTGTATCTCCGCCGGTAGCAGTAGCAAATTTCAGCGTCAATTGCCATTTGTCAATGACTCCCTGTTCAAGGCTGAGGAAATCTCTCAAGAAATTCCGCGAAATTCCGTAATAGCTTCAGTCCAATTGAGAGTTCATCGCTACTAGTGCTGCTTCCACCATTTTCGTATCTGGTTGAATGTTACCCATTCATTAGCGTTGAGATATTTTTTTTTTTTTTTTTTTGTTTTCTTCGTAATTTTGTGCACGTCCAGGGAGGAAAGAAACAAAAAATTCCCACAAGTTGATGACTTGCGTCGCGATGTGGCCAAATGGAGATGGGAAATATTGTTATTGACCAACCGTTTGTTAGTAGATACGTGGATAGGTCTACCGCCCAGGGAATCCAAGCACATAATTCGCATGCAACAATGGAAAAGAGCTCCATTACTCATGCCGTCGTTACAAGTGAAAATTGGACGTGGCTAGGATCAGTTATTTCTTTATTTGTTGTATCTGCATCTATTAGACGGTCTTTGATGATCGGTATCCGTAAGTAGCCTCATCTTGATGGGAGGTGCACACTGTTGCATCAATCAAATGCAGCATTGCTGGAAGGCGATGTACGACCACGAGTATTAGTTCAAGTTGATGGCAAATTGGCTGTGAACACGATTCACTTTTGGCAAACGATCATTCTACCACTCCAATCTAGAGGTGGTGCATACGTGAAATGACCAGGGAAGTAGTCAAGATACTTCAGACTAAAGTACAAAGTGTAAATTGAGTATGCAGTGAGGTGCATTTAAAATTCAACGGCAAGTGTGAGTATCTTTTGTGTATCTATCGGACGTAGAAGTATCGGAATGTTGCCATTGATGAGTATCAGCTCTTGTGGAGACAGTCGGTGCTCTTAGTGTCTGCACAGTGAACTGGATTTAATGGACAGAAGCAGATGCATGGCTGCGTAGGTTAAGGGAATTTTAATTAAAATTTCTTTCAACACTTTGGTTGGTATTCTACGGAGGCAGTGTGGATTGTCGCGAGCTGAGATATGTCAATCGGTAGATTGAAAAGGATTCCACGGTGTCAAAAGTAATTGTTACAAGTCGTAAATAATTGCTTGATATTAGCTAAAGTGACAGAGGCGGACAATGTTATGTAAATCTGAGGAGTGAAATGCTAGGCACAGCTGTGGAAAGCAAACTGTCATCTATTAAATAAGTCTCAAGTGATATATTCATGATGATGCGGAGTGAGTTTTGTGTAGGCTTACAGTAAAGTGTGGATCCCTTGCAGCTGAAGAATTCCTATATCAAAGTGTAGCTTCTGGTTTTCTCGGGTCTCTAAATTCCCTCAGCATTATTTGGTATCAGGAAAACCGAAAGAAAATATGAATCACATTAGCGACGGAGTCTTGGAATTATGTGCAAGGATCCACTCAATGAAATCACCACTGTTTTGTGTGCCCAAAAAGTAGACATTGGCCCGCATATATGGTGTTATGAGGTCAGCGTAATACCAGAGCTCAGATAAGGTGTATCCTGCATATTTACTTATCTACGTTGGGTGGGTTGGTGCGATGGTGCGAATTAAAAAGTGTTGTCGCCTTTCCTTTGATTGAAGTCATCTTCTACGTATATGCGCCACCTTAGATGCGATCGTCATCTTCTCTTGTATAAAGCCAGAGAGAAAGGGCTATGTTACTTGATTACCTCATGAGCAATTCTGCATCTAATAATCTGCCCTGATGTTGTTGCAGTTTGTAACTGCGGAGACATGTTAGACGTTGGTGTCGTTCGGACAAGTGCTGCTGAAATTCCATGCTAAGAGCATGCTTTCCTTTGACAATATTTTATAGATGAACCTGTTCATGTTTAGTTGCTTTAAATAGTTTAGCAGGTAGTCTGTCTGCTCCAGCATCTTTATTTAGCTTTCGATTCGATATTGCTTCCTTAACTCCGTCAATGTCAGGGGATGGAACTCTCTGTCGTCTTTGTCTGGGATGAATCCTTCTTTCTATCTGACATTAGTATATTGACTACAACCGCCGGTAAACAGTCGGCAGAATTAGGATTTCAATATTTTCGGCAGTGGCTGCGCCTCTACTACTAGTTGTCCATGTTCATCCTCGAAGACTTTCATTCTGGCTATATACCTATATACCCCGGGCATGTTCATTGTTTACATACATCTCTCCATTCTTATGATCGCATTCCTTGACTCTGTTGTGTTATGATATCCGCATTCGCACACTGGTAACAAGGCAATGATTCAGAATGCTGGAAGAGTGTCAGGCGCATTGTGTTCAGCCTGGTTGACGGTTGATTGATCAGAGGATAGCCACGTCGTCGCTTTGTGAATGTTGAGATGTAGGAACTGTATGCTAGCTATTAAAGCGATGAGCCGCGTTACAAATTTTGAAAACTTGAGTCTATGTTGGACGTGGTGTTACACAGGCTGTTCTTTTCGATTAAACCCTCAAAGACGGCTTCCTTACCTAGCCTTTCTTTCTGATCTTCTAGCATTAATTTGGTGGAACACTGGGCATAGAAAACGACTTCAGTGCTGTCATCCTTATCCTCTGCACGCGCATGGATACAATTGAGTCTTGTGCATGCGGATTAGTGAGAGGCATTGGCTTTCATTCCGAAAGCTCAAGACTTTTTGCTGAGTCTCTCTAGAATAGCAAATCCACATTCAAATAATCGTCTCGTAGTAGATGTCGTAGTTTTTCATTCGCATTTCGCCCAGTCCATCCCATCGCACTTCGAGGTGTTCAGCAGAGTCATAACATTCCATGCGCTAAGCTAAAATTCGTTGTCGAATTTTAAGAGTTTCTTGGGGTCATCTACATTATATCTATCTAAAATATGTCACATGCTGTTGGTTGCCTCTAAACTGTTGGCCTTTTTGTACCTGGTGGACCAGGTCCCTAATATAACCCCTTGAAAAAGTATCCGGCTAAACTGCTCGGCGCCAGTGTTCTCGCTGAGGTTATGAGTGCTACCGTTCAGGCTTCTTAAGTTGTCATTCAGGCTTCTTAAGTAGTCAGGGTCTCGACACAACCATCGACTCCCATTAGACTTGGGTTTCGGCATACGTCAAAGGAGTGTGTGGAGCAAGAGCTCAAATTGACTAGAGCCATGGATGCAGCCATATATGGGTCTCTCTCTCGTTTGTAGCCACCAGAGGTTGGTTACCCTGCCTTCAATCAGAGGTACTAGGCACACAGGTGAGAGTAGGAGTTGATGGGCAGAGACCTAACGTCGCCATGTTCATGGTTTCACCACATGTAACCATTAAGAGTGTCATTCAACATGGCATAGAAGAAGCGGTTAGCACTGTGAACTGGGTAAATAGCGGATTTTTCAACAGGGACGCTACAAAAGTAGAGCGACAGAGACAGCAAACGATGCCATGTTTCTTGCCGCTCTTTTGACATTTCTCTTCAGTAAGGTTTGCCATTTCATGACGGTAAGATATACGAGCCAACAACGAGTCGAAATTATTAAAATTTACTACCGAAATTCGGAGTCAGTGGCCTCAACGCTACGTCCAATTTATGGTCGTCATAATCGTCCTAGCAGATCAACAATTGAGCGTCTAGTGGAAAAATTTGAATCCACAGGCACAGTTCAAAATGTTCCCGTGCCAGACAAAGAAGTGCCCGTAGTGTCGAGAATATTGCTGCCGCTGAGGCTTCAGTTGCAGAAAGCCCAAATGTATCTCTCACACGTCGTTCTCAAGCGTTGGGCATCTCTGTGACGTCGTTGTGGCGAATTTTGCGAAAAGATCTTGGCCTACATCCTTACAAGATTAAATTGACGCAAGAACTGAAGCCGCTTGACCACCAGAAGCGTCGTATGTTCGTGAATTGGGCTGAGCAACAACTTGAAAATGATTCGGATTTTCATCGAAAAATCATCTTCAGCGATGAGGCTCATTTCTGGCTGAATGGCTTCGTCAATAAACAAAATATGCGGTATTGGTCAGGCAGCAATCCACACGTACTCCATGAGTTATCATTGCATCCCGAAAAAATTACGGTTTGGTGTGGTTTATGGGCCGGCGGCGTCATTGGGCCGTACTTCTTCCGTGATGATCAAGACCGGCACGTTACTGTGAATGGGGATCGCTACCGTTCAATGATAACCGAAAGTTTGGAGAACGTGTTATCTCACGAAATGGTCCAGTCGCTTGGCCGCCTCGGTCGTGCGATTTGAGGCCGTTAGACTATTTCCTGTGGGGCTACGTCAAGTCTACTCGTATGGTCTATGCCAAAAATCCAGCGACGATTGATGAACTTCGTACGAATATCGAACGTGAAATTGCAGCAGTATCGGCCGATTTATGCTTGAAAACCGTCGAAAATTGGGTTCAGCGTCTGGACTTCTGCAAGCGTGCCCGTGGTGGCCATGCAAAAGAAATCGAATTCCATACATAATGGCATCGAACCTACTTTCACAGGAATAAAGAATTTCCAAAACCGTTTTTGTTTTATTTAAAAAAAACTTTTGTAGCGCTCTTATTGGAAAACCCTTTATATGCAGAAATGATGGCGTAGAATGATGATTCTGAGTGCTGTGGTAACTCAGACAAAGAACTAATCCATTGTACAACTTGTAAGTTCTTTTTAATGAAACTTGTCAGTCTTTTGAAGAGAGCTTCGGTAATAAAGTGGCAACAGTATCAGCAGCGTCAGCGCCGAGTACCGGCAGTCTGATGCGAACATTGACCGAAATTCACAGAGGTAGTCCTCCGTGGTGTCGTCATCACTGTTACAGCAAGCGTCGCAGAATATTGTGTCTGAGCACTTAAGTGTGCTGGGGATATGTGTAGTGCTCCATCGCAATGCCAGTAAACAGTATTTCCTACTGGTGGACAACAGGACAGCCGTTGACCCCTCAGAGACGTCGTCAGGTAGCTCTCGTTTGGTCTGCCAGAAACCTGGGGATTCATGCCGGCTGCACTTATGCTCGTATGAAACCCGAGGCCAAAACGAAGAGACAGGAAAGATTAACGTAAGTTCGAGTCTTGAGAAACCCTCCTCTGAGTCTTGTTTAGCAAGTCCATCGGCGATTTCATTTACCATGATCCCAGACAAGACTCACTGAATTTAGCCTTCCGATTGCTTTCAGTGAAGTCTTGTATGAAGTTATAAGAGGGTTCAGCAAGTCTCTACAGATGCAAATGCTTCGCCCCTTTCACCGTTTCTTCGCAAAATAGTTCGTTGCCATCAATTGGTTTTGGAGCCATCTATTAAGATTCTTCCTGGCACAGATTCTGTCCGTAGGCCTATAATGATTACTGCAGAAGGATTTTCTTCAAAGGAACCGACTGAATGTTTATCGCAATGCTAGGGGGTCATTCAACAAGAGGTAATATGCTGAAATAGTGAAAATTCACTGCAAAAACTGTGAACATATTGCGGAAACGTTTAGTAAAATTCGTATGGCGTTTGGTCAAAATCAAGAGCCTCCTCGCATAGCTATAGTGAATTTAATCGATAAATTTGGACGTCTCAGACATGATAGTGGTATGAAGACTCAAACTCGTGTTCGTCCGACAAGTTCAGCTAAAAATATCGTCGCCGTAACTGAGAGTGCAACTGAAAACCCAGGTAAGTCAATTTTGGGATGATCACAGGAATTGAACCTATCCGCAACCGCTTTGCACCACATTTTGCACAAAGATGTTGGCTTACATGCTTATGGGATCTAGTTCACACAAGAATTGGACACATTAAATCACGCACAACTGCGCACTTTTGCTGGTAAACTGTCTCATCTGGGGCTCCGAAAACTAAAGAGAAAGAGTGGAAGAATCATTCCATCCACAATGAGTGACAGTTTGGTGCGGTTCTTGGGTTGGCGGTGTCATTGGGCCATATTTTTTCGAAAATTATGCTGGTGCATCAGTGAATGGGTGGCCCTACCGAACGATATTTGGCAGATCTTTGTTTTTTCCGATGCTTTGGACGATTTTCAGCAGGATAGCGCCACATGTCACACAACTGGTGAAACAATAGCACTAATGCGTGACAAATACTTGGGAAGTGTGATTTCTCGAATTGGAGACTTCAATTGGCCGCCGAGATCATGCGACTTAACACCATTAGACTTTTTCCTTTGGTGCTATGTCAAAGATAAAGTCCACACCAATGCTCCACCAACGATTTATATTCGAAACGAAAATACCAGAGATGTTATTCACGAAATAAAGCCGCAATTATGCGAGAACCTAATGGGAAATTTCATCAAATTTAATTAAAAAAATTTAAGTAGAACCTAGACGGATATTAGACAGATATTGTATTTCATTACTAACCGCAGGGCTTGGACTTTAGACTCAAATAGAGATATTATCACTTTCCATAAAAAAAATTGCATTTTTCTATTAATTTAAAATGACACCTTTTGTTGGATGAACTTATATTGCCTTCGGAAATATTTTCAGTCTCAGGTTAGCCTGTAAGTTAAGTTGATCATGACGATCACAAGTACATCTCCAGAATTTTGTGTAGTCTTACGAATTACAGCCAAATGGTAACAATGGATAATAGTCGTCAAAAACATCGAAGGCCTCGGGTCAAACTTTCCCTTAGCTTCAACCGGATCTACGACTTTTGTTTCTTCAGTTTCGTATCTAAGCGGATTCTGATTCATCAGTATCAATGAGATCATTGTTTTGTAACCCACAGAACCTTAAAGCAGTCAATCACACGCTTTGATTTACTTAATTTTTCTTTTCATAAACTGATGGACCATTTCGAAGCCCTCTCATTATTTTCTTTTCTCTTTTCAGGTACGTCTTCAGAAAACCATTATAACTTCATTTTGTGAGTCAGCAACGCTTAAAAATCGATCATCCGACTCAAAAGCCACAGCAATCCGGACTCATCATCGACTCATTAGAGTTTACATTTACCCACGACACACAGTCATATGTTCCGGGACAATCTCTAAAACCCCAGAAAGTAGGAATTTCGTAAGATCAATAAAATAAGAAAACCCCATTCCAAAATCCGTCTTTTCCAAGCCACTGACTCCGTCAACACTCACAAATAATCGACAAATACGAGTACATAAATCACAACAACAACAAAAAATAAAAGAAAATCTTTGTTGCTCTGGTTAAATTGCTTAACCGCTACGATCAATCCGACTGCAGATGCATTTTTTCGATTCAGATTGTGATTATGTATGATTATGGATTCAAGGCTTCGAGCAAATTACCCTGAGAAGGTAAGATAATCCCCTCGGCTGGGTCTGAACGGTCTGAGAATGGCTGATGATGAACCAACTTTACCAAACAAATTTAAGTAGATCAGTGATTACGTTGCCGCGCCGGCCGTCGTACTGCTGCGTTTTCTTATTGCCCAATACGATACGAGTATCTCGCATTTGTACAGATTCGGCTACAGGTGAACTATAGTTTACCATCTGGTGTAGATGCTGTTAAACAATTCGTTCCACTCTCTTCCCATGAAGTGCCAAAAAGCACAGAATTGTGGGGGATTCCCCCTATTTAAATTCCGGTGTTGCAATTACATAATTTAAGGTAGTCGGCGTTAATTTTTCCTCACTTTTGAGTAAGCAACAAAGTCGCAATATGTCATACAAAGTCGACGAGAAGAGAAGACAAGAGAAGGTAAAGTGCGAAGATGCACACAATTCTGGCCAAAGATGAATGGGAACACACGGATTACTCACCTACGAACCATCGAACACGCTGAATGGGAGGTAAATTAAATTTGAAAATTAGGCAGCAGCAAGAGATGTAGATGTATCTGTAACAATAGGTGGTAGATCTACTTGCAATGGATGTGCCATGTTGTATCCCCATAGTCAGCACCGTGTTGCCATTTGATACGCTGCATTGTTACAGCTGTTGCTGCTGATTGGTGCAATAAGTTGAGCTTGACTGCTACTGAAATGCCTAATGAATTACAAATTACTCGTACAATACAAACCTCATGACATGGATCTTGATTTTTCCTTTTTTCTCTTGGCTCTCTCCCTTTTTGTGTTACGAAAATGCAAAGATAAGACAAAGTATCCGCATCTATTGGTATCTACGAGTAGCTAATGTAGAACTTAAATTGAGGAGAACGAAGAAGATTTTGCATGCTAGTTTCCACCATTCTGCCTAGGATTAACTAGAAGCAGCATTATCTTTCGCCAGACCACGAGATCGTCATATTCTTTACATGTCAGCACTTACCTTTCAGCATAATTCTCATGCATTGTAACGGTAGTCCTACAAGTACATAAAAGTTTTCTACTCTTAGCAGGTTGATGATCAGGACCTCTTGGTGACCACAAAATCTCCAGAAAACTCTCCATACGGGGTCTGTCCTAGAGCCCTTATATCAGAAGGCTGACGTCTGTTTATTGTGTAAGGTCAAAATGAATTAGTTAGGAGCTTCCCAATGTTCTCGAAAGTCTGAGATACACTGATCGTGCAGAAAATCCATCTTATCCATTGTCTCTCACTTATTTCTGCTTAAGCTTCATGCGATCTGGACGAAGTGTGAGCCATAGTTAAAACTGAGGTAAGGTAATGGTCTAAACTGTTTTTTACCCGAGCTATGTACACATATGTGCCGCTATGGCTGATAGGTTCTATATTCAGGCCCAAAAATCCCTTTCAAAAACGCAAGTTTGTGGAAATAGAACTCTACTTCCGAACAGCTCTGTCAGCCGACACTTCAAAATCCAAAATTGTGGAATGATGGAGCTTTTATTAAGATCGCCAAACAGCACAATTTCACATTTTATTGTGGTTCTGGTCACTTTCGATGGCTAGAACAGCCATGGATTTTGACAAAGACAGTTACAAATGTGGTGCTGGTCAAAGCAAGATCGCTGAAACTATTTTGAATTCGTTTGTCCTGTGCTTGACTCTGTAGGGCGAGGTGCACTAGGCATAAGTAGCACAGCATTCTGAGAAGCTTTACTGTAATATCTTTGCAATTGTCCGGCCTCTGCTTACATCAGGCTGCAGGTACTCGGCGTCTGGCTCTGGTACTCTATGCAATTTGCCACTAAAGGGTCGGCTGATCTTCCATGAAACATTGGACTATTTCAGTAACAATTCAGTAAGAATGGACTAGTTGTATGTGTGAATGCTCTGTTCCGACAGAAAAAGAAACTTAGAACGTCGGGTTAGGAGAGATATTCGTGTTTTTTGGCCAAGTTCTTCCTTCTAGGTAAAACCGAACATTAACTGGGCCGGAACACTGACATTAATCCGCTCGATGTTCTTGGTGTTCGACATCGACTCTTCTCATTGTTGTCCTTTATCCTGTCCCCCAAACGTTGTTTTAGTAAACAGTGTGGAATATCACTCCCTTGTATCAACTGAAAGGATTTCCATCCTCACACTGTTCCAGCAGCCTCACTAGTCCTTGGTTTGCATATCACTATCCAAGTGAACGGAATATTTGATGGTTAATTCTGCCTGTTGTTAGTGTTGGTCGTCATCATTGCAGTTCGTCAATATTTGCGCACCAACTGTGATCCCGGACTACAGATCCATCCTCTTCTCTACAGACTTTCATTGTGGCTTTGTGTCCCTGACACGTCCCTTTTACCTTCTCTTCAAACTTTTCAACATCAATTTTCAATTCAATTCAATTCATCAATTCAACATCGGGCCCTCACTTCAGCTACTTTTGCTCCCCTGCTCGTTGAGTTACCGAGCTGGACCCGTTCTTTTGTGCAATGTCGCCTTGAACATACCATTTTTATCCGAACACTGTTCACAATGATTTTACTTACTTATTTTCAGTGGCGCTACAGTCCGGGGTGGACTTGGGCCTCAGTCAACAAGCGTCTCCAGCCAGCTCGATCCCTAGCTAGCTGCCTCCAGTTTCGCACGGTAAGTTGGCTGAGGTCCCCTTCCACATGCGTGCGCCAACTGAGTCTTTGCCTTCCTCTACTGCGCGGATTCGAAGACTTTTCAGACTGGAACATTGGTGTCCATACGTTCTACATGACCCAGCCATCTCAGTCTTTGGATCTTCACTCTTCTGGTTAGGTCGATGTCGCCGTACAGTCCGTAGAGTTCATTGTTGTATCTCCTCCTGCATTCACCGTAGATCGCCCGAAGAATTTTTTTCTCGAAGCACCCAAGAACACGATCATCCATTTTTGATAATGTCCATGCCTCTGCGCCATAGAGAAGGACCGGGATTATTAAGGTCTTATAAAGGTTGACTTTTGTTGTCCGAGAGAGGGCTTTGCTACTCAATTGTCTTCTTAGCCCAAAGAAATAGCGGTTGGCAAGACTTATTCTTCGTTTGATCCCAGCGCTGGTGTCGCTGTCTGTATTTATAGCGGAGCCTAGGTAGACAAAGTCCTTAACTACCTCAAAGTTATACCTGTCGAGGGTGACGTTCTACCCGAGACGTTGGTGTTGGTTGTGCTTTTTGCTTGACAGCAAATACTTGGTCTTACCCTTGTTGATCGCTAAACCCATTTCCTCGTCTCTATAGATACTGTCATACGCGGCCTTAAAGTCGATGAATAGGTGGTGTGTAGCGATCTGAAGCTCATGGGTCTTCTCGAAGATCTGCCGTAATGTGAATATTTGGTCGATGGTGGAATTTCCGGGCCTGAAACCACACTGATATGGACCTATCAGGTTGTTGACGAACGGCTTCAGGCGTTCACATAATACGGCAGATAAGATCTTGTATGCGATGTTAAGGAGACTGATGCCTCTGTAGTTGACGCAGTTCAGAGGGTCTCCTTTCTTGAGAATCGGACAAACAATGCTGACTTTGCATTCATTGGGCATACTTTCGTCCGACCATATTTTACAGATGAATTGGTGTATGCTCCTTACCAAGTCATCGCCTGTTCCAGCAGCTTTGTTGGACTTAAGCTTAGATATATCACTTCGTCCAGATCTGGTGGACGGAATTGTTGGTCGTCATCATCCAGGTTGAAAGGTTGATTCTACCTGACAGCGGCATTTGGTTCTTCATCGCCGCTATACAGTCTGCAGAAATGGTCTTTCCAAATCCTCAGCATCGACTGCGATTCTACCACGATGCTCCCTTGTTCATCTCTACAGGCTTCGATTCGGGATTTGTTTCCGTGGCATGTTAATTTTACATTTTTCTTCCTCTTCCTCCTGGCAAGCCGGTGTTCGTCACTTTTCTTCCGTTCATAGAGCTCATGAGCAGCTCTGGTCCTTCTATGCAGCGCCGCTTTTTATGCATTTTGCTTAGCTGCATGTGCTTGCCGGCATTCATCATCGAAACAGGGGTTTCGTTGTTGTGGACGATTGAAACCCAGCACATCAGAAGCGGAATCGAATGGTCTTCGATGCTTGGTGCTGGCGATATTGGACCTCTTAAGGGATTAAGAGACACTCGATCGGAAAAGGACTTGGCGATCTGTTCACAATGATCAGGGACTCGTAAAACCTAGCTCCTAGGGTTGCCGGCAATATTGGTTCAAGTCTTTGGCGTAGATGTTAGTAGCAAAGTCTACTCCAGCTCCATAGAAGACTCGACGAGAAATCTCTTCTTGTCTTTGCGGTTGAAGGTCAAACATTCAGAGATCAGATATATATCGTACATATACTCGTATCAAGCTTTCGTGCCCTCGTCTGTCTGTCTCGCCGCAAGGTTGATTAGCCTCTGTGAGGTCATGCCGTACAGAATATGTTCCTGACTTGAACACGCATGGTTTTAATGCCGTACTTTAGGCATACTCAGTTAAGGACTTCGTAGTAGCTACTTTTAGCTTGCTTTTCCTCTAAGCGGACGCGAGGAACAGAACAGAATAGTACATGTGTTGCCGAGTTAAGTCCTGATTCGGATTGTAATCATACATTCGCCTACATATATGGCAGACAGTCACGAATTCTCGCCTAAGTCATCCTCTGACTATAAGTCTGCTGTCAGAGTTGTACATCTATCTTCCCGTCTAAGTTTTCTGTTGGAGTTTGACTCATATCCATAAACGAAGGTCGTTGCCTTTTCTCATTTGATCAGGTTGTCGATAGGCATATCATTTCTATTCGAGATCCTTTTGTCATTCTGCAACATGTTTCATTTAACGTGGTCGGATAACTACCCTGACGACACGTGCCTATTCTTTTATTCAGAAGTAGTTTGCTACTACTGGGACTTCTCCGTCATCATCTCGATTCTCAAGATGAAGTAGATGGACTTCAGAGTACGCTTACCTATAGAACTGATATGCAATGAGTAAATGAGTGAAGACTTGCCACATGCAATGCCACTCACAAAATTCTGGCTTCTATCAGAGCTGTCCCTCCAAATATAATCAAAGTCCTAGACTTCTAGCCGAAACTAAATCCGTATGTTTACGACTCCTACAGCTTTTTCCGCAAAAAACATGAAAGAAGCGTTAGTGTACCCACATCTTCCTCGTCCGGTGGTATGACATTAGCTTCCTTTCCGAGAAGTTCTTTAAAAGGAAGTTTTAGGCTGACATCCAGACGGTGAAGGTAATGTGACAAGAATAGCAGTGCTTAACCACCGAAAGCCAAAATCTTTTCCTGTGGCAAGGGCCTCGTTTGCATGTGGTGCACACGTTTTCGTCGAATGATACAAAGAAATATAATCTGAAACCTTAGTCCCTTAATCGCACAGTTCTCTTCCGAGTTGAATCAAAGATATATTCGTATATAATTCAAGCTAAAAAACTACCAGAGCTGGTTAAGTTAAATTAGCTTATTGTCGTTCTATCTGATAATTGTAAGCCCTTATAGTCCTAAGAAAGGGTCTAGGAATAGCTTTTCCTTTAAATTCTAATAAACTTGGGACTTATGCCCCATCACTGCAGAATTGTTTCAACTAACAGACCTCTCCTGCTAACTTTCTACAGATTTTGCAAAACATTTAGTTGTGAACTGCGGTTTGGTTGAGGTCTAACTATTTCGAAGTTATATAGGCTTTGCCTTTTCAGCTTATGTTTTCATTGCGTTAGTATTGCGGTTCATTTGTTCTATTCAAGTGGGCTTGACCGATACCCTCTGCTCACAATTTATATAAATTGAAGAATGAAATTAGAATTTGAAAATTTCCACTCAAAAAATAAATTAAAAGTGCAGGCGTTAATATGGAACCTAAGGGTATGCCATACAATTTGTCATGCTTTAGACCATGAACAACAGACTGTTCCGTCTATACTCAGTTGAATCCGACTCTCTTTATGTCCTACCCATATCGCCTTGCAGTAGCTAAATATGATAACAATTTCGGCACTCTGCGTTTGTATGCATCTTAACAGCTCTATTTGCTGTCCTTATCGATGATGGCTACAGAAATATCTTGATCACTATGAAGTTTTATAAATTAGAGAGAATGTGTACACTTTGTCCAACAATCCGACTGCACAACAAGACAACAAATTCGTGAGTTTATAGTATTGTAACGCCACCAGCTCACATTCATGGCCCATAAACAGCCTCGTACTGTCATTGCTGTTACTGTATCTAAAGCTGCAAGCATTACGACCAGAAAACAATTGCAGTAGTAATATTGCGACACCGCCTCGTAATGCTTACGAGGAATGGCTTTCATTAGGATCCCGGGGACAGACTATAGAGCAAAAGATACAAAACTTTAATTCTCCGCTGAATGGCCGGCTAATTCAACATCAAAACAATACCGCCTGGCATAATTTCCAGCTACCAATTCCACTTTGAGTGGCGCAGATATGCTACTCGTACTACTCGTGTCAATTCCCGTAATTTGCCATGGAGTGCATTTTGATTATGTCAATCATTACACGAGTGCAGGGGTGCGGCGGTTCTCGGGTACAATCTACAAGAGATGTGACTTATGTTATACTTAATACCCTTGACAGAGTTGTTTTCATACCTTGAGATACTCGTAGTCGTACTTTCATTTTCAGAAACATTGCGCGCGCATGTAAACTGAAACCGAATTGGGTAGTTGACACGTTTACTTCCTACAAAACAACAACAAAACGGAGTCGCATATACGCGCGTAAGTTTGCCTCGTAGTGGATTATTGTTGACCGCAGAATGTGATCACTAGGCGGATACTGTTCCCTGTTTCACGATTAAGTGGGACCAATACTCTCTACCCGTACTGTAATGTGTGTTCGTTTGGGCCATTGTGGTGGAAATGTATCTGGTCAATGACAGTGGCTTTGTGTCGTCAGGAGTATGAGTTCGCCTAGGCTTAAGATGCATTGCTGTCTGGTCTGGTATGGTCTGGTCACACGAAGAAGGAAGTGATTTAATGTTGGGTATACGGGTCTGGGTATGATTTCCTGGTTACAGATCAATTGGAATTCACCACGCCTGTGGCGAACTGACAAATTTGAATTTTCGTGTTTTTTTTGTTTTGCCATTCACCCAGGTCCGAGACGGTGATTGATAGGGAAATTGTGGCATTCTAGGTGAAAGGCGATTAATACGACCATCGTCGACACTGGACAATTGAACAGCTGGTGGCGTATGTAATAAAATCAATTATGCAGGCTTATACCGTTGATTGGAGGCAGTTGCAGTTGGGGAATAGTAACCAGTAGCTAATGTCGTGACTGGATTTTGACATTGGTGGGTCATTAAAGGAATGACAATTAAGAGGAAATGCATTATTCAGATCAGAGTGACGGACTTAAACCGATGACTACTGGTGGTAGAAGAGCAATGAAGTAGATTTTTGATTGGTTGGTAACCAGATGATGTGATTCTGAGATGAGACTTTGCGCGCACTACAACACCTTTCCGTCCTTTTCCATGGGCACTAGGTTTGAGGTGAGACTGGAATTCAGATTTATTGCTGTTTCAAGTGGCTAGGCCAGTACAGACGACTTTCTTAAGCTTTTTGTATGATACTATATCCGCGATCATGTTTGGAAGTAGCTTTATCTGCTGTATCGTAGACAACTGCCACACATTCAAGGAAGAACTTTTCTCTCGAAACAGCCAGTCCAACAGGAGCGCCTAAGATATAAAATGCTACCATGCGCAGCCTTAAAGTCCCCGAAACGGTGCCGAGTTTCAGCCTGAAATCTATTGAAATTTTACCGGTATTATGCCGGCCTCGAGTAAGCCCTAACTGCCAGTCCAAATCGCTAGAGAGGGTTACCATCCGGAAGCATAGTCTAATTATAGTCGTCTCCCAACAGGATATTTCCACTCTGCATTGATAGGAGTTTTCAAAGGGATTCTTCTTATTTGTAAGGAATTCCTGCTTTCATGATTTGCGGTATGATTTTTCGACGGGCCTGCATGTCTGTAAAACTGGCTTGGAGAGATCCCAGTCAGATTGACTTTTTGCGGGCTTCCTGCTTTGATGAAATTTACCCCGGCCAGAGTCTTACTGTTAGCTGATATGACACGTCTAAAACAGGGTCGAATTTATGGATTCGTCTATGTATATGATCCACCATATAGGTGTTGGATTGCCTGTTTTTCCGCGGTCCTATTCTATGGCAACCTTGCATAGTTTACGACTTCTGCAAGGTGGGGCAACTGTAATGGCATAATGCGAATGTGCGCGATACACACCTGAAGAACGCCAATTTCCAGTCTGTTGTTTTAACGCAACCTGCATTTTGTCGTAGTTTTCCTCGTCATGCTGCACCATGTGGGCGAACAATTAAGCATTTTGCTAAGCATCTCATGCAAATTGGGTCCACTAGAGTTGTGGAATATTACTGCTGCGAGGACGTCCGAGAGAGTCCACAAAAATCGACAAAGCAACGAAGCACACAATTTGACATCAGCAGAGGTTCGTGCATCAAATTTTTGGTGAGCGACCTGAAGATGTTCCCTTATAAGGTGCAAACTGTTCTCCAATTGTAGACTGCTGAGCGTCAAGTGAGGTTAAGTTACTCCCATGTTGGGTTAAACCTGGTGCAGGAAGAGGATAATTTCGTATCCAAACTCATAATGAGTGACGAAGTCCATTTCCACTTACGAGTAAGTGGTTAAGTGAATAAACAAAGTTTGCATCCCCTCAAAGTGACTGTTTGGTGAGGCATTTGCAGTGAAAAAGTGATTTGTCCTTATTTTGTTAAAGACGCCGATAGTACCATCGTAACCGTAACTGGTGAGCGCTACCGACATATGTTAGACGAGTGTTTTTTGCCGGTCTTGAGCATTATTGGTTCCAGCAGGACCAAGGAGCACCCGCTCATACAGCTCGGGCAACGATGGAGATTTTGAATCACTAATTTCTATTTTCCAGGCCGTGAGATCTCCCGTTTTTCCGATTTAAATCTCCAGATCTGACTGCCCCAGACTTCTTCTTTTGAGGCTTTTGAAAATCGTGCGATTACCACAGCTAATCACAAATGCTGCAAGTCTTGAATGCCAACATTGAAAAAGAACTCACCAATGTGGTGCGAGCACAAATGTGCATCAACTCAGGAGGTGGTTATTTGACCGATATTTTTTCCAATTTTTTTTAATTCTAACAAAGTGGCAGCCAATTCACATTATGACATTACTTTTGCTCCACCTTGTAGATGAGAGCGATGTAGGAGCATTAGGCCGGTCGTCTAGTGAATGGCATGTACCATCACGATAATATCATCGCTGATCGGTACTATTGACATCTTCTGAATCAGAAGACTGAGTATGAGATCTGGATATTTGATCACTATGTTCCAAAGAGTATTGATCGATGGGCCAAGTTGAAATCTCATCGCTGATGCCATCTTCTAGTCTCGCACTGAGCCACAGGTATTCCAATTTTATGTAGTTTATAAGAAGTCACCAAAGTTCTGGTTGGGTGCTGTGCAAGTGCTGGTTAAGGTCTAACTAGGCTGTGGGTTTAGATACTTGCATGTATTAATCTTGTCGCTTTTGTTTCCCTCTTTGAAGGTATTGGACATTGTAAAGAAGGTTTTAGATTGCTCTTGTCAGTGATTATCCACCTGGGGATCTACTCGTAACTGAAGCGATATGAGCGTGTACTTGGCAGCTTTTTCCTCTTAAATAATAGAGCTCTGTATAGTCAGATCTGCTGTTCGCTTCTTTGTGTTAGATACGTCGTCGATCACTGGCCCTACCTCTTAGCAAATAATGGTCAAAATCCACGTTTGCTCCTATGAATATGGGCTCGCTTCAGAATTTTTACACCGATGTGTGCCTAGAATCGATTAACACAATCCGTTTAGTTCACGGTTTGACAAGTAACAGGTTAAGTATGTTGTGGGTGAAATTTTTAGGCTTTACACCCAGCAATGTAGAGAACAAGATGCAAAAGTTCCCACTAGAATCGTTGAGTTACTTGATGCCAAGAATCCACTTAAGTGGTATGCATGCTGCTATTTAAAATACAAATCCCAAAGTTAAGACTGGGACAATAAGTGTTTCAGCTAGCATTGGCCGTTGTTTTAAGGGCGTATAGCGTTGTGTGACCCACAACAGCGTACGCTTTAGCAATAATAGCGTTGTGATTCTCCCAGCTTAGTATTTGAGTCTCAGATTTTTTTCAGACTCAAAATACTCTATTAGGGAGTCTTGATGTAGAAGTTGCGAAAAATATGAAATTTCTAAAGCCTTCTGCTATATTAATATGCATTTTGACTTAAGGGGATTTAAGAAGAGCCCGATTTTTGCTGACCACTGTGTGACTTTTGTTCAGTCTGCATTAATTTTATCCATACATTTGGGCATCATCCACATACATTTTGGTAAATGACTGTGTTATGGTCGAAGGTAACTCATTTATGCACAATGAAAACAAAAGTGGACCGAGGATCAATTCCTGCGGAACACCTCTGAATGTTGCAAGGAATTCTGAAATACAATCATTAAGCACCACAGCCTAGTTTCTATTGCGTAAGTATGAAGATATTAACTTAGTGGAGGCTGACGAAAAATTGTGCAGTCTTGAGGGTTTTCTACACTAATTACTCTGATCTACTATGTCAAAGACTTTTGAGGAGCCCAAAAGTTCTAAGAAAGTAACTTTACCTCTTTCTTAAGCTCTTCAATAATATTAATAAGTGCTGATGTGGAGCAGTGTTTTTGTTGAAAATCGAATTGTTTGGGCGAGAGGATATTTTGAGCATGAAGATAACAATTCATTTGTTTCTGCATAAATCTTTCAAACACTGTTGGTACGATGGGCCTAGTTTCATAATAAGTTTCATCTTTTGGAATTGGTATCACTTTAGACATACGAGTACTCAGTTGATCGGGGTGAGAACTAGTAGACAACATTCTGTTAAAGATATCTGCGATATAGCGCAGAATGTAGCATCCATTTCATCGATTCCTATGGCATTTTCTTCCAACTTTCAACTATGTCAATGTCACCTATTTTAGAAAAATCAAAGGCTGTTCACGTAGAGAACATGGGATTCATACCCGAATACTTGTATAGCAGATGCTCTTACAAGAGCTGGAAATAGTAAGCTTACAAGGCTTGGGTTTGAACTTGAAAGTTTTGCTAATAATCAGAGCATGAGCGTTGAAGAGGAATTGTATGTTAGGATTCAGGAAATCTATTTGATCAGATGAATATTTTGTTCCAAAAGAGTGTAGTCAATTCATTTAAAGTGTCGGTAGATGTATGATATGTCGTATATCAGGCTGAGTACATTGAACAATGTACATTACACATCACTAACAAAAAATACATCCAAAAGTAATACTACAACTTCCGGAGAAATGGGTTGGTTTAGCCATATATTCAATACTCTAAAGCTATCAATCCGAATGAGTTTGGATGCACTGACAGCACAATGATAAGTTTGTCTTCCCCGCGTACTATGATATATCAACAAACACATAGTAAATGCCACTACAAGCCTTTGAAATATACCACAGATTGCAATTAATACTTTCGCGCACGAATATAGCCCCACCATCTCCTCTCCATTCATGCTTTTATATCCATTCAGGCGACATAAGGTATCATCGATTTAACTAGAAAATCAAGTTTCGGAGACGCAGATTACATCGACTATGGATCCCACAAACAAATTCCTAAACTCTGTAATTTTCGAAAGTAAGCCCTGTGCATAAAATGTTCACCCCCTTCACCTCACCTTGATAAGCACACCGTTGATGTGCTATCACTGTGTCATAACAGCTAATTTCGCGTACATACAACACACAGTTACCTAAAAGATTCCGTATGGCAATAAGAAAAAGGCAGTTGGAGCGGACTTAACAGCTTCTTTATGAATTTTAACTGGTCGTTATGTTTCCTCAATAATAACGTAGATCCCGCTTCCGAGATCATTTGAGATCCTTTATCCCTGATCGGATGAAGAGTATCAAACCAAAAGAACAGGCGTGGTACGACTCGAGCTGCAAAGAGGCCGCCAGGGTTAGAGAAATTTTTTTTTGGTCCCACAAACGAGTCAGGAATGACTGCAACGTCTTTCTTGCGCCTGTGAAATTTCAATACGACCGAAACCTGAGGAAAAAAATACTACAATGTCCCAAAGGTAGTACACATCTTTGGTTGTTCGTTGAAAAACATCAGAAATGAGACAGTGACAGATTGTGCTTTATTCCCGCCTACACTTGAGTGCGTCGAATTTTCAATGGGACGAATCCACTTTCGCACTCGTGTAGTAGCAAGAGTACTTAAAGATCTCAACATACATAAAGCCGCTGATCCAGATGGTATATCTCCCCTTCTTCTGAAGAGGTGTTCTTCTACTCTGACAAAACCACTGCGTAAGCTTTTTCATCAGTCCTACTATTTAGGACTCTTTCCGAGTAGATGGAAAACAGCATTTGTCCAGCCCGTCCCTAAAAATGGCGGGTCTTCTTCTCTATCCTCCTAGAGAACCATTGCACTTACGTCCCTTCCTGCCAAGGTCATGGAAACGCTGATAAATCGTCAGCTCATGAGATATCTCGAAACTTCTTAATGACCGGCAGTACGGTTTTCGTAGCAACAGGTCCATTGGTGATTTGATGGCAGGTCTCACTGAGAAGTGGAATAAAAGCATACATCAATCTGGCGAAAGCAAGATAGTTGCACTTGATATTTCTAAGGCACTTGACAGAGTTTGGCATCAGGCTCTTTTGTCGAAAATGCGTGCATTTGGGATCGACGACATTCTTTTTCAATGGATTAGAAACTACTTTTCGGAACGTTCAATTTAAGTTGTCTTGGGCGGTTCCAAGTTTGATATTCATAATATAAATGCTGGTGTGCCCCAGGGTTCCGTTCTGTCTCCGACAATCTTTTTAATTTTCATCAATGATCTCTTGTCTGCCACTTCTAATCCAAAATATTCATTTGCTGACGACAGTACTCTCTGCTTTTCATATTCGTTTCCGGACTCACGTCCCTGCTCTTCGACTGTAGAACGATAACGGCGCCGTTTGTTAAGCTCATTTAATTCCGATGTTAACCGCTTAACCTATTGGGGAACTATCAACAGAGTGAAATTTAATGCTTGCAAAACACAATGTTGTCTGCTGTCGTTAAAGCGAAATTTAAACACCCAGCCATTATCAATGAGTGGCACTTACATCGCCAAAACCGGAAAAGTTTCCATCCACGGTATTTGTGTCAGTGACAACTTACGACCACATATTCAATGTCGTCAAAAATGTAGCGAAATGTCTAGGTTTCCTCAAGCGATGTAAATAATATTTCATCCCCTCTGATCCGGCCCCAATATATAAAGCATTCATCTGTCTAAAACTGGAACGCATTGCCCACATCTTAGGTGTTCCTAAAACACCTCTGCACCTGCTCGATAGGATTCAAAACCATTCAAATCTCATAGGTGATACTATAGGGTCTTCCAATAAGGACTTGACAACTTTTTTTTTTAATTAAAACGCAAACCATTTGAGATATTTCAAAAACTTTATTATCGGCGTGAAGTACAATCAAAACATTTATGAATGGAACTCGACTTCGTTCATATGGCTACCGCGGGAACGTAAATTACACGAACAAGGCGGCCAATCGAATGGCACATTTCTTGAGATAACACGCTCACCATACTTACTCTTCAATAAATCGATTGTAGCGTGTGTCACCATCCTGTTGAAACCACATGTCGTCCAAGTCCATATCTTCCAATTCGGGCCAAAAATAATCGGTGATCATGG
Organism: Volucella bombylans; assembly: GCA_949129095.1. Taxonomy (NCBI): domain Eukaryota; kingdom Metazoa; phylum Arthropoda; class Insecta; order Diptera; family Syrphidae; genus Volucella; species Volucella bombylans. The sequence goes on along the minus strand of OX422144.1, from coordinate 126,868,703 downwards.
CGCGATAACGCTGACCCTTCACAGTAACGTGACGATCGTTAACGTCGACGACAAAATATGGCCCAATAACGCCGCCGGCATGCAAACCGCACCAAACAGTTATTTTTTGTGGATGAATTGGTGATTCATGAAGCACATGTGGATTTTCACTCGACCAATAACGCATATTTTGCTTATTGACGAACCCATTGAGCCAAAAATGACCTTCGTCACTGAAGATGATTTTGCGATGGAATTCATCATCTTGGCGCATCTTCTCCGGAACCCAATCGGAGACCGTACGTTGCTTCATATGGTCCATCGGCTTTAATTCTTGAGTCAGCTTGATCTTGTATGGGTGTAAACCAATAAACTTACGCAAAATACGCCATAATGTGGTCTGAGCGATGCCCAATTCTTGAAAACGCCGTGGAATTGACTGATTTGGATCGTTTGCTACGGACGCCTGAACGGCAGCGCTATTTTCGACACATCGACCAACCCGTTGTCTCACTGACACGGCAACATCACACAACGAATATGCAGACTCAAATTTTTGCATTAAACATCTACTAGGGCGAGAATTACGACCAAAAATTGGAGTTAACGCTCTTAAAGTTGCAGTCACCGACTCCGAAATTCGGTAGAAAATTTTTATAATTTGCAGACGTTGCTCGTTCGTGTACTTGATGAAAATGTTGAGTTTACTGAATAAATTGACAGTGACGGTTTGATGATTAGTGAAAGAGTGCGTTCACAAATTAAATTCAAAGTTGTCAAGTCCCTATTGGAAAACCCTTTAATATCAGTCAGTCAATTGTCATGTTTCCCGTCACACTTTGTTTTATCGCTATTTCGCCAGTAGCATTAGGCCCCTTCAAACCGTGATACCTGTCTTGCTGTGAATGCTCATCAGTATACCCTCAAGTCCACTTTCGGACGTACTTTGAAATATCGTGATTCGTTCATAAACCATACAACTCACTTATGGAACTCCCGGTTGAGGTCTCTATTTTCTAGTCGTTATAACTTGCATACATTTAAGACAATTGTGCGTTGGTATTTCTCTTTTCTTCCTCCCTAAATTTCCTTCGCCCGCGCTGTGTACTAACATTTTAAGAAAAAATAAAAGAAAGAGCAAAATATGTCCAATTTTAGGTAGAATTACATCTAACTATAATCGTTTGTAGATTCCATCAGGAAAATTCTCATGTCCTTCCGAAAAGCTCTTCCAACTCTTCTCAAAAATAGAAAGCAATTAGGTGGGCAACAAATGCATCAGTCTCGTCGATGAAGACGTCAACTCTAGCAGAGGGAGGCATTTATGCTATTGTACCTTGAAAGGACGTCTGGCTTTATGATCAATTTTGTAGTTACATACAGCCCTAGAAGTGAAGAGTTCGAAAAACTAGCTTTTCCTGAATTCAGTAGCCCAAGATGAAAGAGTAGAGATGGGTTCTACTACACGCGCTCCTGACACCTGAAGAATTTCTGCTTTCATTTAGACTCATGCTTGATGTGCCGAATCACCTTAGGAAGCATATCGGCATCCACAAAATCATATCCTTTGAAATAGAACCTGAGGTCTTTATAAACTGTGCAGGCTGAATTCTTTTGCTGTGGCCACGGTGGTTGTCACTTTTGCTATATGATGATGAAATTTGGCCGGCACTCTATCATGATTAAGAAGATCACGTAGTTGTAGGCCTTTTAAACCACTATAGTCTGATAGACAATAGACGACTTCCAGCAAATCCTGGCATAAGCAAATGGCATCGTCACGATCGATAAAACCAGACCAAGATGAAGGTAAAAACCAAGTGAGATCCACTATAAATGGAATAAGCTAGACAACCGATATGGCAGCTTGCACATCAATGTGCAAACTCGTATGACGACGTGATTGTTCTTTCGTCTCGGAAATCAAAGGAAAATTCGATTATTTGCTTTGGACCTGTGACCTATCTATTGGCCAATTCGGTAATCTTATACGATTCAGGCCGGGGAGAGTTTAGGGCAAGCTCGACCACATAAAACGAATATCCTCTTAGGTAACCGCTTTGAAAGGTCGATACTAAGGAAATTTGCTGTATAAGTGGTAAATCTGGGAGTTCTCTCCAGAGGTAAACAAAATACGTCATCACATTCCTAAAGTTCCCCTAAAGGTCACAGTTTCGCTAAAAACAACAAAGCTAACCAACCTCCTCATAAAACAAACTTCATATTTTTTGACACCCAAATCGTTAATCGTTTTTTGACTGTTTTCTATTTTTTTTTTTTTTTTTTTTAAATTTTACGAGTTCAGTAGTCACTTAGCATAAATTTTTATTTTCATTTTTATTTTATGGTCTGTCTGTCACATAAGACTGCAATAAGCTTGACCTGATTATCAATTTCTTAAACAAAATTGAAGATACTTTAAATATTTTGGAATTTAATCAAAATAAAGTTCGAAAGCCGGTAAAGACTGCCAACTTAGAGAGAGAGAGTGATTAAAATGACATAATATTCGTACACCATAGAGATGGTTATGTACTCGTATCTCATTTCCATATTCATAAACGGACTCATGAATTTTTCGTCGAAATCCGTCAAATCATTAAAACTCGACAAATCGTTTTGGCGGAATTTTGGTTCCTCGTCGCATTTCATTGTCGTTGACTGCATCTTGGAGTCCTTGATTTTCAAAAATCTCAGATCTTAGTCTATACGCATGATGTCATAATAAACCTCTGACCATCGATAATTGTAAGACAACGTATGAGTATTCAAGTGGAATTTCGAGACTTGTGTGTGATTAATCGGTCTATTGAAACGCATTGTCTTATTCAGATAATCCATCTGAAGACAGTGAACTTTGAGTGATGATAGAGGTCGACATTGACCTCCTCCATAGAGTAGTTGGACAGATTTTCTAATGTGCGGTTTGAAGTTTCAATAGGCAAGACGACTGTGAACTCTTGTTAACTGGATTTAAGGACCTACATTCGGTTTACGGAAGTCGTACCAAATTTTGTACGAACTTGACCTCCAACTGGGATTTAATAATATTTCAACGACAAATTCAGAACACAGAAGATGAGGAGCATCAGCAGGTCATTTGTCCCTTTAGAGTTAAGGAGAATACAACCGAACATACGTGCACATATATTTCGAAGCAGTTAAGCTTGAAGTCGAAACTAAATGCTGCGGAGTTAGGGGACAAGTTAATTTGGCTATTCTTACCCCAGATTGATAAGTAAAAGCCAAAGGTTATTCCATGTACCTCCTTAGGCCAAAGCATCATCGATTGGCTGATTTCTGAAGATGTGTCATTGCAAGGCTTAATAGAGGAGCCAAGGTTGACAAAGTCTATAACTACGAGTACCTCACGGCTATAGATGCATATTGTATAAGTATGTCCGTGCGTTTCTTCCTTTTGATAGATGTTCTGTGTTTTGCTCCTATTCACAAATAAAGTCATTCTTTTTCAATATCTGCCAACTCATCAACGTCAAGACCCTACACAATGCCAATGATGAAAATGTCATCAGCTGTATAAACTTTTACTTTTGGTATTCGCGGGCGATTTTCGCACAATTCTTTCCAGTGTGATAGTAAATAAGTCCCATGATAGTGCATCATCATATCCAAGCCCTTTTTTGGCATCGACATGGCTTTGTACAGCCCATCTCTATAGATGTTGCTCCGTATGGGGCCTTGCGATCAGCACAGAGGTGCTGACAACCGATCTAGAATTCTTGGGTTTTCTCCAGAATCAGCCATAGTACGAATATTTGATCAATTATGGACTTAGCCGCCCTCAAACCACACTGAAGGAAGCCTGTCAAATCGTTGACAAATGTTTCCGGAGAGGCAAGCTACGTTGAGGACATTAATGACTTAATAGTTGGAGCAGCTTGAAGATTGTCCTTCATATTGATTAAGCATACGATACTTAAGTCCCATTCATCAGACGTACCTTCCTTTGACTAAATCGTGGAAATGAGTTAGTGTATGATCTTTACCAAGTCAGCTCCTACTGCCGGAATGGCAGGTAAGCTATCGTGCAGACTTGTTATGTTCGGGTGATCAAAATTTATGGTTTTCATCGCCCAAGTTGAATGGTTCGTCTTTCCTTAGATCAAGGTTTGGGTTGTCCCCACAGTGTAACAGCTTGCATAAGCGGCTTGCTATATCCTTAGCACAGCCTGTGACTCGGGTGCAATTCAGAATATCAGTTTCGTCATATCTGATGACTCTTGATCTTGATCTTCAGTACTGAATGCAATTTGTAAGAGTGCTGATAAGTGGTTGAGGGATACGTGATTGGCAAAGTTTCTGGCGGTTGGTTGCCAGCATTTTCAGGCATTTAGCATTAGGTCTTCTCACAGTATTTCTCCTTTGGAGTGGGGCTGGAATATCTAGAGACGAATCTTAGCTGTGGTCCGAGACTTGACCACTTGAAATTTTCGGACATCTATAGCATTAGAGGAATACTTTGTGCCGACCCCAACCGGTGATCTACTGTTCACCATGTTTACTTTCTAAATACTGATGCGAGTAAACTGTGTGCTAGCTATAGCAATGTTCCATCCCGCCGCAAAATAAAGTAGACTAAGTATGTTTTCAGATGACACGTCTGTGGTTTTCAACTGTTCTACCAAAGATGTTCTCCTATCTCATTTTGTCGAAGAGCTCAGCGAAACATTCTTTGGTAGTACTGTCTATTTCGCTTTAGGGGCATGTTAGCCTTAAATGAAAAGTCTTCGCTAACGTGCCCGAAGCTCAAAACTACTTTCCTTCGTTAGCCGCTTACAATAGATTCTTACTTAAATATATGCTACTTCTGTTCCCTCTATTTTGGTTATGACACAATTTTTCATCTAATGTCCCAAGGGATAGGCATTGGATGAATGTCATGACATACCACCGGATGGCGGTGGTATCTGCATTGTAGCAGTCTAGGGATTCCTCTAGACTGTACGCAGTCGTTCATTCTTTTTTTCCTTTTGTAAGGTGAGGAACAGTGATTGATTTCTTGTCCCAGCCTTCTGGTTACTTCACACAGCAGTAGAATCAACATCAAACCTCGGAAACCACAGTCATTATGAGAACTCCCGAAAGGGGTTTACCTGCTATTCGCTTTATTTCCACTAGCCTTAAGACTATTATTGATCTGAGCAGCAAATAAGTTAAAGTTGTTGGCATGCTGACTGTTGATGCCACCTTTGAATCAAACGCGTGAATTTATTTGCCGTTTTGCTTCTTCTAAAGGTTTTTGCTCAATACAACCGCTTGTTGTTTTTCAGGCCAAATTTGGATAGACACGACCAGTAACCAGTGTCTACCGCGTGGAGGTAAAACAAACTCAATTAATCCGAAGTCATAGTCACTTTCAGTAAGCCTCGCCTTTTAGCAAAATCTGCTAACTTAAACACTCAACTCCTGGTCTTCCCTTCTCGTGACAAGTATTCGATTTGTGCTCTGTTGAGATGGATTTCTATTCCCTTTCTCTGCACTGAATTTGCTTACCAACTTCTGGATGAATGGGTGGATTTTCATGTCATATTTTGTAGGGCCGCCAACTTTGACCCATTCTCTGATGGAACTAGTCGCTGATCATCCGGTTTGGATCGTGAATGCGGTTTAAGCTTTTTCAATTATGTTCATCACATACAGCTTGGTGCCGTGATCATGGTTCTTGGATTTTAGAGGCTTTTGACTTTATCGACAGGTAAAAGTTGTTATGCAGTTCCATTTAGAGTTTGCTTCTCGTACCTTTTAGCTCTGCTTGCTAGTAATGAATTTTAGCCCTTAGTATTCAGTCCCCAAAAAGATTTGTCGTTAGCATCAGTTCAGCATCGAACTTTCACATGATTTCGGTTCGATTTCCTGACCTTCTATCTCACGAATCGTCCAATGCAATTGTATGCCAAAGTTTTTGCGCGAATCCTTTGTTTTACTCTAAGAATCGGACTTTTTGGGTTGTTGAGGGTTTTCGATATATTGTTCGATTGCACCCTAGGCATTTCTGTTTTTACTTCGAAGTGGCCCACAGAATAACGAAAAAATGTCCACAACTAGATATATCCTTCTCTAAAAGGTGCATTTTTAAACTGTTGCGGTTGATCTCAGTCTGAAGTCTAAGTCATTTGAAATTGTTAATATTCGTGGCAAGTTACTTCTGTGGCAGTACAATCTTGGATGACTTTGGAGCTCATCCAACAAGCCCATTCAATTACGCTCAGCTCTATTCTAATTGTCTCCAGATACAAACGAGCACTCCAAGTTGGTTGATAATGTCGGATTAGAGCATTGATGTTCATTTGCTCTGAAAGTTCTTTTCCTCTTAAGTCTGACTTTGAACGTGGTCTTCTTTGGATTTTCTCAGGATGTAAGGTGCATGTCGACTGTTCGTTTCCATAAACACCAGGCCTGCGATTTTCTCCCTTCTCCTGAATAGATCAAAGATTTTTCCCCTTTGCTCGTTGAACTTACGAGCAGAGTATATCCTGTTTCACAGCGCCGTTAAATACAGACTTGTTTGACTGATTCCTCATCAAACCCAGAGTTTCGTGATGGTGGTAGAGTGTAACCTAAGAAGTCACTTGCTACAATTCTATTAGAGTCCTGAGATCGTCTACTGAAAGATTCGTGACCAGTCGGTCCCTTGAAAGATTTGTTTTTTTGGTCAATGTTTGCTGCATGCAAGTCATGCTACTCACACCATAGAGAGCAACCTTATTGGACTCTTAGACGAAATGGCTCTGACATAGCTATCTTTGTAACTCTGAGCTTCAAATACGTCTGCGAAGCTCATGTATGTTACTCTGAATATAACTCTGGGTATTGCAGTTGATTCTTCCGCTAGAGTCTGATTGCTAGAAAGGCATTTTCGTCAAAAATTATTGTCGTTGCAGTTTACAACTTGTTTTTGCAATTGAGAGGCCCTTTCTCGGAATCTAGTTTTCCTATGGAATAGCTCTTGGTTGCATTATAGTAGTCACACGATCATTTTCGCAAATTTCACAAAGTTCCTCGTCCCATCTCTGGCCCAGACATTTGGGTTTCATCTCTCATTTTGCCATTCGACAATATGCTTGAACTTTTTGTGGAATTTCCAACATTCACTTAAACGTTCTTCCTGATTCTGTGGCTTGTATTGGACTCGCAAATACCACTCTTGTCAAGTAAATATTGTATGTCCGACTTGTTCTCTCAAATAACGATGGTGATGTTGGAGACCTAGTATCAGCGCCACCATGTCGCTTATCTGGCCTGTAACACAATGACAACGACGGGACTAAAAGATCAAGGTGATATCCTTCATACTTCGTTCAACTGGTCCTCAGAGATAATTGTCGATGTTGGCATATCTGGAGAGTGGACAGTGACAAAACTATTCAATGTAAAAATGGTTTCCTTTCGACGCTTAAGCTTGAACTTCGTAACGTTGTTCGCCTTCGAATTCAGTTCCTACTGTACTACTTCGACTTAATGACTTTAATTAGCTCCAGTTGCTCTTGAAGTCAATAATTTACTGAATCCAATCAATACGTAATCGTTTCCAGTCCTTCGTCCAGTCCGAAGAGCAGAAAGTAACGTCAATTTATTACCCAATACCACCGTGATGACATAATCAACAAGTCTTACCAAATATACGACTCCAGGGGACGACTGCAAATCAACATCCTCGACAACATTCCATTCTCCGAATCGCAATCGATCTCGTGGAGTTATGTACAAGTAACAAGGTCACATGCTGAGTTATTGAAAATCCATCCTCGTGTACGAGTAGGCCCAGCTACTGGGCCCACTCATAACCTACCATCTGCAAGGGATCATTCAACAAGACAATACCCCCTGCTTGCTTAGGATCTTTGGTAATTTGTTTATGACAACGTACCCTCATTGTCTCCGAGTTTTCGAATGTCCGTGTCTCAGTTAAATTTCAGAACATTGAGGGGGGGAGGAACAAATAAAGTAAAAGTTGATTGTAATCCAGAAGGATGTTCACACTTTAGATGGAGGGCACCCTGAGTCACCATCAAATGAACATCCTCTCACCAGAGTTGAAGACCTCGAAAGTGATTGCATCGAGCACGCATTCCAAGGGAACATTCCAAACAGGATCCGCGTGTTGCTACGCAGTAAAACAAAAGTCTCATTTGTACTCGTGCCATCTGCAGGCAGTAATTTGTGTGCCCGCTGATAAGGTCAACCGTGGTCAAGTCAAGTAACAGTCAAACAACAATCCGATGTGTCCACTGTACGAATACTCGTACATACCAGGTAAAGATCATCACCAAGATCATCAGATACTAGATCCATCTGGAGGCTGAGGTTGAGTTAAACAATTAAATTGACGCACGTTCTCCAGTGGACTTTCGATTTTTTTATTTTGTATTTTTTGTTTGTTTGTCGCCTTTCGAATTGGCCAGGGTGACATTTTTTATCTGTCCAAATGCGTTGTGCAGTTTTCAGATATTCAGTCGGATATGTACAGCTGAGTCAGAAGAGTATGTATCTTCTGCATCTGCATCGCGTATCTGCTGCTGTATCATTGTTGTCACAGCGGTGCCAGAGTAAGAGTGTCAAATGGGGAGATTACCAATTCATGGTGTTGGCAAACTGGCATTCACTTCCTAATTAAGTGCTCCCCGAGTGAAACCATGGTAGATGCGCTGCTTGTGAGTGATGATATGCGCAATTCCAATTACGCACACCATTCATCCGCATTTGTAGATTCTTGGTTCGGCTTCGGTTTGCTTATGGAGCACCTCTGTCAGGCGGCGATTTAATGCCACAGGTAGTTGAACTATAATTGCAGTTCGGATGAGCTTCCTTCCTGGTCTCCTTGGGACATCGAACATGACCAAACGAGATCTTTACGACCCATTACTGGCCATATGGACGTATAATTTCGAATGGTAAACAGCGATCTTTTTGTTTTTTTGATTGCTAATAAAGATATACAAGTACTTGGTGGTAGAGTCGAGGGATGGTGGTAGTTCTGGTAACCATTATTTAGTCTTAAGGTTGACAGGAATTATTTGTTTGGTCACAAGGTCACTTGACATTGCTTAACATGTTTACATGCATGACATTGGAGAGGCAGGTAACCCGTGACAGTGATTTAGTTGCTCTCGGCGGAAGTGCGCTACTGAATCTGGTTCTACAACCAGACTCATTCAGTGTAAAATAGGGATCATTTCACAGACTTAAGTGTCTGAAACAAGTTGGTTCTGTAGACATATATGCTTGGAACACGATAGACTTTATTGCACAGTTGCTCAAATAGATCTGTGCAGACCTAGTATCAGATTTATGTTAAACAACTTCAGTAGGACCTTGATGGAGAGATTCAATGTTATCAACACTAGTACATCTGATGCATCAATCACTGAGAACTCCTCTGTATATGAGAATCAAGGCCTTTGGTTTGCTTATCAGCATCAACACCATCTGTACTTAGTCTCAAAGAAAGAAAGGATTTTTGGAATGAGGTAGCTCGTGTTTGCCAATCTGCGCTTCGAAACGCCTTTGAGGACAGCGCTTAGTTTTTGTTATCGCCACCCAAATTTCAACACTCGTTACTATTCTTTGTATGAAGAGGCAGATCTAATCAAACTTACCACATCACCAGGGTAACCTATTACAATAGAACTGCCACTAGATATGAGTATGCCGCAACTTCAAATTCACCCAAAAGTCAATGAAAAAATCTCGAACCGATACTCACTGAATAATGATTTCAAAGAATTCATAGAGAGCACAAAGTTGCTGTTGACAGTTACAGCTGGTAATGTTACCTTTCACCTCTCAACAGAAGACGCAAAGGTTTGCTCTTCAATGATTCCACGGTAAACTAGCCATCGTCCCGATTAGACAAGCAGTATCCTATATGAAGCCTTAATCGTTCCATTCAATCCTCATAATGCAGAACTATTCATTGTTTTACTTTACCAAGTAGCGTCACGAAAATCTGTAACAACTCATAGCTGGCTGGGCCTCCGTCGCGTATAACGAAAAGCAAGTTCAGATGGGGTTGTAGATAGTCGTAAACTTTCAGTAACATAAAATGCGATTGCCTGGTGGCGAGTTGGAGTGTTTCAAGGACGTTGTCCATGTCGCTATAGATCGAAGTAGGTTGTATTCGATCGTGTTAAAACATCAGTTAAATATTCAGGTAGAACAGCCTGGGAATTCGAAGGCAAAGTTTGAAGAAGTGTTTGTAATCCTTGCTTTTAATAAAAGCGATTATTGGAAAAGGTTTAGAATGAGCATAGGCATTAGGATCGTCACAAATTTTTGCCCGAGAAGACATTGTGCTCAGTACGCACATAAGGAACTAGTCCATTGTATTGTCAAGTGACCGCCTGATGTAGGACCGAGCAATCACAGAAATATAATGTTCCACAAAGTTGTTATTACTCTTTCAGCAACCGTTGCAGGCTGTTGTGTCACGTATACTTAGTCCACTTAGGTAACTCAAAAAGAGTATAGTGCCCTGATACCACGTCAGTAAGCAGTTTACAGTCTTACCAATTACGGACACTAGGAAACTCTCAGACCTCCTAGAGATGTCAGTAAGCATTCGTCTGGCCCGGCGGTATCCTGAAGAATCATACCATTCTGCTTACACGAAACCCAAATGTCATAGCTGATGATTTGGATCATCAAACACTCTCCTCTGAGTCCACCCTCACAAGTCATTGGCGATTTCATTTCTCGTGATCCCATTGTGAACTAGGACCCAAACAAGACTCAATGAATCTAGCGTTCAGAGAAGTCTTGCATTAGCAAAGTAGCTTAGTTGCTCAGTAGCTTCTCTTAAGCGCACCATGACTGTCGATACAGATATTGTGAAGTATAGTTCATTGACATCAAGATTGCGTATACCTCCACTTGAAAGACAGACCCAAGTTTTTGTAACGAGGATTGAAATCTAACGTTATTGCTACCACGGTCGCGTCTTAGGTTAGGTTGGAAGCCATTCGTTAAGACCCGAATACATCTTCCTGACTAAGAATCTGACTGAAGCCGTTAGGCATAGTGAAAGTGGACTTGGTATTTTCACAGCACCAGGTGTATGTCCATAAGACGTGGACAATTGACGTGGACCCAAAAGCTATCAAAACTAAAGTGACAAAGTCCACTTCTTTTTAAACGAATTATGGGTTTGAGAGTGCAGAGCATGATATGAACATCATGATGAGTGGGATAGGGAAAGCCCCCATTAGATGGGACAATAGAATATAATTGGCTTTATCATAGCCGTATAGATCCAGAGTACTTTCCTCGGTGGCATGCCTGATGTTTTGCCGAAGGCTCCTTTACATTGCCAGAAATGCGGCAGAGCACTTTGAATGTTTTCGACACGACATGTTTAGTCCATAAAAGGTTGTAATCCAAGATGACATTTAAATATTTAGTTTAGTCGGAGAAGCACTAAATGAATCAGACCAGTCAACTTCCTCCTCGAAAAATTAACATTCTCAGTTTTGGAGAGATTGACTCAAACCTCGTTTCTAGTGCAAGAATTGCCAATCACGTCTCCGGTTGCCTGTGCTTAAGAGCAGACAGTTGCTGTACATAATCCAACAGATAGTTGAGCTAAAATATCTGCATATGCCTGAACATAGACGTCAGGACTATTGAGAGCGCGAAATAGTGAGTCAACCAACATGCATCGTAGAAGTGGAGGCAGAACGCCGCGTTGTGGGCAACCTCACTTTAGTCCTGACATGGCACCAGTATCCTATTCACCAGGATTTCTTTCATCCACAAAACTACTGATTCTATTACGCTGTGAGGTCTGGTCGAGTTAAAAGTGTCGAAAGTTGTGTCTTGATGGGAGCGTCTTGAATTCTGCTCACTAGATCCAGAAGCATTCTCTCGTAGGATATTTCGAGTTAGTGACTTATAGAGACAATGCATTCGAAAGCATATTTGCGACAAGAAACTCAACCATGGTCTTCATCATGATGGAAGGTACAATAGACAGGTCTCAAGCTCTTGGCGAGATCTTTTTTATGGAGACTAATCGCCGGGATTTGGTAAGTATGCCAGATGTGGTAAGACTCTATTGAGAGTTGTCTGTAACTGGTCTATACCTATCTGGGCCATAAATGAATATATGTCATCGTTACCAAGTGACTTGAAGCAATCAAAGGAATGAACAGCGTATTAGGTGGCCTCTTCCGTCACCACAATCGCTGACAAATAGCAGATACGGCACGTTGTGTTATTCAGCTCACTTGTCGTTTGTATCAAGTTCCTAGGAAGTGAGTCTCAAGCATGGAACAGAGAATCTTTGCTTTCGGCCCAGAATAGGTTCCACTTTTGAAGATTTCATCCCTCTGGTTTCCCCAAGTATTTCAATATTTTCGCAAGTCTTCATGCGGGGCATTCATTTAAAGCCGACTTATCTCCTTATATTCTTCTTGCTACGATCTACAAAGATTCCGGTCTTCCTCTAAAGTAGAAATGTTTGGGGTTCCCTACGTAGTCGTTGCAGGAGTATATTTTTCTATGAATAGCTGATCTACAGGAATTTTTCCTGGGAGAAGGTATCGTTTAGGTTCTGAACAGCTTCCTCTACCTGTCGTTTCGTTCTGGGTTTATGTGGAGCATTGATGGAATGCCGGGCTTCACCCTAACTAGTGTCCAACTTGTTTTTCATGAAACTCGATTCTGAAATCGATGTGTCTATGATCTGACAGAGAAGTCTCCGACAGATACTTTTAGCCGGTAAACTCCTTAGCTTACCTGTTGGATAGGGTCTAGTTAGATGATTGCCTCCAACGTAGAATTTGCTTTTACTCTAAAATTATTTGAGCATTAGTATCGCTCTACATGATAAGTCCAATCTTCCTGGAATCACAGTCTTCGATGGTGGCGGTAGTACCGAATCGCAGGGAAAATGAGCACATAAAACGACAAATTGCTGCCATTCTCTATGGGTTTTGAAGCTTATGCCTGCACCAGCTAAATCTTGGTGGCAGAATTATCCAAGTTTAGTTAGGAGAAGGTGAATTCGGCACAAGACAGGTTCTCGGCCTTTCCAATCGCTTTCCAGTCATTTGGAAATAAAGCGGAAATTAACCCTTTCAAGGTGCGGATAAAAACTTGTGTTATACTTAGATATAAAGGCCTCCACAGAAGTTTTGCGATAGGCCACACTGAAAGAAGGACCGTCTTTATTTTTCCGATTCTTATCCAGATTTTATATTTCTCAGTGTTGAATCCAGGTTTCTGTGTATGACGAAGCACATGCATAAGCTCCGTTTCGCTGAGTTGCCTCGGAACTCCGAAGTAGCTGAAAACCTCAAAAGATCTAGCTTACAGAGGGGAGTTTTGGCACATACTTGCTTAGTCATTTAGGAGTTTTCTGTGTAGAGCATTGCGCTCTAAGATTTCTGTTTTCTATATCTTATCTGTCCGTTTGAACGCAAGTATTCACTGCTTTGGCTAGTATTGACAGTTGAACAACACAACGCTTGCACTCAGCGTAGCTTTGACTATTTTTAATACCAACCTTCCCGGATGAAGGCATAGAGAGGATATAACAGCCGGTTTCGTCTGATATTTCGGGGATTTTCTTGCGAATTTTTCCGCGACATCAGAGTTCCTCCACTCCAAATTGCAATTCTGAATCAATGAAATGCGAAAACCTTGCTACTGAGGTCCGCTGAAGCAGTACAAATACATTGTTTCTACTAGGTGGTGCAAAAGTCATCACCCTATCAGAAAATGCTATAAATTTTGCAAATGGTGGCAATTGTCAATTCTACTTTGACATTTGTGAAGTAAACTGATGCAAAATACACGTCAATAAGACTTGAATCGCTATGTTCCTACTGGGCAAAACTACAACGTTTAACTGCTCGCCTAGAAGAGTATAGTATAACCCGAGATGCTACCAGGTCTGGCCGTTCTGCTGAGAATATTGCAGCTGTGGTTGAAGGTGTCGCAGAGGACCCCAAAGTATCGACTAGACGAAGTGCCACGCAATTAGGCATCAATAGGCGGTCTTTACAGAGAATTTTAGTGAAAGACTGTAAGATGTAAGATATAACCTAAGAAGAGCTTACACCCGCTCAATATTACTGCATGGTGTGCTGTTTACGCTGGAGGTGTCAGCGGGCCTTATTTTTTCGAAAACTCCGCGGGCCAAATGACTACTATGAATGGCGAGCGCTGGAAAGCTATGCAAAACGACGATTGGATGAATTGGGACTGAAGAACATGTGGTTGCAACAAGATGGAGCAACGGCGCATACTGCACGAGCCGCAACCGAAATTTTGAGAGCTGCAATTCCGGGTCGCCTAATCTCTCGTTTAGGCGATTTGCACTGGCCGGCAAGATATCCTGATTTAACCGTTCCAGACTTCTTTTTGTGGGTTTTTTTTTTGAAGTCACGAGTCTATGTCAACAAGCCTCAAATTCGAGGACCTATGTCCGGAATTTCTGGCAAGAGTGATGGAAAATGCCGGAAACCGGGCTCGAGTGGTCGACAATTTTGGCGGCGGCCACATAGCCGATATCATTTTCTCGACTTAATCGAAATAAATTGAAGACATCAAGTACACATAATCCAAAAGCAGAACCAAAGTGTTTCATTCATAAAAATAATTTCAGCCAAAGAACATCGGGTGACAACTTTTACTCCACCTTGCATATAAGCTTGTTGACCTATTATCTTTGCGGTCATGATGAAACAGAATCCCAAAATCCTCAGCTGTCCCTATATGGCTTTAACAAAAGCATGACCAATTCACATTATGTGCTTCTAATAGAAATCGCTGTCGAGTAATATCAATAGCAGCGATTTTGAACTCTCACGAGAGATATTCGTGCTCTCTGGTTTCGACTATCCATCGATCATCCATTTCTAATTCCAATTTAAGGGACAAAAAGTTAACAAAAACTGGTTTTAATGCTATGACCGCATCTACGATCTAACAATCAAGTAATTGCCTAAACGAGTATTCAGAAGATAAATGTTTATTTAACTGGTTGGTGGCTGAGCGGTGAAAAGTGGGTGAATTAAGTAGCCCATGTCAATCAAATCCGGCAATTTTGTTAAACAAAAACAATTGAGAAGATTTTTTAAGAACTTTACCGACACATTAAGTGCGACTTAAGACAGTGCAAACATGTTGAACTGCTACAATGATTTAGGCATAATGGGCCAATATGACCACAGACTAATGTTGGTCATAAATTAGCAGTTTATTCCAGTGACAGGTTTTCGGAATGAATTTAGACAAAATGAAAAGAGTCATTAACCTATTAATCCAGTGAAAATATTTCCAAATCAGGTTGAGCCTAGAAACTTCCAACACTTCTCCGATGTTTCCTACAAAACTAAGTTCGAGTTTTTTTTTCCGGCGTGCGAGTATCATCACTTTCTGATCAAGTGGCTTTGAGACTTTCGGCATAAGTTGATTCGATTATTTTGGAATTCTTTGCCAGATGTTTTGAATTGTAAATAAATTCAGAACAGAATGAATGGGACTGTAGTCACGTTTAGGAATTATTTTACATAAATACATTTGTTTAATAGTTTTTCTCTAAATCAAAATTATTGTGCTAATAAATTTATTTCGGATTTATTTTCTTTGTTATAAGAACAAAGGTTAGCACACTTTCGATGCTTCTGAGAATTAAAAATGGGAAACAAGTTTGATACTGAATTTGGAATCTTTAAGAAGTATTCTTATGATGAGTCGAGGTATGATAACTCAGGGCCTTATCTCCACCTTATATGGCGTAAGTTCGACCATCTTTCCAACTAATTGAAGACAGGATATGTCACTGCTACTACATCCCTGTTAAAAGCCATTTCCAAGTTGACTTCAAAAAGTACTCATCCAAGCTCGTCTGTAGTCAGGGCTTCACATCATTATAGGATGTGTAGAATCCAAACTTGAATGGTTTTGCTACGAAATGAATGGTGAGTGGTATTAGTAGGATTCGGTACTACTTCCACCACTAAACGCAGTAGTCGAACACATCACTGTGATGTCAGGAAAATATAGCTTATAGTCACACCATTTTTTGCAGCAAGCGCAATACGAGATGCAATCATCCCCTCGACCTTAAACTAGCATCTGACTTGGTTATCAGCAATCTTGGCTCCAACCAACTATTGCTACAGCCAACAATAGACTTGATCCTACTCATGTGGTACGAAAAATAGTAGGGAAGTACTACTGGAGGCTTCACTGTCAGACCATATTTAGAAACATCAATTCCAAATCAGATGTAGTCTCAACCTTGCCTAGGAAGAAGAGTCCAATGAATCCGAATTAACGCGCTAAGAGAAGGGTTTGGCAAAGCCCTCAAAACTCTGTCTAAGCTCAGACTAAGACTAAATATATCGGTGATCTCGTCATCGGTTCCCACTAGATCATCGAAATTACCCAGCGTTGGGCGCAGTAAGTACTTAGATGGGGGAACCCATGGGGATTCGATATCAATCCCACGTGCTGTTTGTATTCGGAACATATGGAGTACAGATGTCAGCATTGTTTTACGTAGGGACCTGCCATGAAGGCTTAATCCTACGATACTCCTTCGTACGAGATATGAAAACAAAGCATTGATCAGCGCCCTTAGAGTAGTACAAGTACCACCACCAGTACCAGATTCGATGTCGTGTATAAAGCCCTTTGTTGAAGGATTGATACCTATGTAATACCTTAACCATTCGATGTATTATGGCGCCCGGTTGCAGTGCAACTTCACAACCAGCAGACCGACCAGTTCCATAGTCATCAAATGGTTGAACACCAGCTGTAGCACGATACAGCATCATACAGCTCAACCATGCGATGTCCAGGCTCCAGTCAGTCTAACTCTACCCGCGATTTTGTATCTAACCAGACGCCACGATACCCTATAAGCGGGGTTAACTCCTAGATCAGGAAGACACAGAAATTCCAGGGGCCTCTGACCTGGTACCAGAATATAATTTCCGGTCGAACTTCGCAACTTTGCAGTAGCTTATATAGGAGCACCTTACAGTCGAGGACTAACGGCCTTTAGTCCAACATTATGCTAGTCTTTGATTGCCATCAACTAACTACTACGGAAAATAGAATTCTTTTGAATTCAGGTCTGTCAACGAGAACACCGCTGACGTTGTAGGCCACAGCAGCTGAGTAGGCTAGACACACGCATAGAAGCAACCTGCCACCTAACTATAGCCTCTATTTTGAAATGCATTTAAGGAGCCACGCCAAGTTAGCAGAAAGCCCAGACTGAAGTTGAAACTTAACTCTGGTAGCCCCTTCATCGTTGACACATCCTGATGGAAGTTAAACATAAGTAGCCCTGCCTTTGTGTCTCATCTAGATTACATTCGGACAGCAGGAACTTACACTCTCTAATGGGACAAATCTACCATCTCCTTTGAGGAGACCCAATCAACATTTGTCAGCGGGAGTCAATTTCTAAAGTTAAGGAGAGGCACCCCAAAAATCACCACCTGTAATGCATTCGTAGATACCGCTCGACAAACTGGTAAGGAGCCACGCAAGGCCACTCTCTGGCAATCCAAGATCCGACGACGAGCACACTCAGACATTACCTTCTCATTCCAAGCTGATGCGGTAAGTCAACGTCACGTCTTTTGGGTCCCCAGTAAGTCTGTAAAATCCGTGTTACCTGGCCCATAACACTCAGCAGTCGTTCTCTTAGCTGGATTCCTTCCTCATCCATTTTATCTGTTCACCTATCATTATACCACGATATTTGTCCTTAGTCACATACCTAAGGCTAGCACCATTTAGGCGTATTGTGGGACTCTGGCGGACTGCTTTCAATGGGCCATGAAGCAGTATTATCACAGTCTTCTCTCGGGAAATGCTGACACTTACGCTTTCGTCTCATCCGGTGATGATTGGCAGCAATCTCTCTCCTATTCTTTCAAGTTCAGCACAAAACTAACTTTCCAAAAGGAGGAGCAGATCATCCAGCTAAACGCAACATGTGCAGTGATATGACAATTGCCTCAAGAATGGATCCATCATCAGGTTCCATAAAAATGAACCACAAGTGGACCCTTAAGGGCAACCCCGCTCAACTTCTAAACTAACTCTATCAAGAAGATATTCTACAAAAGCGCGCCTACCAAAGGAACAGCTTTTCCATAAGCCGATTTTTCGCCAGTCTAGCTCGCGCAACTTGTCAGAATGTTTTGCCAATTTAAGTTGTCAAAGTCGCCCTTAAAATGAATAAAGACTTTCAAAAACAAGCTTGTCACTGCTGTAAAGGATGCAGTCTTTAACAAAAAACTATGCTTCCTCGACACCTCTCTCCTTTTTGAAGCTAAATTAGACGGGAAGAACCAGCTTGGCTACCCTATCTGAGAGTCTTTCCACCATGACACTTTCCAGTACTTTACCAAGCTCTGGAAGTAGGCTGATGCCACGGTAAGATCTAGGATCAGACCTAACCTTAGGTCAGAGGTACAACCAATCTCGCCTCCTTCGAATCTGAATGCACTTGATCCACATGCTAAGTAGATACTCGGGAATGGCTTTCATCATCTCTCCGATCATACTATCTGCTTCAAGAAAGTGAAGAAGTGAAATACTGTACTTAACTTCGGCCGCCCCTAGTTCAGGCGAAAGCGAAGGCTCATCAAAGAGGAAACCTCAACACGTTTCTCTCTGGGAAGGAACTCGCCGAGCAAGGAACTCAGGCAATATCTTGATGACAAAGTATAATTCACACGGATGCTTTCAATATTTGCAGTCCTTTTTGTACAGATTCTACACAATTTGCCCCAGGGGTCGTCCCTATTGTCTGAAACAAAATTCCAGGGATTCGGATTCTTTTGCTTTGACTTTGACATGACAGCACCGCCGACAGGCAGAGCTCAGCTGATCCAAAATCTCAGTATTGGCAGCCCGAGCACGTTGGGGTTTCTTCCTGTAGTCGGGACTTCGCCAATGGTTCGGAGCGATCTAAAATGTGGCATTGGCGTCTTTCTTGAAAATGCCAACTTAAGACCTCGAGATTAAATTGGAAAAATTTGTAGTATCCAATACTGAACTCTGGCTGCATTACAGGCTTTACTGGTCTCTCTTTTGGAGAATGCAGCCGAAAGGTTGAGTTGTCTGAAGCTTGTTAGGGTCTAAAGTTATAATGGAATCGTGGGAAATGAAATCGGCTATAAACTTACTGCGGGCAACGGATGATCTCTAAGGATCTGAACTCGCCATAATAAGTATTAAACTTATGCCTCCTACACCGTCATCAGCATCCATAAAGAGATGGTAAATAAACAAAAAATGCCATCGATCAAGGATGTGGCGCTGTCGCCGTACAAGGATCTTTTCCGTAGTATTGCAGATCAAATATTCGTACATTAGAATTTTTAAAAAATATTTCAGTTGGTATTCATCGACCCTAATGCTTCATGGGAGGGTACCCAGAGTCTTGACCTCTAAAGAGCGATGTTTTATTTTGCAATCCTGCAATAATGAACCAATGATGGCCTTTAACGCTGGATAGAACTCGGTGTACTGTGCGGTATGTAAACCTCTTCCGTTTGAGTGGTGATCTAAATACAATAGATCGCGTTCAACTTACCATTATGGAAACCTTTACAACAATTGACAGAAAGGGAAAAACGGAAAGTTGATAGTAAATTAAAGCAAAAGGCGAACCACATGCTATAGCCAAATAAAGTATCACCCACTCATTGCTTTGGGCAAAACCTCACTGCCGACAGCTCTAATTTCGAGGTAGCCTAGAATTTAATCCACCCCGGAATAACAAATGACACCTTAGGCAAAGACTTGCACTAGCCAGCCTTCCTACTTCAGAGTGTCGTAACTACTTGGTTCAAAATTCTTGATTTGGAAGTTCAGTCTACGATTGTGGACCTTCGAAAAACAAAATACTTGAGCAAATACTACTCGTAGGTCTTACATATGTGCATATATGGGTTAATGAACAAAAATGCACGAACGCCAACTCTAGGAGCCAAACAAAGATTTGGATACCAAAACCAGGCATTTGCCTGGCCACATCAACCGAATTAACAACAACTCTCCAGCTTAGGTCGGAAGCTAGAATGTTCGGTTCATGGATTAAAGGATGACAGAGGCCAGATAGCTTGGAGTAAAACTCTTCTGCGATTGACCACGAAATACATTGTAAAGTTCCTGTGTCTGCCACAAAACCTAACCCAACCTCTAAACTACTTCGAATGTAGTACGTGAATGCAAGACTTCTCTGAGCAAATTCACTGAGTCGCAGAAAGCCATAAGAAATTTTTCCTTTCCTCCATGAATAAGTGAGTTTCTCATGACCAAAACTGTTGGTAGCATGCCTTAATCTTAATCTGTATTGCACGAGCACCACTATTTACTACGAAGCTTGTACTGGATGTAACGACGACAGTGTGAAGCATCCCTTCTGTGGCTGTCCGGCATATGACTTTGTCAAGTGCTGGTTGCTGATATTGACAAGCCTGGAATATTCCTTAGATACTTTCAACAAATTCAAGTCCAAAAACCACTGAACAAATCTCACAAATTACCAAAGAGATACGAATACATGCAGAACATTGTTTTTGTTTTGCACAGAAATGTTCTTCTATCTCAAGATGTGCAGTCATCGCTGAAAGAACCGCAGCTAACAAAGACTTTTACATCTCTTAGATTTATCATCGCTTACGAATTTGTCGTGCTGCTGACCTTAAACGGAACTAAAAAATCTTCTGCATTGGGATTCCCATTTAACTTGGTTGATGATTTATAAGGCTGCGATCAATAAAGACCATCTTGACTCATCCCTCTCTAGCAGATATTCGTGCATACGAATCTACGTCTCCTATCCACAGCTGGATGTTTTGAATATGTCATCGGAGATAAAGTTCAATCTGAAAATGAAATCTGATACACATCCTCTAAAAAGGTCAACTTCGTCGCAGCTACAACTGGTTAAGCATCTGTAAGTCTGTAGCCCACTTCTAATTAACCACGAACCGCTTCTGTTGATGTGAAGACAATAAAACGATTTCCAAATTGTATTGCCTGACAATAATTTTTTTTATTGCTTCCAAACTAATTACCATCCGAGACTTGGGTGTTTAAAATTTCTGCTGTCACACATGGCTCGTGCTGTGTCCGAAACAGCGGTCATAAAGTCAAATGAACTCACAGTTGTATCTTAGTATTTTCTGTTGTTCTGATGATTCCAACCAACAGAAGATAAAAAACAATCTGGCAAAGTCATGCCGGCTAATAATCTCTGTTAATGGCGCTGCCTCAAATTGTATATTTTGTATCTTTCATTGCTTACGATGAAAAGAGAGAGTCTCGGATTGGATCGCAGCCAGTTGTATCTCAATGAGAAGAGGTAAAACTTAGTCAAAGTCAAGGTTGTTTGATTAACAAAAACAAAAAAAAAAAAGACAAAATTATTTGTATACGTATCTTTGTATCTGAGATATACGAATTGACTACTTTGAATGAATCTTTATTCAAACGAACAACTAGTAAACGATTTTAGTCTTGGTTTGGTGTTAATTAAGACAAAGATTGAGTGGTTGAACCATATCGATGCAATTAAATCAATTTACCATGACGCTAACGATACAAATATGACGATAACGATTCATCAGAGGATTAATGTATCTTATTAGATCTTCCAAGGTGGAAACTGTTTGCTAATCTATATTTTAAATAATGATGAGGTCAGGTTTATGGAGATATTTGATTTATGCTCGGTGGATACTTAGTATGCGCGCAACTGGGTGGTATCACTCAAGGTTGGAGCTGTGATTTTATGATTTATGGTTAAAGTCTTAAATGGAATAAGGTCACCTAGAAAGTTTTATCCATACAAATGTATAAGTCCTCAGTTAGTTTTAAATGCATTTTATTTTCTTAACACTAACTCTTACATTCTAACAAAAAATGCTTAAATGCTAGCTTACAATTACTTAACAAACTTATACTAACTTACTGGCCCCACACAGGCACTCTAAGCTACTCTGAATACTTATAACTATGTCTTTCGACTTTATTTGTATAAGTCCTCACAAAGCTAAGGTATTCTCATAGATGTTGGTATTTTTAGAAGGATTTTTTGGAGGACTTTTATGACTTGTTTCATAGTTGGCATCACCAGAGTGATCGCGTTTGTATCAAGTTTCACAAATTTCAAGCTCTCAAATTTTCTCTTGCGCAGTATTGTACCTACATATGACTTTTACTGAAAATGGTTTTACAGTGATATTAGAGCAGGTCTCTCACAGCTGAATTTTTTCCATCAAATTCATCAAGCTCTTTCGAAATCCTAGCTCCCATTCAGAAACTGCAGAACACCAATTGGGATATTGTCAACGAGCCATCAGAGAAGTTGCTCCAATCTGATTAATTTTAAACCGCCGCAAGTCTCTAGTCTGATGACGCATGTATATACATTCAGTATATAAAAGTGCGGCTGCATCGAAGGGAAGTGTACAGTCTCCTCAGAAAGAAGAAGAAGGAGCACGAGAAGCGCGCGATCAAGGAAATGGAGAGATGTTACTGCACGAACAACGTTCGAGAGTTTTACCAGAGAATACAACGATTATGCCCAGTGGTACAAAGCCAGAATGGAAGCCTGCAAAAAATAGCATGGGCAACGGTGCTGATAATATGGAAAGACTACTTCTACAGCCAGTATAACGGCGATGATGCGCTGTCACGCAGAATGACCCATTTGCCCTGGACAAAGACGACAAGGAATTCCATTCCCCTGATTTAGAAATCTATACGAATCCAAGCCATCAATATCGCAGCTAAAGTCTCTGCTGGCACAGACTACCTACTGGGCTATTTAAAGCCGGTAGGGATGATCTGGTTTAGACATGCACTAGCTCATTTGTAAGATATGGTCAGAGCAAAGCATAGACTCTCAGCATTGTTTGTCCGATTCACAAGAAAGTAGACCCAACTATAGATGAGCAAGTCTCCGAGACATCGTCTATAAGGTCTTTTCTGCCGTCTATACGCCTGAAACCATTCATGAACGATGCGGTAGGTACATGTTAGTACGGTTTCAAGCCAGGAAAGACCACAATCGATTAAATATTCACACTGCGGCAGATCTTGGGAAAGACCTGGGAATCTCAGGGCGGCACCCACTATTTATTTGTCTGTCGACATCAAAGCCGCGTATTATACAGTGCGTAGAGATGGGCTAGGCAACGTCTAGTTTCGGCATCCCTTCCAAATTGGTTTCGTTGTGCTGAATGATTTTGGAAGCTACATCAAGGTCACAAATGAATAAAGCGTAAGAGTTTAGAACAAGGAACGCCGTTTTAAGTCCTCATAATTACTTGCATACGCGGATCGCCCATTGATCTGATTGGGCGATCACAGCGAGCTGTGAATCGAGCTGTACATACTGTCATCAAAAAAGAGCGCACACCATCGATAGCTTCGTCACTTTTGGCCATTATAACTTTAAAGTATTTAGGGACTTCATCTACCTTGGATCCGCAATTTCAGCCGGGGATATCAGAACAGAAATCAGACGCAGAATTACTTTATCGAACTGGCGTGTGGCGCGAAATAGGAGAGGATTCAAATACAACCTGTATGGACTGTACAGCGACGTGCGCTGGTCTGGTCTGGCGAATAAACGCCACAGCTCCGGCTTAAATAGTCTTCGAATCTCACCCCAATGGATTGCACAGCAGAACATGATTTCATATAGTGTTTTCCAATAGGGGCTTGACAACTTTGAATTTAATTTGTGAACGTACTCTTTCACTAATCATCAAACTGTCACTGTCAATTTATTCAGTAAACTCAATATTTTCATCAGGGTAAAGTACACGAACGAGCAACGTCTGCAAATTATAAAAATTTTCTACCGAAATTCGGAGTCGGTGACTGCAACTTTAAGAGCGTTAACTCCAATTTTCTGTCGTAATTCTCGCCCTAGTAGACAGGCAATAACAAGTTTAGTGCAAAAATTTGAGTCTACCTATTCGTTGTGTGATGTTACCGTGTCAGTGAGACAACGGGTTGGTCGAAGTGTCGAAAATATCGCTGCCGTTCAGGCGTCCGTAGCAAACGATCCAAATCAGTCAATTTCCAGGCGTTCTCAAGAATTGGGCATCGCTCAGACCACATTATGGTGTATTTTGCGTAAGGATCTTGGGTTACATCCATACAAGATCAAGCTGACTCAAGAATTGAAGCCGATGGACCATTTGAAGCGACGTACGTTCTCCGATTGGAGAATTGGAGAAGATGCGCCAAGTTGATGAATTTCATAGCAAAATCATCTTCAGTGATGAAGGACATTTTTGGCTCAATGGGTTCGTCAATAAGCAAAGTCGGGTGAAAATCCACATGTGCTTCATGAATCACCACTTCATCCACAAAAAATAACTGTTTGGTGCGTTATTGGGCCATATTTTTTCGTCGACGATAACGAGCTGCCTCCAGTTTCGCACGTTAAGTTGGCTAAGGTCCTCTTCCACTTGCGTGTGCCACCTGAGTCTTGGCCTTCCTCTACTACGCTGTCCCTCGGGAGCGGATTTGAAGACTTTTCAGACCCTAACATTGGTGTCCATACGCTCTACATGACCCAGCCCTCTCAGTCTTTGGATCTTTGGATCTGTATTTATAGCAGAGACTAGGTAGACAAAGTCCTTAACTACCTCAAAGTTATACCTGTCGACGGTGACGTTCTGCCCGAGACGTCGGTGTTGGTTTTTCTTTTTGCTTGACAGCATATACTTGGTCTTGCCCTCGTTGACCGCTAAACCCATTTCCACCGCTACTGTCTCAATACTAGCAAAAGCGCCACTGACATCACGCTGCTTTCTCCCGATTATGCCAATATCGTCGACGTATGCGAGTAGTTGGACGGACTTTTGACAGATTTTGCCTCTTGTGTTGGCGCTTGAGTTTTGCACTATTCTTTCGAGAATGACATTAAAGAAATCGTTTGACAGCGCATCGCCTTGTCTAAATACTTTCTGGACATCAAGGGTCTCGGTGAGATCTTTACCGACCTTGATGGAGCAGCGTGCATTCTCCATCGTCATCCTGCACTAACGGACGAGTTTGTTAGGGATGACGAAACTAGACATTGCTCTGTATAGCTCGTCTCTATAGATGCTGTCATACACGGCCTTAAAGTCGGTGAATAGGTGGTGTGCATCGATCTGAAGCTCATGGGTCTTCTCCAAGATCTGCGGTAGTGTGAATATTTGGTTTATGGTGGAATTTCCGGGCCTGAAGCCACACTGATATGGACCTATCAGGTTCTTGACGAACGGCTTCAGGAGTTCACACAATACAGGATCTTGTATGCGATGTTAAGGGGACTGATGCCTCTGTAATTGACGCAGTTCAGAGGGTCTCCTTTATTGAGAATCGGACAAACAATGCTGAGGTTGCATTCATTGGGCATACTTTCGTCCGACCATATTTTACAGATGGGTTGGTGTATGCTCCTTACCAGCAGCTTTGTTGGACTTAAGCTTAGATATAGCTATCTTTACTTCGTCCAGGTCTGGTATTTGGTTCGTGATCGCCGTTATATAGTCTGCAGAAATTGTCTTTCCAAATTCTCATGGTCTTCGATGCTTGATGCTGGCGTTATTGGACCTCTTAAGAGATTAAGAGACGCTCGATCGGAAAAGGACTTGGCGATCTCTTGCGATTGTAGCCGTCTGACGTCGAATTTCCTCACAGCATTATTTTGTCTTGGCGTAGTTGGGGTATCCGCAACCGTACCTTGGCTACAACAAGGTAATGGTCCGAGTCGATGTTTACTCCTCGGAACGTACGGATATCCATAATACTGGAGGTGTGTCTTGCCTCAATCGCAATATGATCAATCTGTTTGACTGTTGATTGATCAGGAGTTCTCCAAGTCCCCTTGTGTATACGGCATGTAAGCTACGACAATGTTTCGCCCCGCCGCAAAATCGATTAGCCTGAATCCGTTATCGGGGGTGGTGTCTTGCAGGCTATATTTTCCGATCGTTCCACCAAAGATACCCTCTCTTCCTAGCTTTGCATTAAGATCACCGAGGACAATTTTAATATCAGAGCTAGGGCATTGCTCGTAGGTCTTGTTAAGTAGCTCATAGAAGGCATCCTTGGTGTCGTCATCTTTCTCCTCTGTGGGGGCATGCGCGCATATGTGGCTAATGTTGGCGAATTTAGCGTTGATGCGGATTGCTACGAGGCGCTCGCTCACATGCCAGAAGCTCAAGACTTCTTGTCTTAGTCTGCCTTCGAGAACAAATCCGTATCCAAATAAGAGCTGCTTTTGCCGTCAATCACCGTAGTAGATGTCGCAATTTTTCATCCTCTTTTTGTCCGGTAATATTTGCTTTGCAGCAGCCTATTGAAGAATCTACCATTACACGTGCAGATCCGTAGTTCTTGTTTCGTGTGCAGGGGTTATCCGCAGTAGAGTCGCCCATATCCGAGGCTTGTTGATGCTTCGTAACTTAATTTTGTTTTTTAAATGGCCGAGCAGTTACCCCGGCGGCACAACCCCCAACCTTGAGGACCAGTTCAATTTTTTGCTCGTAGGACGAGGGGTCGGTTATACCGAAGCCAGTAACTCGTTCCGGGATGTTAGTGCTGTCGTTGGCCCATATAGGGCTCGCCCGGCACCATCTCTTTTCCAAGACCCTGACTAAGCCTTGGAAGTCCTTACCGGCCTGAGTTCCAAATATGTCGGAGTAGCCCGGATAAGGTATTGTTTTGCTTTGCCGACACTTATCCTGCTTTATGGCGTAGGAAACTCGCCATTTGTCCCCTTCATTTCGCAATCAACGGTGCGATTTCCAGATGGGGCTACGGTGAGGCGTGAAGTAGGGCTTATTAGCAAAGCTGTAAGATTTTCGGCTGCAGAGGCTCATTCTCGTTGGTTAAAGAACCAGCACCTGTCAGAAGATGCTACTTTTACGAGGCCTAATAATAATCCTTGCCATCCGACGTTAGTTAGTGATTCATATATAATACAAACGTTCACCATCATGATGTTGTAGCCAGTAGAAACCATGTTGTAAAAGTCTGTACATATTGGGTTTTTCAGCCTGGATCTTATCAAGAAATTCGAAATTCATAGTCAGAAATGCTCTGTACCGAATAATCTCCGAATCTGCACCGGAAAAATTATGCAGCTTCGAATAAGTGCAATCAAGGTATAGGGAAGATGAACCCGTCTAGATAGTAGCTGCAACTTGAACGATTTACAGATCCAACCAACTAAGCTTTGATTTGAAATAAATAAGAAAAAGAATTTGTGATAATTTCAATTGATAAATCTCTTCAGAAAGCTGTTATGTTCACTTTCAAGTACGATCGTTGATTTATATTAAAACTTTAATTCAACTCATGTCTTCAATGGAAAAGAAAACAAACTCGTGACACGTTCTCACATTGATTTACTATGAACGAACATAACCCACTGTCTACCTCAACTCGTATTCATTAGCCAATCTATCTACATATTTCTATTTAGAATGAATTCCTTGAATCAAGTTCGGAATATAACTATACTTCAACTGTTCTAAACGGCTTTTTAGATTCAGAATCGGACTCAGACAAGGACAGTCCCACAGCTGCACGCATTTAAATTATAATTACTACAAAAAAAAATTAAAACAACAAACGTATACAAGTTTTATACGAGTAGTTTTAAGATACAAAAATTGTAAAACAAAAAAAAAATGAACTTGCAAATTAAGTATACAGTATACAGAAGAATTTAAATCCTTAAAATTGCGATGGAAATCAAGAGGAGATCAGATTAAAATATCTTAAATCGACACTCCTTTCACTTAACACTGCCGGAGATCCCTTATGTCACCAACTGGGCCCTCCTGAGTGGGCCTGATTTGCATGAACTACATCGATTCGTCCGACACTTGATTATGTCATCTCTAGGTGGTTGGCAAATAATTTAAATAAATTCATGCCAGCGAACTGATTCCTTTTTGCCACGGTGAATACGATTACCGATTACATGGTCTCCACTCATTGACTAAGAAAATGATTAATTCTCAGCCAAAACTTTATTTAATTTTATGGAGATTTTTTAAATGAAAATAAATTAGCAATTCCAAAGTTAATTTGACGGTTTCTTTGGCTGTTTAGTGCCAGAAACGGCGCAATAGGGGCCTGAAATAATCAGCATCGCAGCTAAAATGAAAGTTATACCTTCCGCATGAGTTCTTTTTATAGTCGGAATTTGTGATGTGATTTTATGATGTCATTACGTATTGAGTAGTCAATTATGCTGGTCAACGTTATCCGACTTTGATTTAGTGGTTTGACCAAAATTTCCATCAAAAGTGTTTGTAAATACGATTTCGTAGAAGATTCTCGCTAGCGCTTATTCTGAGTAAAATCTTATGAGCTTCAGTCACTTCACTTCTTCTTTCACGAATATATCTCGAATATGTATATTCAAACCACATTTTATTCATTTAACCGACTTTTATAGAAAATGTCAGTCGAACTAATTCTTTACAACTTTCCCAAATGCTTATTCTGCTCCCAGTCTATCTGACACTTCTTAACATCGGAATCTGTACAATCTGCCTGTGCAGATTTGCATTATCACTTGAAAGGGACAACATAAGGGATGCCATCAAGCCTAAGACAGCGACCCTGGACGAGTTTGTAGAATTAATTTAAGTCTTGCGCCGTGATGATGTTGGTATGCCTAAGAAGAACTCTCTGGGGCTTCATCGAGAGTTTCGTTCATTTGTCACTATCCAGCACTATGATCTGACAATCAAAAACATGAGATCCATCGCTAATTCTAGCAAATCAAGCATCCATCCACATGTTTTTAACCCCGCGGACTCGGGAACTATCGACGAATAAATCTTGCAGATATCCCACGCGCAAACAAAAACTACAATGATAGGTCATCCTACTCGAGGTCAGCCTATTTCATAATGAGAACGCTGCTACTCCGTGGAAATCTCAAGGGAACAGGAGAGGAGTTCCAGTTTATAATACTGGAAGGAATCTGTCAACACTACAAGAGTGAATGGGCTTCTCCGCATTATATGTTACGGTGGCTGGAGGCCGTGTGACGATTACTCGTATGTTCCGGATAAATGTGTCATTCTTTACCTAAATGACCTCATTCAGCAACCAGTAGACGGGAGACCTTTGACAAAAAAGAAGATTTCTTGGTTAGTGACATGTTTGCCGAAACTACCTTCCTGAAGCAATTAAAACTTAGATTTCTTTGATCAAGCTAAATTCACCATCGGGGCAAAGAAACAAGCCAGGCGGACTATGCAGGAGACTCCAGAAACAGACAAAGCATTCAAGGAATGCTTCCGAAATCGAATTGCTTGATGGCATTCAACTTGTTCATCCGCGTATAGATATGCCGCCAATACTTCATATGTTTCTTCAATAGCAGCAGTTTTGGATCGTTAATATGGCAAACTTCATATGCTCGGTTTCTTCTCTAAGAATCTTGCCATCTTCCATCTTCGAAGGAAGAGATAAACTCTCCGATCACAAGTCACTGATGTTTGCATTTGAAAAAAACAATCTGAACGGCCACTCTAAGGTATTGGTATGGAAGGATTGCCAAGTATACTCGTTCGCCAGATTTGACACCTCAAGTTCTCATCACCACATCCCTCTGGAATAATGTAAAAATTTGAGGAAAACAATCTAAAGTGATCTTGTCTGAACCACTAATGAGTCAGCAGTCAGAAACCAGAAAAAAACTGATGAAAACCGGCTCCAGTCAAGGAAATAAACTGGCCAGTTCTGGGCACTAAATTTGGAAGAATGACTCCAAAATGCCATAGGAAGTAAGATGAAGGAATGATGAAAGCAGAACTAAACGCGAAAAGGCCCTTAAAGACTACATAAATATGGTGGTGGAAAATGAGTCGAGAATAGCGGAAAAGACAAGTAGGCAAACTTATTAAGCCTGGAAACTGCAATCGATAAAGTGCATCTTGAGTTAGACTATGAAAGTTAAAAAAAGAGGAGAAGAAGGTACGTGCGATACCAGGAGAGACATTGTACCTGTAATTGGTAGAGCTACCCTTCAAGCCCGTAAGCAAGCTATAAACAGTAGAAGAAGAGTAATGTCGAAATACGTCAAAACGAGATAACATTTTTAAAACTGCGGCGCAACCTACAGAAAATTCATAATCGCCAGGGATATCTGCTAACCATGTCCTTATCACTCCTGGCTATTTTGCAAGAAGAGGAAACTGCAGATTTTACGAAAGTTGAAGCGGGCGAAGCAGTAAATAGAGTGAACTGGGACATGAAGTTGAAGCGGAAAATCTTGAATTTAAATGTCTCGCGGTCTTGTTTAAGAAATTGATAAACGGCTATCGGATGACTAATCAGTATAGAGGGTAGACATTTTTCTTTCACTGTATAAAGGAAAAGCCGTCACGAGAATGTGTAACGACTACTGATCACTGAAACTCATGTCGCATACTACGAACATAGATTAGAATCGATTAGATTAGATTGGACTTTCCTTTTTAGACTAAAACATTTACAAACTGTTATACAATATAAACAAAAATCAGTTGGCGTGGCATTGCCGTCTGCCTGGTTGACATAAGCGTACAGATTGTTGTTTATCGCCTAATAGCAGAGTATAAGGGTTTAATTGTTTATTATTTCGTTTCGTTTTTTTTGCGATAGTTATCGTGCTCCAAATTTTTGCATTACCGACTGTAGACTGCTCTGTAGAGTGACCTTGATGCGTCTTCTCGGAAGTCTTCTCTGGTTTGCTCATCTGGTAATGCCATATCCCAGGCTCCCAGTTCCATTCCATAACTACTACCTACCTCGTATTGTTTGTAGAGCTGTCTGCTCGGCTACCAACGATAGTTCAGCATGTTCAGAAAACTTGACCACGTATTGCACCTGTGGTTTTAGGGTTTCAACAAAGCCTGTCTCGAACATGAGCAAATAGATTGGCGTATTCAGTGGAGGATTGTTTTCCTCTCCAACTTTCAGTAGCATAGAAGAGAATGAATACCAAAACAGCCTCAAACACTTTATATCTGCAGCTATGGGCAACATATTTGTTGGCGTTCCAAGCAGCAATGAAGACAACTTTTGTCTTCGAAAATATTTCGTCTAGATGAGATTCTTTCACAACTTAAATAGTTGTGTGTGAATTAAAGTGTGATTTTTGAATATCTTTTTGTGGGAGACTTACTTAGGTTCAGCACTAGATTCCATATTTGTGAGTATTCAAAGAATCTATTTATTGGAAGCTGTAGAGAATCGGATGAGGACGCTATAAATACTACATCATCCACAACAAGAAGAGCTTTAACCAGTACAGCTGCATACTCCACACCTACAGGTAGAAAATCCACAATATCCTCAATGAAGAGTGCAAATAGACTAGGACTCAAAGCACAACCTTGTATCACCTCTGGCAATGAAAGAGATTGATCTGATAACAACTCACTATTCCACACAACTGCCTTGTCATCCGCATAAAGGCTTTCAATCACTCGTCCGAAATTTAGTGACATACCCGTGGCAAACAGCTAACACAACAAGGCGCTTTGGTTCCACTGAGTCAAAAGCTGCCTTGAAGTCAACGAAATCAAGATACGAGTAAATGACTCCACAGTACTATTTAAAACAAAAACGCGCGCACAACATCGGAATATTCTGGCCGGGAATCCGCTTGAAATTACTTGAGCAGACATTGGTGCCTATCCATGCGGTTAGTCGCTGTAAAAATTAGGAACGACGCATTTAAAAAGTAAATGCCTCAGTAGTTCCCTAGGAAAGATCAGGGATTCCTCAAAACGCTGCGGTATTTTCCCATTTTTCAAAATGTTGTTGAACAACTAAGTAGGACTGGTGTTTTGTTCGTCTGTGCAATATTTGTACAATTCGACTGGTATCCCATTCGATACCATCCTTAAGACTACTTAGAGCCTCAACAACATCCTGCAGAAGAATTGCCCTATCCAAATTGTCGTTCTGGAATGACATGGCGTACTGAATCTTAGGGGTGCTGCAAGAAGGGTTGTAAAACTTATCGAAGTGAACTTGAAGGATGATTGGGCTTAATTCGGTGTCTATGACATTTCCAAGATTATTTTCTCACCAATTTTCAAAATTGCGTCAGTCTTTGAGCCTCTGATTTATAAAAAATTCTCCATCTTGTTACGTAAAGAGCCTTACATTCTCGATTAGACTTTATAAAGTGTGATTTTTCAAGTGCTTGCTTTTTAATTGTCCAAAAAAACACAGCAAAATTGAGAAAGTTTTTAAAATTTTTATCCAATGTGACAAATCAATGCTTGCCATTTACTTTTTAAAGATTATTTCATGTAAGGGTCCAATTTTGAATCACTTTTTCGAGCATATTGGCTGATACCTCGCTAATAACACGTGTAATGTTGTCTTCCAAGGCGATTTGACATAAAAGATAGTCTAAAGGCGTCAAACCAATGCCAATTCACCGGTCAAAAACGAGAGATAAATTGCTCACCAAACTCATTTCTCAATATGCTGTGTAGCATGTAGCGCCGTCTTACTAGAACCACATGTCGACCAGGTTCAACTCGTGCATTTTGGGCAAAAAGAAGTTCGAAATCATTGAACGGTAGCCAATGACACCGCCGGACCACAAACCGCACCAAATAGTGCATTTTTCCAGGTGCATATGACCGCTCTTGTATTGCCTGAAGTTACTCATTGGAAGAAATACGGCAGTTTTGTTTATTTACATACACATTCGACCAGAAATGAATTTCGTCGCTGAAGAGGCTACCTTCCTCCATCTTTTCTAAGGCCCACTCACCGAGAATTCGACGCTTTGGCAGGTTCAGTTCTTGGACGAGCTGTATTTTGTAAGATTTTGGACCAAGATCCATGCGTAAAATCTTCCACGTAGTCGAGTAACACAATCCCAATTGCTGCGAACGGCGACGAATGGACAAATCACGGTCTTCATTAACACTGACAGATACAACCGCAATATTTTCCGGGTTCGTGGCTTGATGTCCAATAGCGTGAAATTGGTGGGAAATTTGGTCACTATGGCTTGCATTGCTTTCTTAGTATGTCGATTATGATGTCCGTAAATGGCAAGAATTTTGATAATAAATTTCAATAATTTGTAAGCGTTGTTCGGGAGTAGGTCTATCTATCCATGGTAAACTGGCACATGCCACGAATCACGCGTGAGCTGTCAAAAATAGAACACTGACAAACCAAACAGCAAGCAAATCACCCTTTATAAGAAACCTTCATTGCATCTTCATTATACCGTCGGAATGATTTGAGCCAGCCGAATGATAGTTGCCTCACCATCCTGCACTTATGATCAAACCACGGTTCTTTGTATTTTTTTATATTATTCCTAGATTGGCTGATGATCGGGTATACTTCCTTCACAATTTTTACAATTTTGTTGAAGTCCTCATGCTGTTGAGTTTGTAGTTCCTCATCTCATATAGAAGATTAAGTTAGAATTGCTCCATATGAACTTCTTGCACCCAAGTTATCAGTTACCATCAGCTCAAAGGATACAGCAATCGAGAGGTGATCGAAATATGCAACTTGCGTCACTTCAAAATTGATTATAAGTGTGCTCCATTCACCATCTGATAGACAGTAGTCGTTTATGGACGTACCCGGGCCTCCCACAAATGTGAACTCACCATTATTTGTCATTCAAACTGGTACCATTCAGCATTGCAACAATTTGGTACCATATTCAGCGCCCAGTACTTCTTTCATCTCCCAGCGTATTACTTCATTAGTTCATTATTATTTATATTGAATTCATTGTTCACATAAGACTTGTGGACAAAACACATCTTTTAAAAAATAGAACAAGCTTTTGTACATTACTTTAATTTGAGTTTAGTTTAAGGAGTTAAGTTTAAATAAAAGAAAGAGATAAGTAAAAGAAAGTACTAAGAAAAAGAAACATAAGGAAAGAAGAGATAGGAAAGGAGGCAACTCTATTAGGAATTATTAGCATAATGAAGAAACAATTTTTTCTTTAAGGCGGTTCTGTTCGTCGTGCGCTTTATATCTACGGGTAAACTATTCCAAAGGCGAATCGAGTTAACAAAAAATTGTCTAGAGGTATTAACATATTTGCATCTTGGAATGATCAATTGCAACATTCTAACATTTTGCGGAAAATTAATTTTTTCAAATAAATACGAGTATTCCGGTTGTTTTGTTGTTAAAATTTTGTGTAGTGATAGTACAGTTCGATATTTCATAAATTCGTCGATTGACAATCGTACAATCTAATGGGAGTAGAAAGAGATATGTTCATATCTTCCTATGCCGAATATGTATATCGCACAGCTATTATAGGCAACATTCAGCTTTCGCCGAGATTCATAATCCATGTCGGAGTATATTTCACACCCATATAATAGAATAGGCAGGATGTGTGATTTTACAAGCTTTAACTTAACTTCGGTGGGAAGATAGTTGGTGGTTGGGCTAAGTCCTCTAAGGGCTCCATAAACTTTCAATGCAGTTTTTGTAATATGAGTCCTCCAGGTAAATTGTTGGCTCATGTAAACCCCAAGATTTTTGAATGTTTCAACATATTCAATTGGAGTTCGATTAATATAAAGAAGAGGAATGTCTACTTTGACTCGGTTAGCATTAATGATCATTGCTTTAGTCTTTGTTGGATTAAGACTGAGTTTATTTTCAAAAGACCACTTACAAATTGTTGCTAATTGGTCGTTTAGATTAATTATCGCTTGCTTAATTTGGGATTTGGGAAAAACAGAATAAATCTGCACATCATCTGCATATATATGAAGTTTACAATACACAAGATGCACGGCTAAGTCGTTTATATAACATATAAAGAGTAGGGGTCCTAAAACGGATCCTTGGGGAACACCTGATGGAACAAAAAGACAAGATGAGCGCTTTTTCTCATGACACACATACTGTGACCGATTACTTAGATATGACGACACCAAATTACATAGAGACCGATCGAACAGGAATTTGGTCCGAAGTTTCATGACTAGTATTTTATGATTAACACAATCAAATGCCTTAGAAAAGTCTAAAAACACAATTAGTGCTAACATTTTGTGGTCTAAGCCCTCACGCATATCTTCGCAAACCTTAAGTAAAACTGTGGTGCTTAGCACGGAAACCCGACTGACAGTTTGTAATAAGCTGTTTATCGTTTAAATAGTGTTTGACTTGTTTACTAACGATAGTCTAAAAGACTTTGCTCAGAAATGGAAGTATGGCAATGGGTCGATATTCAGTTTCTGGGCGCGATGGAGATTTCAGAATTGGCACCACTTTATCAATTTTCCAACTTTCAGGGAAGTTTGAAGTTGTGAGTATTGAATTAAAAATATGGGTTATATGAGTGAGAATGACTGGAAGCAGAATTTTTATGAACTTGGGAACGATATTATCCCATCCGACTGCGTTAGATGTACGAGTAATGTCAAGGATCGTTTTACCAACACTGATTTCGTCGGTACATTATAGGGAGAAAGTGTTGTCGCTACTGCATTGCGGTTCAGATATATTTGTTGGGTTATGTATATCATATGCAGAAACAAATTTAGCATTGAGTTCGTCTAAGGTGATGAGGCTTGGAAGGGCTGACTTTTCAGAAGTCAAACCGAGTGAGCGCACAGTCTTCCAAAAGTCGGTGTTTGAGCTAACTGCATTGAACTTGTTTGCATAAAATGACCTTTTATTAGATCTGATTGATGAGGTTACCGCATTACGAACAACTTTGAACTCTGTGTGTATTTCAGGACATTTGTACCGTCTCCATCTCCTGTATAGCATATCCTGGGCTTTCATGAGATCGAAGACTTCTTTAGTAAGCCAAGGTAATGTGCATTTCTTGGACCTTCTTTTTACCACTGGCACATGCTTTTTAAAAAGGTATAAAATGTTCTCATTGAAATATTTGATTTGAAAGCTGGTATCATTTGTTGCATATATCGGCTGCCGATTTATTGTCTGGCAGTCATGAAAGAGTACTACTGGATTAAGTTTTGTATAATCAAATGACTCGAAGAAATCATTATTCGTTATTTCTGAAAGTATGTTTACTGTTAACAGAATCATGTCGTGATGCGAAAATGCTGGAACAGGAAGTTAATCGTACCGAAGCATGAAATTTTCTTCAGACACGAAGTCTAAAGTAGGATGGATACTATTTACGAAACTCAGACGAAGGGACTCAATCAGTTCTTTAAAAGCATTATTTTCTTTTCTAAGATGTTTAGATTTAAGTCACCACATATAACGATTTTGGAATATAAAGGAGATAATTCCTCGAGCACATCTCTTATTACTGTATGGTGTGCAACATCCGGAGCCATATATATGCACCCCAGAAGGAAAATTTCGTTAATAGTCCTGACCTCAAGGAATACGTACTCCAATAAGTCGTATGAGTATGAATTCTCAAAATCCCTTAGCCGACGATTGCAGTTTAAATACGATGGTATCGCACAAAATTTTGTCTGACCAAATTTGAAGTAAATATACATATGTCCCCCACTCTTTAGTTCTAAATTCGCAGTCGTCTGAATCCAAAGAAAATATGGGAGAGAGTTCTAGACAGTGCACCTTCTTTAAGGAAGAACTGGTTCAGTTCCTCAATCTACGGTTGGGTGTTACTCTCCCAAAATACTCTGTATCTTTCGAATCGAGGAGATGCAAAAAACATATGAGCATTCAACTCTGTAATATTCCAGATTCAATTGTAATTGAATCTTACTCGTAGTAGCTGTGAAAACACTTTAGCGAGTGTCTTCGAATAGTTATTCAGAATTTAAGGTTGTTCAGTGTTGTTGGACTATATACGCGAATTCATAATGACAAGGTAAAAACCCAAGGTTTTTCATCTAAACACAACTTTAAGTACTTAACCATTCCACTTCGTTGGAGACAAAAAGTCGTTTCTTTTCATCTACTCGATTAATTGCATTTTCTGACAGGCACCTCATGCTTTTGTATCTTTCATACTTTGTGTACGAGTTCACATCGCACGCTCCCGGCTCACTTTAATTTCTTTTGTTTACAATTTCTTTCTTTCTCTCTTCTCTTAGTTTGAGGTATGTACTATCTTATCCAAACTCTAATAGAATCTAATTAACTGCCGAGCGAAAGAAGATTTCCAATTTTTCTTTCTCTCACTTTTACAGAATCCTCCTTGGACTTTTGCTTGCACTTTCATTCAGCATTATCATCAGCATCAGTGCCATATAGCCAAGTGCATTTCTCCTCTCTCTCATATCTCATATCCATGTTACTTGTAAATGCAGATACAATTTTCACTTTGAGTCAAGTGCACGTTTTGTGTAGATTCGCGCGGGCTTACTCGAACAAATACTGAAATTCGCTCGTGCATTCGTACGACAATCGAAAAGAAAGCAAACTCTAACCGAGGAAACCAGTTGGTCTGGATGTGACGACAACCAGAAACTGGCCTTAAACCAACTTTGGTAGGCCAATCCTCCTTTGGATTCATCGGTCTGTCTCTGGGGATGCCTCTCATCTTCTCAACGACCAGTGGGTGTTTGTTAACAGAAAAGACGGCACTAAGTCGTTGAGACTTTCATAATGCAGACACTGGGAGGAAAGTTTGCCATTGACCTAGTTGAAACTGGAAAATGTGATTTGTCGATGCCAGATACTCGTATTGTACTCGTAATTGGGATGCAACTTCAACACGAGTTCAAGTGTATCCACAGACAATTGAAACATTTGACATTTTCAAGTCTTGTCTTTTGATTTGGAGACGGATTCAGATGTTTTAATTGCACCAGGTGCAGCCGGTCGATTGATCTAAGCGATGGTGATAGTAAGATTTATGTCCCACATGGATTGACATAGAGCGCGTCCGATAATAAGGAATGGCTTGGTTAGATTGAATTAACATAAGTTGAAATAAATATTTGTATTCTCCACTTGATTAACGACATTCTGATTGATTTCTTGTTTTTGTCTATTTTCAGGTAAGACGATGAAATCTGTCAGAGCAACAGGAATACTCGTATTTGTGTCCAAGCCAAGAACGACTCTCAAAACTTGACGAGACGGTCATGAAGTATACTGGATCATTGATGAATCTTTGTTTTAATTTTGTCAACAATTTTAGTTCTATCTTCGAAGTGACCGTTGACAGCTCATTGTCACTTCCGACTTGGTATGGCAACGGCTTGTACCAACGTAAAATTGGTGGAACTGCTTAA
Source organism: Volucella bombylans (assembly GCA_949129095.1). Classification (NCBI taxonomy): domain Eukaryota; kingdom Metazoa; phylum Arthropoda; class Insecta; order Diptera; family Syrphidae; genus Volucella; species Volucella bombylans. The sequence goes on along the minus strand of OX422144.1, from coordinate 126,830,478 downwards.
AGTCTAACTTTATTGGAAATTTTAGATCATTTTGGTGTTTGTTTTGAAACAGGAAAATCTGAGGTATGATGTCATCGTCGACTTCAGTTCTTGATTGCTTTCGCTCAACAATTTGTAAGGTTTGTCGCTGTTGACTGCTGACAAACTCCAGTTAAAGATGAATGATCCCGTCAGATAAGATAGTCTTTGATATGTAGACAATGATTCGTTTTCTCCTAGAGACCTACTGAGTTCTACTGTTGGATGGACTTCCTATTAAGTATGCCATCAAACCTTTCACTGAGATATAACAAATACCACGTTGCACACGCCTAGCTTTCGAAAAATAGTCTGTCTGATGTCATAACCGATGGTTGCGAAATATTACCCAGCTGATTTAAGGACAGGTCCTTCACTTAAATGCAGTGCGCCGAACAATGGAACGTTTTGTATAGCAGAAGTCAGCGAAACTTCCATGAGTACTCTAATATTTTGTCATCGATATTCAACCGCCCAAAGACTTTCCAGATATTACGACTAAGCATGGTACTAGCAACAGTTCTACACCAGTTTCCATGTGCTTCCTCTTGATTTTTATAGTAGGGAACGACAGTGTTCATCATCTTACTTTTCTCAGCCCCAAAATATCCAGTTTGTGGAGTAGAAATCCAATATTTTAGACACATTCGCCTCTTAATCACTAAGAATTGTCGCATCCTGTTCCCGGTAAGAAGGCAATAGAACTTTTGTATCAAAATGTTTGCTCTAACCAGAGAACAGTGATATTGCATACTGCACCAACCATCAAAGAAACTGAATCTTTGTCCTCTTATTGATCGTTTTCAATGGCGGTGGAGCATTCGTCTTCTTACAGGAATCTAAGTGCATGGGAATCACCTTGGACAGAAAGCTGTTGGGGAATCTACAGATGAATGAATTGGAAAAGCACCGAGACCCTATGGATATGACGTTGAATCTGTTAGTGAAAAGACCCGAAGGAATGTACTCGTACCTAGCTGTCTGTGGAATGTACCAGTTGTTGCGCATAATGTCATCGTTTGTTGGCCTCTCTTTAGGTCCGAGCCATCAAAACCAATGTATGTATATCTTCTCAGATAGTAGCAGCCTTAAAGGCGGTAACGAACTCTGTCGTGGTAGCAGGGATTTGTAAGCAGCCGCTGCTCCTGACTGCATAAGTTTCTCGACAGCTTTCCTGTCAATATATGTATATGTTCTTGTCCGTATGGGATTTAGCTTTTATTGCGGCTAGTTTGGCCTCCTCTGTTACAGATAAAGTCACATTCTTAACGTGGGATGCTAGCATTTAAGCTTAAGCCCTCTGTATGCCATCACATATGGAATGAATGCGTTAGTCAAAGCCCTGGATCGTAAGTGGGGATGTGATACTCCGAGAGAAATCCCAGTTAAATCAGTGCTAAGCTGAAATCATGTGTAGGCATGAACTTGAGCTTTGGTATATGGTCATGCTAATCAAATGGTCATGACGCCCAGTATTTACTTTAATTTCGAGTAATCCGGCGAATATCGGAAGACTCACCCTGCGATTTAAGCTTAAACCACAGTCACCTTGACGATCCCACGAGTAGAATGACTTCTATCAAGTCAGGCTGGAATAGAAGTTCCAGGGTCTCGTGTCATGATCCCCATGGTGACAGAATAGAGCTTGTAGTTTGACTACCACAAGTTTTGATTCTGGTCGCAGAATGTACATATGCGTAGTGCATCATCAAGGGTTGGACATCCGAGCATCTAATGATCTACCCTGTGTATTTGGACAGGACCTGCCTCCATTACAGACGGCATTTGAATTTGGAAGAGTCTACTGTGGTCTGGGAACAGTGAATATAGAAGAAGATCGAAGCGCCCGTCGACATCTCCATTTCTTGATCTAGCCGTGTTGATGGATATCGAGGCTTCTACCAACTGGTTTTAGTCCCATACGTCTCTATGTTGAAAGATTTTTTTTTCTGTGGAAACAGAGGACTCGGGCAAACACCTAGTCCATTGGACTTGTATGTTCCTTTTATGGCAATTGTTCAGCCTCTCATAAAAGATGAAGTAACACTTCACTGACAAAGTGCTCCATTACCAGCACCTCATCAGTCCCGATTACCTGCAGCCTGGTGCGAGAATAAGCTGGATACTCAGAAAGATAATGCTGCACGGTGCCGTGATCGTTCTTACAGTATGCCTGTGGAACTAATGTCTAGCCCACTCGGTATATGACAAGAGCGTAGTTCCCCATAACGATTTTATTAAGCAGTCTACAGCATTTCCTTCTTAGAGACAGCAGGAAAGTCGCTGACTGCATAGAAACGCTATTGAGAAAGATATAGGAGAAGTCCGGAATGAAGCATATACAGCCACTTCATTCGAAAAGACAGAGGGGTGACCCATTGATTTTACTCTCCACCCGTTGAGAGTGTTCTGATTTATTCTTTGGCAGCAGATTCAAGAGAATGTAGCAATCTGAAGGTAGAGGACCAACAATAGTCTTAATACTAGTAGTTCGCTTGTACGGGCTTGACTCCGATATACTCATGCTCTAGGTTTCCATGTATTGCGGCGTATTGTGGCCTTTCTGGGTCCTGGACCTGCTCCTTTATGCGATAGGATGAAGTCGGAGATCTCATCTTTAATCACCACCAGAAGTATTCCCTTAGATCTGCTGGGTGTTTTCTCTGTAACGTATGCTGCTAGTGCAGTCTCTTCCAAAGGCTATATTGTGCGTACGATGGCATACGCGAATTCGGAGAGGAATCGTTATTTGCAGTCTGCTGGAAGTTGCCTTTTAAGTATGAGTATGCGCTTAGTCCACCCCTTTCCCAGAGACTTTGGCAGAGGACTCGTTCTTTGCAAACCAGCATGTTTGTCGAATGTGTTGGTGGTGGGGACAGAGATCATTCGGATAGGCAGAGTTCTATCAATCAATTTACAACGTTTGCATGAATACATGCCAACTGGCTTCTAGATATCGACTCCATCTAACTTAAGCCGATTTCATTGTCACCTCGCTAAGTTACATATTTCGTTCCGCCTTAGATCTCTTCAAGGGATGTTTTGTGCCTTCTGAGGATCTTCCACTTTTGGCTAAAAATGTCAGCCTTTTATTCTCCTCGATCTAACTTACTCCTTTGGAAGCTTTTTCAAAGAAGTAGACTACATATTACCAATCCTTGGCTTTTCGCTTTGCTCGTTCCTGGCGTACGGCGCGGAGGCTTTAACTATGACATAGATGCATAGCCCAGTCCAGGGAATCTATCTCTTTCTCAAAACCGAGATCATAAAAGCTTTTCGAAATCCAGGGCCCCCGCACAATTATCAAGACTTCTTCCATCAATGACGTTGTCTAATAAAAAGCGGGAACAGAGCAAATTACTGGTCTTATCGTAAGGGTTTTCTGAATTTAACGCCTCTGAAGGTTGCTACGATATGTCCAACCTCCCGGTCATAGGTCTTGTTGGTGGCAGAACCATCGGCAGTCAATATCAGGACTTAAATCACTGTGTCATGGGAGTCAGGAGCCCCCCAATCTCGGCCCGGGCTCCCTTGTGGGAGCGGTTTAAAGCTAAAATGGAAGGGTCCACCAGTTGATTTAAATTGTGGAGTTGTAATAAGTACTGGGTGCTGTGACCCTAAGAGCAGTAAGAGGTTTTAGATCGGCTTCGACTCATATCAAGGGTGGAATTTGTGCCTCCAACACAGTTCCGAAGGTAGCAGGCGATGGCAAAACTCCCATGGATGTCTTCACAGACAGATGTTCAGGTAAATCCATAGAGACTTTGCTTGAAATGTTTTGGCGTTGCTTTGGAGAACAACTGCATTCTCATATGGCCTGGTATGGTTTTTATCTTTTTGTGCTCGTCCTAAAGATCCTATTTCGAAGTGTTCTTGTAGTGTCGGCTGCATCTCATTCTGTTTGTCTGTAGAAGGGGTCCATCTGAAGGAGATCGAAACAGGTGGTTTTGCTGATGAGAGTTGGCAACACTCAAAACATTTGATATGTTTTGTATGTTTTATCTATTTCAGACAATTCTAGGTGCCTTTGGAGCCCCATAATTGTAAGAAAACCCTCCTCTAGTCTCTTAGTGCTAACTCTGTGGCAGAAAAAATCTTTCAGCTCTCAATGGTCTCCTAAATTCACGGGTCAGATCGAAAAAAAAATCCTACAAGCGGTTGTCAATTGTATGAGTCGTTACTTTTGCAGTTTCCAGTTCCTCTTGCCACCCATCTGCATGGCTAATTTATATCTTTCTTAAAGCACCTCATTGTATAGACACTTCTTCTTCATTGTGAAAAAGATGGCCCACAAGGTGTAATAAAATAGCCCAGCGAACATGGAAAGCCACTTTAGCATAAATCTCTGTACTCACTCCTTCGTTCTAGTCCACACATTACTATTGATCTTAAGGTAGTACCACGCTGAGAGAATCTACAAACCAAGCACTAAGTCCTCGTTCTCGTTTCTTATCAAAATAGGTTTCAGCATAAATTTATTTCTTCTTCATTGTCGACACAACAAAGACTACAAAGGCTACTCGCACTTTTACCATCCACCCACTTACCATCTACCCACTGAATTTGGTTAGATAAATTGTTATAGTTTCGAAGGTCAAAAACTGACTATCGGAAAATGCATCCGTGACATGGATATTACCAACTGATCTGTGGTTAATTAAGACATGTTTGACCAAGAATTACTTCCTATTGATTGCTGTCCCAAGGAGGTAGAATGGATATTTTAGCGCCGTCATCGGTAGTGAATAGGAAGTCCCCATGGAAATCGTAATGGAATTTTTTTTGTTCTCTAGAATCCCTCAAGACCTAAGACCGTATTCGATTTGTAACAAGTCCAAGAGAGGGGCAAGTAGAGTATGTTCGTACTGCCTCGAGGCAGAGGCGATTAATTGGTTCGACCTCCCAAGTGAAAGCATTGACACCATCGACGAACGAGGTGATCCCGTGGTACGGCAATTCGACGGAAAGAATTTCAGTTTCGTAGAGTGAAAAAGAAGGCATTTTTGAAGGGGGCCTATTAACTATTTTAGATTTTGAGAGCGTGTTGCTAGGTCAAGACAGCGTAACATTGGTATCCGGGTCATTAATTGTTATTGAAACGCATGGGGGAGGTACCTAGATTACCATCACGACAGGCCATTAAGCATTAACTGTTCGTAACTTGAAAGTAAAGTTGCATAAGCCTAGAGGGCTTACTTTGAATAAAAAAAAAAAAATACCGGATTAAGGTAATGTAGCAATTAAAACGTTATACTAAGAAGGAAAACAAAATCTGGTTTATAAATTCGCAGGTGTTTTGAGGAGAACAGACATGAGCCACAATGTCACAAAGACTTTTGTATCTTTACGAGCGAAGTACTCGTATCTTCACCACTCTTAAGCAAAACCAACCATTTCTGCAATCAACTTCCCATTTACAAGGAAAACGATTAGGTTGCGAGAATCCGTGAATATGACTAAATTACTCGTGAGCAAACAATCAGATAAATTGTAGTACTCCACTAAATCATCTCTCCCTCCGGCAATAATCATTTTTCAACTGAAACTACCCGAGTTGTCTTTAAAATGAAAAAAGATAGACCTCCTTCCACATAGGAGTACTCGTATGTAGTCCACAGTCATCGTACCTGGTCGGACAATAAAATTAGTCACCGTAAATTTGCCATGGCTCATAATAAACGCCTCTGCGTGCGATCTCTGCTGATTTGTCGTTCCTATTTACTTGGCTTAACACAGTCCATAAATAGATCCAATATCGGTACGGTTGTGATCAGAGGGGCAGCCCAAAGGGTTACAAACCAAACAAGACATTTTAATGAGATGAGACGCCTCAAGAGTACCCCAAAGTGGTTACATGAGGAGGAGATTTGAATCCTTTGGAACAGCATAACAGCCCATTGTCACCTCTGGACCTGTGTCCAGTGAATTCAAGAGTCCACGTACGTATATGTACAAGTACGAGATGTGGATGTCAATTGATTTGGCGCAATCACGTGGAGGATATTTCTCTGCCATGGATAACAATCAAGGAGTCCAGTAGGGAAATTTATAGCTCCACAGGCCATGATTGCTAAGTACTCTCGGTCTGGTTTGGCATCGAGGTCTGACTTGGGTCTAAAATTGCTTCTGCGTACATGTGATGCTGATGATGTTGGAGAAAATGGACAAATGGATTTTTTACGTTTTTACCGAGGCGTAGCACCTCCATAGGTGTCAACAATCGACAAGGGCTCTGAAGGTGACGACGACAACGAATCTGTTGCAATTCATTTTGTTAAGAACTTAGATACTTGGACGGGTGTACAAGTATACAAGGGTGTGAGTACTCGTATGTCGTTACGGATTGGATGTGTGGTATGTACCAAAGAACATATTCAAGCAACAGCAACGCCTGAAGTGGAAAACAAAAAAACAAACATTCGAGATACAATTTGATTCGATTCAATTGTACTGAGGCAATAAATTCTCGAACAGAGGGCGGTGTATTGAAGCGAAACAAACCACTCAAATGCGTAGGATTGTACGCTTTTATTCTGTTTGTTTGGTGGCAATGAATTTACTTCGCCTCTCCTGAAATTCAAAGTGTGGATGGATAATGAAAATGGGAATTGCCATTGAAATGGTATTATACTTGAAAATTTCTGCATATGTCGAGTGGTAAGAAGGTCGGCTGATCGTATCTGGTTTTAAATATTTCACATGTGGGCTTGCAAGGCAGTATGTCCTGGCATTGGAGGCACAAAGGTATACTCAAAGAAGGATTTAGGGTAATGAGCTTTTAGTTTTGCTCCAATCTTATCGGAAGCTTCAAATACCCCGCATCGTTCTACGAGAAACCACAGTGTCAGTCAACAATAAGTCACCTGGATTGCACAAGACCATTCCTAGCTTCCTTCTGTTATATCCCAACAAAAAAAAAATCACTGTCCATTTACCGCTTAACAATTAAGTTCCAAATATTTGAAATGTTGTTATATGATAGAAAAAAAAAATAAAAATTAAATCGAAGAAACAAAAGAGTTGAGCTGCGAATTGGAAGTGAAACAACTTTCAGTGACACTGTCACCTAAGTGGCAATTACCAGTTTCCTGGACGATATTTTCGCCAATTAATAAAACCCATTCCCACAGCCTTCAAAAGCAACATAATCAAACAAAAAAAAGCAAAAATTCCCCACCATTACGAGTACTCGCACAACTTATCGGATTTAATTGTATCCAATCTCGAAACGAGTGCACAGCCCAAGTACTCGCATATACCTCAACTATAACGTTCATCGTCTCATAGCCACATCACAATATCACAACCAGTACAATTGTCCTTCGGGCAATTTATTTTGAAGGTGTTTTCCAGTAAGCCTCCAACTCGTAGATACATTCTAAAAATAAGAGAAAAAAACAAAAAAAAAACCTTCCGCCAGCATAAATCGCCTCGAACATTGTTTAAACAAATTTAAATGATTTTCTTCTCTTAATGTCGTTTGGTTGATTCAATTTAAATTTTTTTTTCATCGCAAAATGTGAACAGCAGCGGCGTGGTTAATGGGAGTGGCACTCTGGCAAACCGTGTGGACATTCTCTTTGACTTGGTTTGGAAGAAAAAAAATGAAAAAAAAAGATACAACACTCCAGTAAAGCGATCTGAATTGGTAACATAAATTAAATTGGCTCTAATGACGCTAGAAACAGCAATTGAACAGGAGGGTGGAGGGTAATTAATTTATAAGATACCCCCATACCACCACTGTGGTCCGTGTTACCATTTTAAGCTGCCATCACACTCGAGTATACGAGTATGAGTACGAGTATGTTTATGTGCAGTAGCTTGACTTGCTAAAATACTTGTATGTGAGTACGTATAATTCATGATTACGTAGACAAGATAGCTCTATAAGAGCGTAAAAGGCGCGTGAATAGCGAAGGCTATGCTCCTATACTCGTAGATCGACTGTACTTAGTTGCAATGATCACATTAACATAACTTTGCATAGAAATCGCTAGATTTGGCTTGGTGGGCTAAGCTGTAAGTGGGTACATACGATCGAGTTTGCGAATAAATAAAGTGTATAGAATAAAATATCCATAAACCATCAAAAGTAATTTGTTGGAGCGAAGTGATTGCACCAGGCTGGCTGGCTTGGGACATTAAGTTGAAGGGTATGGACTTTGGCTAAATCTGTTTTGAGTTGTATTTTACTAAAAGCATGACTAAATTGTAAGGTTGCAGATGGAGATTAGCACTAATGAAATCTTAAAAAGGGTTCATGTGGGTGAATTAAGCACATGTCAGGTTTGCGTGTCTGCCATCACATGCTATCACAAGGGTTCATCACTTGTATCTGTATCTTTTGTATCAATAACCGCTGCAGCCAATGATATACTTAATGTCACTAGCTTGTGCAAGGTGTTGCACAGATTTTTGAAAAATTGTGCCTTTGGTACTGCCTTGCGAGTTCGGCGAGGGGTCTAATGACAGGGGGCATCATATTGTCTTCACTCTTTATTGAAATGTAGGGTCTCAGATAGATGGAGCCGTGGGCGAGCGTCTTTGTCATTCCGAACATTCCGGCGCGTGTTGGAGGCATAGAGAAATTGAACATAGCTATCTATAAACCTTTAAAGCATCGAGGTGATGAGTATAGATATAGATCCTACTGCCATAGTCTGAGGGCCCCCGCCCAATTATCAAGGCTTCGCCCTTTAATGACGTTGTCTAATAATGAACGGGGGCAGAGCAAAGTACTGGTCTTATCGTAAACATCTTCAGATGACGCTACCGAAGGTTGCTACGATTTGATCAGTCACAAGCTGCCGGTCATAGGTCTTGTTGGCGGCTGGACCACCGGTAGTCCCTACCAGGACTTAAATCACGGTACCATGGGAGTCAGGAGCCCCCCGGATCTCGGTCCGGGCCTGACTTGTTAGAGGTAGGCCCCCTTGTGGGAGCGTCATGGTGGCTGTGGTTTAAACCCAAAATCGCGGGTAAGAGTCTTCCTATGGTTTTCCTTGGTTTTCCTTTTGGTTTTCCTTGGTTTTCCTTGGTTGACTCAATGTGGAGTTGCAATAAGTGCTGGGTGCTGTGACCCTAAGAACAGTAAGAGGTTTTAGGTCGGCCTCGACTCATACCAAGGGTGGAACTTGTGCCGGCAACACAGTTCCGAATTGGTATCAAAAATGAATTATTATTGTGAACGATGGCAAGGCGTATCCTTGCTCCCATGGATGTATGGGCATCCCGTAAGTTTAAGCCCACGCGGCAGGCACTTACGTTAAAAACAAGAGGCATCTGCCATAGTCTGAGGGCCCCCGCCCAATTATCAAGGCTTCGCCCTTTAATGACGTTGTCTAATAATGAACGGGGGCAGAGCAAAGTACTGGTCTTATCGTAAACATCTTCAGATGACGCTACCGAAGGTTGCTACGATTTGATCAGTCACAAGCTGCCGGTCATAGGTCTTGTTGGCGGCTGGACCACCGGTAGTCCCTACCAGGACTTAAATCACGGTACCATGGGAGTCAGGAGCCCCCCGGATCTCGGTCCGGGCCTGACTTGTTAGAGGTAGGCCCCCTTGTGGGAGCGTCATGGTGGCTGTGGTTTAAACCCAAAATCGCGGGTAAGAGTCTTCCTATGGTTTTCCTTGGTTTTCCTTTTGGTTTTCCTTGGTTTTCCTTTGGTTGACTCAATGTGGAGTTGCAATAAGTGCTGGGTGCTGTGACCCTAAGAACAGTAAGAGGTTTTAGGTCGGCCTCGACTCATACCAAGGGTGGAACTTGTGCCGGCAACACAGTTCCGAATTGGTATCAAATAATGATTATCATTGTGAGCGCTGGCAAGGCGTATCCTTGCTCCCATGGATGTATGGGCATCCCGTAAGTTTAAGCCCACATGGCAGGTACTTACGTTAAAAACATGAGACATCTGCCATAGTCTGAATATTTGATCAACTCTGGACTTATCGGACTGAAATGAACAACGGCTCTACCGCGGATAACCCCTGCATACGAAACCAGGGCAATGAACTTCAGATTTGTACGTGGAATGGTACGAGTAGATTCCTCAATAGGCTGCAGCAAGTAAATATTACCGGCATCCAATAAATGCGGTGAGATAGGCCGGACAAAAAGAAGTTGAAATACGACGACATCGACTACGGCGATTGTTATCTACAGCTAAATTATCTACGCCTATTTGGATGCGGATTTGTTGTTAGAGGCAGACTTAGGCAAGAAGTCTTGAGTTTCCATCATGTTAACGAGCGCCTCGTAACAATCCGTATTAAGGCTAAATTTGCCAACTATAGCCCTCTGTGTGCGCATGTCCCCACGACAATAAAGATGGCTTTTATGACCTCCTGGACAAGACCTACGAGCAGTGAACTAGATATGACATTCAAATTGTCCTCGATGAAAGTTGGGAAGAGAGGACATTTTTGGTAGTTCTGTCGGAACGTATAGCCTGAATGACACCACCTCTGATGATCGTAACCAACACGTGGTTCCACACCTTGATATTCACAATGGGACTTGGAGATCTCTGATCAATCAACCGTCAACCAGATTGTCCACATTGCGATCGAGGCAAATCACTCCTCCAGTATTATGGATGACCGAAAATTTTGAAGGGCCCACATGGACTCGTACCATTATTCCGAACATCGCAACAAAGATAAGCTAATACTGTGAGAAAGGCATACCAATCAGCGCAGCATTGAAAGACTAGAGCTGCCCACCCTTCTCTACCAGCAAAAGAGAAGAGACGAACACCAGCTTCTCAGGAGGAAAAAGAAGTGCGCAGTCGAGGAAATGTCGAGGTCGAGAGATGCTACTCGCACTCTAGGAATGAGATCCAAAAATGTAACCAAAAGTTAAAAAAAAAGCATGCCACGGATACAAACCCCGAGCTGAAGCCATATGTGGTAGTAGAGTCGTAGTCGATGCTGAGGATTTGGAAAGAGTATTTCTGTAGACTGTATAACGGCAATGACGAACCAACTGCCACTATTAGGTAGAATGAACCTTTCAACGATATAGACCAACAATTCCTTCCACCCGACCTGGATAAAGTGATGACAGCTATATCTAAGCTTAAGTCCAACAAAGCTGCTGAAGCAGATGGCCTGACCGCCAAGCTCTTCAAAGCGACAGGTGATGACTTGGTAAGGAACATATCAAGGAGACGTTTTGAACTGCGTCAACTAAAGAGGCGTCAGTCTTCTAAACATCGCCTACAAGATCCTATCTGCCGTATTGTTTGAACGTCTGAAGCCATTCGTCAATAACCTGATAAATATTCACACTACGGTAGATCTTGGAAAAACCACATGAGCTCCAAATCGATACACAACAACTATTCATCGATTTTAAGGCAGCATCCATAGAGACGAGCTATATACAGAACAATGTCTAGTTTTGGTATCCCTGCCAGACACGTCTGTTTGCGCTGGATGACAATGGACGCTCCATAAAGTTCGGTAAAGAACTCACCAAGACATTTGATGTCAAAAAAGCATTTAAACAAAGCGACGCGCTGTCGTGCGATTTCTTTAATGTCATTCTTGAAAGAATAGTGCAAAACTCAAGCGCCAACACAAAAGACACAATCTTTCAAAAGTCCACCCAATTACTCGCATACGACGATGATATTGACATAATCGGAAGAAAGCAGCGTGATGTCAGTGGTGCTTTCTCGAGTAGTGAGATGGAAGCGTCAAAGGTGGGTATATGTTGAAGGGCAAGACCAAGTATATGCTATCAACAAAAAAGGAAACCCAACATCGACGTCTCGGAAAGAATGTCACCTTCGGCAGATATAACTTTAAGATAGTTAAGGACTTTGTCTACCTGGGCTCCGCTATCCATTCAGACAACGATACCAGCGCTGAAATCAAGCGAAAAGTGTTGCCAATCGCAGTCCTGCTCTATGGCGCAGAGACATGGTCTTTATCAAAAATGGATGAAGATGCTCTGGCTGTTTTGAGAGGAAAATTCTTGGGGTGATTTTCCGTCCCATCGGCACAGAAGGTGAGTGTAGGAGGAGATACAACGATGAACTGTACGGGCTGTACAGTGACATCGACTTTGCCAGAAGAGTGAAACTCCAACAACTGAGATGGCTGAGTCATGTAGAGCAGATTTACACCAATGCTCTGGTTCGAAAAGTCTTAGAATCCGATTACGAGGTATAACGCAGTAGGGAAAAACGCCGACTCAGGTGGAGTGGAGCCAAAATTGCCAAAATCAAAATCAGCCAAATTGGCCAAATTGGAACTGGATGGAGACACTTATTGATTGAGGCCCAGATTCACCCCGAACTGTAGTGCCACCTTAACTAAGTAAGTAAGTAAGATATGAGCTACTTTGATATCTTGATGGTTTGAAAGAGATTTGAGGGCTTCACACTATACGAGAGACAAGATCTTGTATCCGATGTTGAGGATACTATAGCCGATGCAGAGTAAATGATGTTGAGCAATCATCCGACATATTTTGTTCCAACCAAATCCGGGAAAGTGTTAGGAGTATGCTATGCTCATACGTTTGCCATAAACAGAGTGTCCGGTCTAGAAGATCAAGTCTTAAATCTGGTGGACTTAAGCCTTCGCTTAAATCATCGCCCAGGTTGTAGAAATGCTTCTGCCTGACAGTGGGATTTGATGTGTCTTCATTGCTTAACGGCCCGCAGCAGTCCACTTTTCATTCTCCTCCTTTTCCTGCAGGTCTACATTTTCCAGGTTTTTTTTTTTCGTAGAACGCAAGAGCTGCTCTCGTCCTTCTAAGCAGCTCTGCTTCGTAGACAAGTTATTTTCTACATGCTTTCGCTCTTCATTATACCAGGGCTTTCTTGGAGGCTACCGAGTGAAAGATTGAAAGATAGTATATCAGTTGCACCATTTCCGATGGTTTCATAGTGCTAATAATCACACACAATAGCTAATGGTTTCGGCGTTATGTTACAATTCCAGCCATTTAATGTCAAAACTCCTCACAGTGTTTCTCTGTTAGGCACTTTCAGGGTGTTTGGACAAATGTGGCCGAATATCGGAGCCAGTAACCTGCTTCGAGGACATAAGAGCTGCTGTTACCCGAAAAGGGTTTATCCGGTGCAGTTGCAAATACCTATAAGTAGCTAACACATATAAGATATCGAAATTGTACATCCGTCCATGCGAGTACTAATGAAACAAGAGCCGCCTTAAAGTCAGAGCGGCTGAACTATTTAGACGCCTAGGTAATGGTTTGGTGGGTGTATGACCCAACTCAAGTATTAGCGAATAAAGCAATGACAGATGACTGGACTACGAGCTCTAGATATGCCATCTAAATAAAAACGGACTCTATACCTTCAATTGTAAGTTTCCGTGCATCAAAATCTATCTAGCCAAACCCTGTAAAAAGCCATGAAATTTCAAGACGAAACCCATCACAACAATTCATCAAATGGCAACAACAATATTGCAATCAGAAAAGTTTTGAAGTTCAACCCCTAACACAAGAAAATTGGCCTGAATAGCTCGAAGAAGGACGCCCGATGATGCATGCTTGGTACTTTCGTCGTCTATATTCCTACCTACCCCCTTCAAAGATGAACCAATATGTACTCCCAGATGGTGCCAGCAAGTGGTCCACGAGATGTCGACACCACCAGCAATAGAACAGAAAATTAAACTAAATATTGTAGCTTGCCCTCAAGAGTTTTTTAACAGCGAATCTCCAAAGCTCCTATCTTGAATTAGTCTATGGTCTACTTGATTTCTCAATTAAACCTCCCATCGGGCATAACTTCTAACTGACTATCTTTATGACGTTCAAGTGCTGATGATCGTAACTCTGTTTGATGGGCTCGGCAATGCTCCAATAAAAGTTTGCACCGTATTTCGTCTGGGATACTCTTGGATATTCTGTCTGTAAGCAAATCAGGGCGTACGTTATTTTGCTGTGCGTCGAGCGTAAAACATAAATGATCGACCTCTTCAGTGGTTCCTACCAGCTGGTTACCAACTGGAAGCCTACTCAATTTCGTCGGCGTTCTCCACCTACCGGTGCGGTAGTCGGATTTCTTTTTTCGGAATAAGCCCTGCGAATAACTTCTAGTTTTTCACAACCTATCAATCCATAGAAGTGGAACAACTATGAGGCAGCTGCCTCTCACGTTCGAAATTTAGCCACCTGATCCAGCTATTACCACCACTCTTGGTTCCTCCTACTGCCACATAGGTTAAGTTGGGATCGAGTGAGTTCCGATTTCATTGACTTGGATATGGAATGAAGTTAGCACCATTGGTATGAACTTTTTCGAGCTTTCTACCTAACTTTCTTGGTAGATGTCGTAGCCGTCAGGCCTATGTGCCTATGTGCCATCTTCTGTATTTGGCATTCCCTGACAACGGCTCAGAGAGTCTGACAAAGTATTGTCCATGATGGTCATATAATCACCGATTGCGCTGCTTCCATAGGTGACCGTCATGTTTGGCAGTATTTCTGATCCGATTTTAGAGAGGTTAAAGTTGAGAATGGTACAAGTGGATCTGGTACTATTCTCCAGATACAACCAGGCCCTGAGGACACCAAATCCATCAGGAACCCTGTTGCGATAGAAGAAATAAGAAAGTGTCACATTCGTTAATCAACTCAACTTTGTGGGCTTTTGATGGCCTTTCGTTATTTGGACATGAAATAGTTTTGCAAGGCACATGGTATGGCATGCATATGGTGTGAAGAAACTAAGTTCCCCCTGCTAGTCTCTATCGTTTATATAAAAAATCTAAATCTAAGGCAGAAACATTCATCAGATCGTACAGTGGGGAGTATATGTGAGTAGCATTTGTGCATTTTGCAACTCACTTGTTGTAATATGCGAGATATCAGTCGTTTTGCCTCCTACTCCCAATATATTCCTAACTATCTTATTCCCTCATCTTAACCTTAGTCAACGACATAATTGATTTGTAAAATTTCACTGAAACTGACACACGTATCTATTCCGAGTAGATCAATATTTCCAATGACCCACGGCAACTACACCTATGATTCCAATAATTGATTCCCGGGCCCACCCATTGTTAACACTCGAAAATATCACATTCCATCAATTCCCATCGGTCTTTCGCCAAATAAACAACACCAGCCGTGTCTGAATAAATTTACAATTCATAGCTCGCGTCAAACGTCTCATTATTTGTTATGATTTGAACGAGGCGCCCGGTTTCACTAACGAGACGGAAAATCCATCAACAATCGAACAGTTCGTCCGAATCATCATCATAATCCGAAAAGTAAAAGTCGAACAATTGAAATGCGAAAGAGCGAATCTTTTTTGTTTTAATTTTTTTATTTTTTAAATGAATACCAGTAGGAGTGTGAGGGTGATTACGATGGTTCGAATACTCCACCCGGAGTACTCTTTAGTAGAGTTCCCACGAGAAGCCCCTAATGGTAATGGCATACCATACTCTCTTCAGGTGCAGGTACGTGTATGCATCATTCGGTGGAAAGTATCGGAATATCCATTCAAACGTTTAACAGGTGCTTTCCATGCAAAAGTTATTAGAGGTAATAACTCATCGATTGGGTGTACCTCACCCGCAATTAAATTCACAGATACCCTTCTCTAAATCTTCCGCCAAGTCTTGTGAGTATTGTGGTTTGAACGGGGCGAAATGAAAGCCTACATATACGAGTACTCGTAATCTTTTTAACATCTGGCTTCCTGAAGATACAAATACTCTGTTGATTCTTGGCATGCGATGAGCCAACTATTAGATAGCTTGCTTGTGGAAGTTGCGCTTTTCTGGAACGACCTTGCCGCTAGAGATATTCGTATTCGTGCATTCGTAGTATAGTCGTGTTCGTGTTTATGCTAACGTTCGCCTAGTAAACGAAATCGATTGCATTTATGCTTGAGGGAAATAATTAATAGCGAAAAATCAATTAAGTTTCGTGTAATATCCTTGAAGTGAATGGGCTCCCTTTCGAATCATATTGGTAAGTGTTGGAGGTTGCCTTCCATTAAGCGAATGGTTTCGACATGACGATGGTTCTTTGTTGCTTACTTTGACTCTGGAATATGTACTACAAATAATTTGATCAAATTAGATTAATAGATACAGTCGTGATGAGATCATATGCATTCTCGTACAACATGCGCCACTGTTTGGTCTCTAAGCCATTATCCAGCAATATACTTCCTGGCTTAAAAACGGAAGTAGACAGCATACTACAAGATCAAATTATTGACGTAATGCACTAGACAAAAACCTCGAGGTTGAGACATGAACAACTTGGGGAAGTGACGGCCGATATCAGGGATCTTGTCAAGTAATTCATTAATCAATTAATGCAGAAGCATGGCTCCAAGGAGAAGAAGGGTCCATAAAACCATGTCTCCAGCTCTATGTTAGTTATTAAGAATACTTCCAGTCCAAACAGTATATGTGGCCCTTTCGACCTTGTTACACATTGATTGCGTCTACTCTGAAATCTTTCAATTCACCTCAAACACGTATTGCAACATAGGATTAAGCCGAAGTGGAATACAGATAGTGGTTGTCGCCTCGTCCAAGAAGTCTAAGAGAAAGTAGTTAGCCTAGGGATATTCCTACCTGCTTATCTTGAGCAATTGAGCAATCAATGACGTCAAATCTATGGATGACCACAGGTTACATTCAGCCAAAAAGGAGGACATAAAGTACATAAAAGCAGATCACATTTCATTAAGTGCCATGAATCAGCGCGGACAAATGAAAAATTAAGCAAATCGTTCTATACACCTTAAGTCGTAAAGAATCTTGTATGAGACGTTTAGTAGGAATATGCCTCGAGAGTTCTTACAAATAATGAAAGTCTTCGTACGGTAAATGAGGCATATGGCATGCAAAAACATCAGTAGCAAGATATCACGACCTGCAGCATACACATACAGAAGACTAGCATCTTATGGTTGAATTAAGTCAACGGTCAGGTTACCACGACTCAAAAATCACACTGCGATCCCACTATCCCAGCTGTGGGTTCGTCCAGGTAGCGCTTTGAAGGCAACTGCACCCTACGAATTGAGCGCCACGTGATTTCGAAGGAATCACGAAACCTGCACGAGAAACAAAAAAATAGTTTTCCACAACTCGACGATTTATTCTTGGTTGAATTACCCGTACACTCATTGGTAGAGTGACCCGAACCCAAACGCTATAATTAACGGATCGCGTGCCTCGCCTTTTCTCGAGTTTTTTGTCGCACGCGCGGCCCACCGGAGTCTCAAATTCACAATCAAAGAGTGTTTCGGACGATAGAAAGAAGGTATAGATACAATCCAAATGGAATTGTACCTCGATCCAGCCATCTTCTGGATCGCCGCCCTTACCAAGCCAAGTGTCAGTCTCATTAAAATTTTTGCGGCAGGTCCCTAACTATTCCGGTTGGTCGGCTTTCACATTTGGTGGAATAGGGACTGACCAATAGGGTGTAACTTCTTACAATTAATTATTTGTTTTGTAAAAGATGACCAGATAAGAACGATAGGATAAATAAAACAACAACGGTGTGCGCCATAAAATTGATTCTCTGGCACTATTTTGAAGCTATGTTTGGAATAGCACATTATTCAAATGGCCGCCTCGGATTCGCTGGTAGTGCTTCAAGCGGTCGGTCCTTTGATGGCTCGGTCCAATATGTGAGGCGTTATTCCGGCAATAGCGTGTCGAATGTTGACCTCAAGCTCATTCAAAGTAGTTGTCTTGTTAGCGTAGACTAAGGACTTGACTTAATAAGAAAATAAGAGAAAATAATCGAGTGGTGTCAAATTGCATGATCGCTGCGGCAACCAGTTGATGAATGGTCGCTATCTGATCACTCATAACGGATTATGTTATTTTGTTTGTGGGCCTTTCTGCCCTCTGGCCACTACTGGTTTCATATTTTCGTTATTTGTTGATTGCTTTATTGCTCGTATGTTGTTATTTGTTGTCGTCTGTTTATATGTTCCCTCGTTGGAGGCTGTCTTATTTCGTGACCGTCCGCCTACATGGCTCTGCTGCTTCCTTCGGTGCTGCACCGATGGGGTGCTGGCTTATAAAGGAGTCGTCGTCGTTCCTTCACCATTGAACCTGTCAGCCTTTATGGTGTTTGGTTTTCACTGGAGTGTAGATTCCAGGGATCATCCTGCCCCACCCGTCATCATCGTGCTGGGTTGTCTGCCATGAAAGGACTATCCATCCCCACCCAATGCTACCCGCTGTGAGACTTCCGTCTACCCTACGCGCTCCGACAACGTTGTTCCTGGTGGACCTCCTGTCGCACCTTCCCTACTGTCCTTAGGGGTTCACCGACCGAATCTTTTCGTTCTCGTCTGCGAAGAAAACCGCCCGTAAAACCCATGTGGGTAGTTTTCCGAGGTCCAGGGTTGGTGAACCATGGCTGCCATCCACTTCCGCTAGAGCTCGGTGTTCCCACTCTTAAAAAAAAGGGGACCGAAAGGACTCGAAAGGGATAAGAATCAACCTTATTTTGGGAAAATCTACCGCAACACGCAGTCAGATCCAAAGGATCATTTAGTCTGCACCATAGGAACGACACAGGAAAAGAAAATCACAACAAGCGCGGTGCATTCAAGTCAAAAGACAGTTCATTGCGCTGCTGCTATCACTGGAACTGCAGGAGAGCTGAGAAACAGCAACAGCTAGTCGCAGTTGGTATCTACCATGAATGCACTCTGCACTCTTTGCTGGTTTCAAGTCGCCTGACACCTATGGCATATATGGAGTTATCCTGCAAACTGTGAAAAGAATATTCCACTGCCCAACATATCGTACCCCCGGTGAAAATCGATAAAAGTGAGTCTTCATTACTGAAGAGCTTCAGACCGTACAATCTGATTTTCTTCCTGCTGAAGGGCATGAGGAAAGTGATTGAGTATTTTGCAAATGCATTTTCTATTTAACATTGTTGCAAGAAGGGTACTAACGTGAAAGATCTTGCGACACTGTGGTCGACTAGAACTATTACGCCAGCTAGGGTAGCTCAGGGTAGATGAATCATTAGCAATGATAGGGAATAGATCTTTGAAAGCTAATGAATGCAGTGCTCAATATTCTAAAGCAGAAATGAAAAATAGTTGCCCATATTGCACATCTTGGGCTCAGACATCTGTATCTTCATCGAACCAAGCGACTATTTGTTGCAAGTCGCAATCATGCCATTAAAATAGAGATAAAGTTGTTCTCTCCAAGAAAAGTATGAACCTCACTGGTCTGACTCAGCTGAAGGTATCAACATCCGTTCCTCAAACGAAGCTAAGTAATTAGGTCATACTAGACAGCAAACTTCTCTGTGCTAATCATGTTACGTCAAAGACCTCCAAGATGTTGTCTGGTTACTTACTTTAGCAAGACATGGGGTTTGTCGCCAAGGAGAATAGAGCTCACTTAATCTGCATGGCTACGATAAAACAAATTCAAACCTTTGATCCAGGTATTTGGTGGAATAAGTCTTGATGTACTAGACCTCGCTCTGCTGCAGATAAATCCCCGAATCCCCATCTGCACTCCAAGGGCCATCTTTTGTTTAAAAAGAAGTTTTGATGTCATCTGACTGGTTCTGTGTTTGCTGCGGGAATACCAAATCGACTTTGCCTTTACTCCGGATTGATGTTAATGAGAATCTGAGCTAAGAAATTGATGTTGTCGATGTAGGATGTGGCGTTGTCGTTTCTGTTTAAGACTTCTGTACTCAATAGTTTTCCAAGAAGACATATAAGCCGTTCATGTGGCAAAGAACTCTTTTGTGAGGAACTGGGGTAGCAAACACTTAAAGAGACCCCGCACAACTTCAAAATGCAAGAGGAAGGCTGCCTTCATTAAGACTTGTCTGAGTCCTAGATCAGAGTAGGATCACAATCAAAGTGTAACCGTCAATGAACTCGTACTGCTAACTTTTACCCAGTGTTGGCATTAACAGATGGACCTCTTTCCAGCACAATTGTGGGTGACATGAACGTTTTGGTTTTCGACAGACCAATTGAGTGCTTTTCGAAATTTCTATAATGGCGTTGGAATACCTGCTGTACCTCATAGAAAAGACTCCTTGGACTGCTTGGTAGCATCTGATATTAGGACTACGCTTTTTGGATGCATCTAACTAGGCAGTCAAGTAATGCCACATTACGTTCATGATCCTGAGTCAATAATAGAGTGGCAACATGATGTCTGGCATCCTCCACAAAGTAAAAGTCCTGTACTTATACACATTGAATCTCTTGCTTTCGCTTCTAATGTTCAATTACTGGGCCATTCTTAGAAATACCGACTGACAGAGACTTGACCGTCGTTTCATTTTATACTAAAGAGTGTTATAGACGACCCTCACTAGTATCCACATACTTCTGCATGTATGTGTCTTCATTTCAACCATCCAAAGCTGATACTCAAGTTTGGATATTGCAGAATTGTGTCTCTCAGACTTTTCCGTCTATCAAACGTCGATCGGAAGGACATATTTCCAAGCCTTGGCCTTCATTTAACCTTCAATTCCTTCGTCACACATACCAAATCAACCGACATCTTGTTGAGACTTTAAAGTATCTACAGGATGATTCAACCTTTCCAAGTACACATTGCAAAAGAATGATCCATTGGTTGCGTCCAAGTGCTTGTAAATTTCGACAAGACGTCACTTCAATATTTGTTTCAATATACACCGCTAACTCATAAGGTATCGTGTTTGTGCAAAGCCTCTTGTAAACATCGATAGGCACTTAAAGATCGTTTTTTTGTTGTTTTTGTCTTGTTCGGCTAAATTTTTTGACGACTGGGCTCTGGTGTCATTTGTTTGGAGCTGTTTATGGGAGTTATTTCTTCGAGGAAGCTTACACAACTTTGCTGGTGATATATGGATCATCGTGGGTACTCATGGTTCGAAGTGGGTTCCAAATGGAAAAAATCCAAGGTCTAGTACGTTAGAAGTGCTGTTGTGTGTTGTGCTCCACAAGTACTTACTATATTTCGCGAACTCTTGATCGGGTATTTGGATTTTTTCTTCGGGTTTTTCTGATGGAGTGTCCGTAACTTGACTGCCACAAATGGGAGCACGTGGGATGAGAACTTAGAGATGGAATTAAATCAACATTACTGAATTCGTTTTAAACCACTGTGGTAGATCGGTTTCAAGAACACTCCTTCTTGGATCACTTTAAGGGCGTGTAGACAAAGGAATCGGTGCTCCATCTAAATGCACCAGTGCACCACATCGAATGCAATTCAATCTTTCCCAGTCTCAATCACGATCTTGTCGTTGGTCGTGCATTGAAATGATTCACAGAATCACTTGGCGTGAAATATATTGTGGATACTTCAGCTCCCGTCGAATCAGAGCAACTCTGGTGATTTTGTGTTTTGTTTTTTGTTTTTTGTTTTTTGTTTTTTGTTTTTTTTTTTTTCAAACAGCTAACCTTTGGTATTAGTTGGCTCATGACTTACGAGTGAGATGACCTTTTCGATGCTACGAATACCGTGCGAGGGACAGATTGATTATGTATCTATGATGACAATTCAGCATATGAGATGCATGAGATGAAAGTGACCTTATTGTGGTGATGATTCTTGAGACAATGGTAACAGGTTTGATGTGATGTGTTTGATGTGGTTCAAGAGACCGCACGAGGTTAGTTGTCTTAGATCTGTGCCACTGCCACAATGGTCATTGTTCTAGTTTTGTTTTAGCTTTTGCTGAAGAATGAAATGAAACAGATGAAATGTTAGATGAAAGGGGCTAACCAAATGTATAATTTATGAGCAGAGATTTGTTGATAGTCCGGACAGTTAATGGTTATTCTGACCGAGCATGGTTATTATCTGAAAATAATTAGCTTTTGGTGTTATTTTTGAGCAGATTTGGCGTATTTTCTCGCTCTTCAGGTTCACATCTGTCACTCTACATTGTAAAATGAGAAACGCACTCTTGTACTATCACCCTTTCAGTTCGATGATATACCCATGAAGACGCGTCCACCGTTCTAAGTGGAAAATCGGGAGGCCTATGCAAGGAAAGACGTAGTACACTGAGCCACTTTACAGTTCACAAAGATGCTGTAAACACTTAAGAAATGTTGACACTTGTCTATTGCATGCTGACTATAAAGAGGGAAAAATTGACGGGTCCGCTCTTAGTAACCTGGTCCAAGCAATCCAGTCATAGATTATGACACCTCTACCACTTCTACTACAACAAAGTCTTTAGATCCATTTTTCGGTTAAGTGAAAGCCCCCCGGGTGTGAGTGGCTTACCAGTAGACTTGTTCCAGATGGGACACATGGGGCATGGATTTCCTTCGAAGTAGACATGCCCAATGCCCAATGACTAAAACCCCAGCGTGCTTTGTCAATCTTTAAGAAAGTCGATTCCAAAAGTTATGCCAACTTACGAGTCATAAGTGTGGTGTTCATATAAGCTCCTACTTTCTTTATAAATTAGTTCCCGGAGGCTAGATTAACGCAGCTTAGTACGCTTCCAATTTAGTCAATATGTTGTATATCTTGGACATAACATAAATACCAACGTTGTTGTTACACTGGAGGTCCAGTGGGGAATACCTGTAGCTAACAGGTGGGACTTTGAGCCCAGAAGACTGTTTTCGACGAACAAACGCAATTCTCTTCAAATCAGTAACTCTTCCATTCTGATGGATGACGCTGAATCAAAAACATTTCATCAATTTGGAACAATTGGAAGGAATATGCTTGCAATATCTACGGTAAAAACTGCGTAAATGATGCACGTGGACTTAATTGGTTCCGCGATCTGAGCAATATTTAACCCGGCATCAACATATCTAATCCTGTGGCTACAGTGGCTGGGCTATGTTTAGCTGACT
Organism: Volucella bombylans; assembly: GCA_949129095.1. Lineage (NCBI taxonomy): Eukaryota > Metazoa > Arthropoda > Insecta > Diptera > Syrphidae > Volucella > Volucella bombylans. Next base: position 126,807,603 of record OX422144.1, on the reverse strand, counting down.
TTCTTAGTCCATATAGATGATGTTGAATGTATCATACTAACAAAGCTTATAGAAAAGAACGCCTTAATCTACGAGCCGGCCAGATTGAGGGTCAGCGCTTGCAATATTGAGGCTAAAACAGAGCCGATCAGCATACAATTCCGAAGATGTCAAAACCTTTTGTCGATTGGCGCCAAGAACCAGAATAACGCATTAGTGAATATGGTGATCCCATTGTCACGTACAACATTCTTATTTCGTCAAGAAGCAGTCTTCTGGATTGTCATTGACTCTATCTAAAAGACTCATCACTGCACTGGGATTTCAATGTTCAGATGGAGGTCTCAGCGGTAGAGTTGTTGTTCAGAAGGTGGATCTATTTGGGCATGACTTCTATGGTTACTGTATATGATTTCTCAGTCTGTATAAAAGACATAAGCATCTCTAAGAATGAGTGCAGTACACTAGTTCTCAGCGTCGGCATTGAATCTCCAAAAGTTATGCAAAAGGAAAGTTCCTTGTGGTATTCGGCTTATACTTCGGCTTAGCAGCAGAGTGAACCTTGAGTCTCTTTTGGATTAAGGTATACCACTATCTACTGGTAGTTCCACTTTAGTCTGAAGTGACCAAGAGCAATATTGATCACAATGGGATACGAGAATGTGTTCACTAAAAATATCTTCCTGGCCTTATTTGGATAGCTGGAGTCATAGGCCTCTTTTAAGTCGGTTGGATCATGCAAGCGATGTAATGTTGTTGAGAATTTATCCTCTCGTCTTGGAGAATCTGGCTGCCTTTTACTTTATACTGAAACACAGGCTATGAGCACTTACAATTTCTTACTATTCGTACAGTGCTTGATTAACTCCTGCAGTTATGCCTATTGTTTACGACACAGGAAGCTGATCCATGAAGCAGGCACAAACTTGGTATTATTTCCTTTTTATCACAGGATACCCAAAATTTCTTGCTTAAAATGCCTCGAATCTGTTCTTTCCACGGTCAAACCTCTTAGACATCTAATTTCAACCGCATCTCGTATCTTAAACGTGCTGATAAGGTTTCGGTCATACAGCACACGAATTTATACCATCTGACAGAAAGAGAGCATACCAGAGAAGTTCTTGATAATTTTGAGAAAAGTAGCAGCTACCACCTTTGTCCTTTTGTATGCAGAGAGCTAGGATGACTTACTACTTCTCTTACTTATTCAAGCAAGTTTGTAAGTTGACAAGGTTTCCGGTGCCCTTAGGGTTTATTACGCCTCATTGCACTTAGGCCAACGTAGAACTATAATGATGTTCAAGTGATGGAATTTTGAGAAGGTACGTTCTTTGTCTTCTTTAGTCCTAATGTCATTCATTTAGCAAATGAAGTAGCAGATACTCTGCGAGGTCATGTAAACTTCTTAACTCCCTCTGAGTCACTTTGCTGGGACTGAGACGATGACATGAAAAGTGGAGGCCATCATCCCGCGAGACTTCGTCTTCAAAGTTCCTATTGAGATCGTGCTGCCATAATTTCGGAGATCATAACCTGGGAACACTGCTACATAGCTTCCGTCTTTCAAGAAAATCTTGTAAATTTGGTTTTGTTGAACTTTGGCAACAATTCCCTAGGTCTATGGACTGTGGACGCTTGACATTGTGGTGCGATAAGCAGCCAGCAGAAGATCCTTTGCGAGCTAACTCGTTTGCGCGTTCATTTTCTACCGCTCTTTTTGGGCAGGAACCGGGCGGAGTTTGCCATTATGCTGAGTGGAGAGGGTCTTAAGTTTTTCGCACTAGCACTTCATAAACTTCATAAGATCGATGTAGTATTCCGTACGATACGTTGATCCTCGGTACAAAAGTGTTTTACAGGCTTTAGCTTGCATAACAGCATAGCTTGCAATGGCAACACAGGGGTAGAAACGTCAAATCTGACATCAGCATCGTAAAGTTTGACGAAACACCATTCCGGGCCTCCGTATTTCGCTGGTTTTCTGAATTCAATCGTGATTGTCGTTCGCTCCAGGACGAATTTCGTGAAGGTCATCCAAAATAGGTTGTTGTACCAGAAAACATTGTTGCTGTGCGGGAGCTGCTATTGCAAGATCGTCAGGTGACTTATCATGAGATTGAGGCATGTTTGGCCATTAGGTCCACTTGGATACATTTAAGAGTGCAATAGCTGTCAACAAGATTTCTCCGCGTTGGATACCTCATAGTTTTTTAAGTGCTCAAAACAAATGCTTGTGTCGATTGGTGCAAAGAAATTTTGAAAAAATTCGACAGCTGTGCTTGAAAAGACGTTTATAAGGTCGTGATAGGCTATGAATCACGGATCTATGCTCATGAGGTCGACTGTATGAGTCTTTCAAAATGAGCCAAATCCAACAAAAAGTGTTCGCGCACGAAGAACTTGGAAGCAAGTGGTCGTCTGTTTCATCGGAAAAGCAGGACATGTCGCCACCGTGCCACTAGACCTACGTAGAATGGTCAATTCGAAATGGGACACCACCTCTTGTGTGCCAAAAGTCTTTGGAGAAATAAGGAAAAGTAACTGCCGAGCACGCTGATTCTCCTCGACGATAGGTCATCCACCTGATTTGGTACCCAATGACTTATTTTTATTCCCGCACATCAAGAATAAATTGCGATGTCAACGTTTTTCGACGCCTGAAAGAGCGGTTGATGCGTTTAAAGCGCGTGTTTTGGAGTTACCTCGTTCGGAGTGGAAAAACTGCTTCGAAAATTGGTTAAAACGCATGCGATCGTATATTGATGGGCAGTAATTTGAGAAACAATAAAGCCATTTTCGATGAGAAATATGTGTTTTCACTTGTTTTTCTCGAAATTTAAGTAGCAGTAACGCAAGTATGAGGACAAAAAAGCAACGATCTTAGAGCTGGTCGTTATCTCCATCGTTCGTCGGTAGAGTCGTCTTTCGCTTTGTTTTCTACCCCATGCTTCGCTGTCCGGGATTTGCATTGCATTTAGTAGGTACTGGAGCACTTACCCAGTTCATTGTATATCGAGGAACATCTCCAGCTCTGTCGTCGGTGTTCTTTTCATAGCACTAGATGTGCCATTGTGTCCAACCTTCTTGACATTTGCCATTACCACATAATAGCCGCGTACATCCAAAGAATTTTATTACAGCGGCATGTCGTTCTTTGTGCAAATTTTTTGATGGCACTACCACCCACCAGTTTTGATCCATAAAAAGGCCGTAAAACAGATGGTTGATTGTTCCGCTGGGATAGTGGGGAAACGGTGCACGCATACTTTCTCTGGTCTAGAGCAAGAAATGCCACCACAACAACAACTTTATGCTCCAATGAGTCTTAGGAATAATTCCAAAAAGACAACCTTTATGACCAGCAACCAAGATCTCATCATCGTGGTGAGAAATGTGAATGCGTATGAAGTCATCGACAACCAAATGTTCGGACATATGATCAGAAACCAAGGACTAGGACAACAAAGTGATACTGACGACCGAATTGTTGATTTCTACAATTCCAGTTGTTTTGTCTTAGGAAGAACAAATTTCGGGGACAAAGCCTTCATGGATGGCATAAGAATGCAGCCCTTATGCACTTCAACAGCTCAAAGATTTTGCAAGAACATAATGACAACAATGACTTGCACTGGTAGCGGAGGCCTATAAAACTGAGTAATCTTCGAAACTATGACAAGAAATGAGTGTTCTGCAGGTTACATGAGAATGGAAGTCTTATGCAGAGGAGAAGTTAGAGAGGTATTCGCAAACATTTGACACCATCTACTCACGTTGCGTTAAGACTTTGCAGAACATCAGTGAGTAGCGCATTAAAAGTCACTCGGTCGCATTCATTGACTTTGGGGAGCAGCCCTCGATTTGGTAAAGAAGCGGGGCTCTATAATTGGAATAAGTCAGGATTCTATAGGCCTCTTAAATCGGATGCTGAAGTCGGCAGTAAATCAAGAAAACACTTACCGAAGTTAAGCCTACATTGCCCATCATATGTTGTCTTACCCAGGAACAAGTCGGTCGAGAGAAGTGTATATGCTTGTTGCAGGACAGTCGAAGAGATGTCAAGCCGTCAAGGGAACATTTGGCGGAAATTCAACATATTACTGTACATAGCCGTATGTAACCATTGTGGAGACTATTGGTATTGTAGGAACGAGTATCTGGGTTTGACTAAGTGCTCACTTCAGCTCTGCATAGTATACTACAAATCGAAGTACGACTACATCACTCCTTCTATTCCGTTTGCTTGTTGCTAGCATTTAAAGAAACCATCTCAAATGATGAGGAGTAGCCTTAGAAGAATGTTTCCTGCCATCCATGGTAGTAGAGGACTTCCCCCTGAGTATTGTTTAACAGAACCGTTCAACTTGAGCTGAATGTGCCTTTATTTCCGTTCAACACTTATGTATCCTGATGTGGATAATGCCCTTTCTAAGTCCTTGTTGAACTATCGTAATTCCCGGCTTCTTCATTCGATCTTATCCGGCTACATGTCAAGTTTGACACATTTGAATTGTAGCCTTCGTGACTGTGACAAGCAATACCTCAACCTTGTCTCTGTAATTTTGTATCTGCAAGAATCGTAATAAAATTTTACATAAATTGCCCTCAATCAACTGACAAATTATGTCAACCCCCCCTAGTAACAGCGAACTAGAATATGATACTCGTAACTGACCTCCCAAGTCGTTCGATATTCTGATTATTTTTTACAACATTCGCACCGAATCTGTTCAGAGTATCTAAGCCAACGAAGCTTATCAGGTGGAGATCTCTTAGAGTTTCTCAAGAAAACAATTACTTCCGCGGAACCTGTTATTTTGTATCTAGAACGGAGAGTACTAGAATTGAATCGAACCTTGGACAACAAAAGGAAATTGCGCAAAAAAAGCTTACTCTGCAGATTTATCTATGGCCACGAGCATTTTTGTTTCTTTTTTTTTATCTTCTCAATACCACTGCCTACAACTAGTCGTAACTATGTACAAGTTCGCAAAGTATCCCAACGGAAATGAATACTAAGATTGAAAGATACCGAGATACTATAGTACTCTACTCCCAGAAGAGATGCACGTCACATTCAAAAAGACAAATCAACAGTGCTAGTTGCAGTGAATAGGAGCTCTGGTCATATGCAGTGACTTAAAGTAGTCAGAGTCCCTCTGATTCGCATGATGCTTCCCCCATTCGAGGCGAACACATGTGTGCTGGTATTACAACTGCGTTAATGTATTTGCGGAAGTCGAAACTGGCGCATGGATTTATAACCGATTTTCCCGAAACCTAAAAAGAATCGAAATGGTCAGACCATTTGCAGGCATCACATTTGTGTATGCGTATGAATGCATTCCCATCACTATAGCTGCAGCATATCCAGAGAGAGAAACGGTTCAAGTAGCAATATGCACTTAGTATCTGCAGATCGTACTATTGCGCAAAAAAAAAAAAAATTAAAAAAAATTCTTCCGCATTTAATCTTTACGACTTGACCACAAGTGATCATCATCATCGTCATCATCGTCGTCATCGTCGTTGTCATGATGATAATGATGATGATCACCATCGCCATCGTCGGTCGTGGAAACCGAAAAAAAATCGACAAAAGATGCACACACTGTGATTGGAGAAAGTCGTTCGGTTCGTGTTCCAATTTCCGCGAACGAATTTTTAAGCGATCACATGTGCGATCAGAGATGACTACCTCCATCACAGATAGAGGAAAAACTTTAGCTGTCACATGAGGGGGGCAATGACGCGAAAGTTATGATTTCCAATGAAACACTATCGAAGACAGCGTTGTGTATTAAGTGGCAGAAGGAGTCCAACTTAACGAACATAGCAACATGGGGTTTCAAGTTGGACTTTGGGGATTCCGTGTGGTACTTAGCATCAGATAAATGACATGACAGTATTGTAGGACTATTGACATGTGAAGCAGAAAGGAAATCGCATTACGGAAGCTGGTAGTTGTACGAGTATTTCGACTAGACATGATGGACGATACTGTGAGGAGGAGAACCACGCGAAAGAGGAGAATTCCGTCGATCCTCCTACGTTTGTGTTTTACTATCTACATAAACCGAAAACTATTTAACGTGCAGGTGGTAAACGGTTTTAAGGAAGAAACGTGCCACCGAGTCATGTAATTAATCAATCGGTCGATTGAGGAAAAGAAAACAACTGTTAAGTCAATCAAACTCTGGTGGTAATTGGAAAAAGGAGTTAAGGAGGCCACCAGCGGTCTCACATAATGAATGAGTTGGTAATTGTCTGTATTCATCCATGTCTGGGAGGTGGCATTTCTGGAATCAGTGGCAACGATGACTCTGTGGTTGAGGGTATAAATCTTGGCATGGCAGGATAAAAATAGAATAAAATCGAACAAAACGGAGTTTAGAAGAACGAAATTTAAGTCACCGGATGGACAACCAAACTTTAAGCCCTTTCAGACTGACTTACGGTTCCTCGAAGTGTCAAACCCATTTTTATACTCTCAAAATTCCAACAATAGCTGACAACCTTGACATTGGCTGGTAACTATCACTATCAAAAGGACAGAGGAGCAACAAGGAAAAGTGCTACTTCCCGTCTATCGTAAAGTTGCATCTGAATCTAACTAATAGATACCTACTTCAACTTAAAGATGTCGAAGTAACAGCAATGATCCGTGTCGAGCTAATGCATTCGTCTAGCAGAGTCAGAACCAAATGAGTGTGCATCGACGAACTTCTGGAGATCACATACGAGACTTGTTCGAATCCTACTTACTTATTTACGCGGTCCTGATCCGTTGAGCATCTTTTGCTCGTTGACACGGAGATCTCTTTCAACTTGCGTCATCAAAGTCAAGGTTTTCTTTTACCACATTGTACCTCTGAAATGAATTCGAAGAAATTCTGGACCGAAGGCGAAATATTCTTTCAATCGTCATATCCTGGCCATTGAAACGGATGAATTCTAGTCGAAGCCCATGTCCCTATATGACCGATTTCGCTCGATAGTTGTTATATCATCTTCTCCAAATTAGATTTTGTTTTCGGAACAGACCTCTTGGACAAGCAACTAGTCGATTGTACTCCTTGAATATTCCTTTTACAGCGCCGATTACATGCTGTCTGATGCGAGCGTAGGACGAACAATCTCAGAAGTAGTGCTCCACGGTATCATCATTCTTTTCACAGCAAGCGCGGCACGATTTCACTTATCCTAAGCAACTTACGAGTAAGTGCTTATTAAAACCGTAGTGCCCTGACACGATGTTAGTAAACAGCACACTCCTTCCACTTAAGGGACAGCGGGAAACTCTCTTAGAGAAATCGGGAAGAATTTGTTTAATCCGCGGGCTACCTGGAGAGTTATGTCGCCAGCAGGTATGCTCATATTAAACCCAACTGACAAAGCAAGGCGGAATACACAGGCAGTCATGCAGTAAGTTCGGGCTCTGGAAAACTCTTCCCTGGGTCTTGCCTACCAAGATTATCGACCATCATCGACCCGCGATAATAAATTTTCCTGGGACCCAACAAGGCAAATGAATTCACACTTCCGACTCATGAGTGAGTTCAATGAGGCTTTAGTCGCAGCCTCAGGGGATGGGGATTCAATAATACACCTACAGCAGAGCCAAGCGTTCTAAGGTAGCCCCCGTGTAGCTTTGAAGTTTGAAGTTAGGCCAGAGGAGCAGTGACGTATTTTCGTCAAAATGAAAGGACCCCTTCGGTGACAAGCCTGTTGGTGATAAGTTTAACCATTAGATAGGTCCAACCAGTTAGTATCTTCATTCTCGTAAAGAGAACAACCTAAGTTTTGAGAATATTGACTATAACCTCATATCTAGTGCACCAATCGTTGTTCACGTCTAGGACTGTATCCGCTTCAGATCATCTTCTAAATTATGTTTATGCTGTCGCTACCAAAACCCACTCGTAGAGTAACTCTATACAACCAAGTCTACTCCTTAAGGTCCATGCTTCTATGTAGTAAATCTGCGATGATAAGGATCTTAAACAGTAACCTCTTCATTGTGCATGAAAGTGACCTATTTCTCAGTTGCCTTCATAGTCCATAGAAAGAGCGAACGGCAAGAGTTTTTTACCACCTCAAAGTTTTGATTTTCCATTGTGGAACGTCCTTTCTTATCAACAGCTTACTTGTTTTACTCTAATTTTCCATTATAACCTGTAAAAGCTACAAAAGCTCCTGTAACAGTTTGCTGATTTTTCTCCAGTAATTTCAAGATCTTCCACCTTATGGGAGCAGTGGCCTGAGATATAGGAGTCAGTTATTCTATTCGATCCAGAGCACCGTGTTTTCAATTATCCACACCAAGCGTACTGTCCGTGGAAGTCAAATATTTGGTCTCCTTGTAGTCATTATCCCGGTAGCTGAAATTCACAAATCGCCTCACATTGCTCTTTTTACTCGTACATCTTCCACGTATTTGCATTGTTACTGCGATAACTTGGATACGTTTACAGATCTCAGTACTATTCAGCAGGCCACTTTGATTTGATAACATCCGCAATAAGTCCGAGAGTTTGCTAAATTTTTTTGACATTTTGGTGGTAAATTTTTTTTCTACAATCTTTTGAAACGTCACGAAATTTCGCCGTCATTATCCGTCCTGTCTGTTGTAAATCTAAATAATATTGATCTTTGAATTGTCCAGAACTTTGTAAATGTATGCGATTATGTATATACGTAAGTTTTAATGGTTTGCGGCATTCGCTGAGCTGATTAGGGGTGGTTGCAGTTTTCCGTGACGCTTTTGCCTTTATTCAGAGGAATAAAGTTGAGCTCCCACCTCCACTTTTATTTTATTGAAGAATACGGCGAGTCATATAAAACCATTGCTGAGCGCAATGCCTTGGTTTCCGAATGCGTCGGATATAGGTGGGATGCGAGGGAAAATGGTAAGGCTAATTACAGCTTCCTAAGCGATGTACTACAATATTTATAGGGAGACTACTCCAACTGAGCTTTAATCTCGGGCTAGAATTCTAACCGGACATGGCCCCTTGAATGCATCCTTGCACAGGAGGGGCTTCCAGTTGAGAATTTATTGCATTTTCTACGTGCGTGTGCCATCTATTTAGATATTAGGTGAAGCTCGGGGGTGCTTGGAAATATCACTGCACTGTTAAGGTCTGTGCAATATCCACTAATATATCTTCGATGGCAGAAAGTGTTTAGGAAGGGCGATGCCTTATCATTTTCCTGGCATCATCACAAAATTGCAGAGAAATGATTGTAATGCATTTATAAAATCGGTCTTAGAAGAAAGAGGTGGATTTGGTTGTGAATTAGGACATCACCATCATCAAGTACACATGGATCTTATGTTTCTGTGAAACTCTGTGGATGACACTAGCAGTCAATGATTCTTGTCGAAGATGGAAGGAAATTAGTCGCTCATTTCGTTGCCTCTGTGTAACGCATTTGTTGTTTCAGCAAAGTAACTCGCAGTGGAATATTGGGCCCATTTGTATGGTCTACGTATCGTGGAAAAAACGTTTCTCCATCTAACCAAGGTGCTGATGGTCAACATCTCAGCGAGCATTTAAATGAATCCTATGAGAATAACGCAGCAAAGTAAGACGATGATGCACTCGTAGATAACCCCACCTGCTGTAAAGAAGACTCTGGTCAATCCATGGGTTTCCTAGACCTAACTATACCGCCATCAAAGATTTATTTCTGATACTGATTACGTTCGTCTATTCGTATGGACACCGAGTGAGCTCAACGCAAAATGAAAACGAATTGTCGTCAGCACCTTCACTTCCATTGATCTTAATCTCAAGCTCATTTCTCATTTCATCGAATCAATATCCAACAGTATATTGTCTCGAACAACATAATTACAGATACACAACGTCAACGAAAAATTTCAAAAAAAAAAATTGATTCGAAATTGATTCGTAGGTATACGAAGTGCGAGTACCCAACAATTTATGAATTTTGACAAGTCGGACAAAAAACCTTTCAACGTCAATTAATTACCAAATGGTGACAGCTGAGGGGCCTTTAATCGTCTTTATCAGATCACGAATTAGTGTTACGAATGTTACGAGCATAATTACTGACTGAGATAACATAACATAGATGAATAGTGACATTTACTTGGATCCGAGTACGTAAATGAGAGTACGAGCATGTACTCGTATCTATGAGTATTCGGCACAGATACGAATATGAGCAAATGTATTAGAAAGTTTGACCTACATTCGAACACAAGTGTAGAGCGCAATTACCTGGTTACATCTTGCTTTTTGGGTTGTGAAGATGATTTTAATTGGTACCGTGTGTCTTAACAAATGACTTTTACGGAGATTGCAAGGGTACTTCATGGGCAGTTAGTGTTAAGTGGCAATGAGTTCAAATTATGCTCTAGAATGTCGATATTGTTAGATACAGTGAGTAAGGCCGAACCACAATCTAATGTGTGTGATCGAAAAACTGAAAGTCAGCCTAAAGATTCCTTGGCCAATTCTAGATTGCTGCAGAATCGTCTAAAAATGGAGAAGAGGCATCAACCTTCAGACCAGCGATCAGAGGAACAGTTCAATGCCAAAATACCACAGAAAAACCTAATCTCTTGGCTGTTTGATTATTCAATTCTTTCCATTCCATCGGATTTCCTTATGCTGCTAACAGCAGAGGTTTCCAAGAATCTAGTCTTGTCGACTTCCTTTTATAATTCGAAATATGTAGATGTGTAGCCTCGTGAGCTAGCACCGCATAGAGGAGAGAAACTATAGATCCCAGTCAATTGTAGAATCCTACAAGGACTCAATTTAATCAAAACCAGTATGAGATCAGAAGAAACAATCACCTTTTTGTGGATAACTACCTGCAATAGGATAGACGATCTTAAGAGGAATTGAAAGGCAACAGTCCTCATGGGGGTTAAACACCGAAACATGCAAAAGCCTCACAGTTACGGTATAAACAACAGCTCCTCGTGTAGGGACAAATTCATTCACACAAAATGGAAAAACCTCAACAGATATAACTCGCACCAAGTCCGGTGTACTGGGTTACAATGTAATGCTACAACGATGGGTAAATATTCGCATAACAGAAGCAGTATCCATTTATGCACCGATTTGTTGAAAGTGGCAGACTTAGGGGAGAATTCTCGAGCTTTCGGCACACAACGCTTTGTAATGATCAGTGTAGATAATAAGATCAAAGGCATCAACCTGATATGCGTCCATGTCTCACAGAGGGAAGAGACCAAGCTTGCTAAGAACGTTTCTACGAGCTGATCGAAAAAACCTTTAAGAAATGTCCAAATGACGTCAAAACTACCTTGCCTAAAGCTAAAAGAGGAAACTATACATCTTTAATAGCACAGTCAGAAAGAGTTGCCTCATCGACGGGCTCATGTTATCCTGGTTGACCTCGCTACAGGGTGGAATATAATAATCAACAGCTGATCCTCAAATTGTCAACCAAATTGTTTATATTGCGCATAAATGCAAGGCATGAAAGACATCAACATCTTCGAACCTATAAAATAAACTCGGACCACTACCTCGCCAAGGTCTACTCAGAATACACAAAAAGGCGGCCACAACATAACCTGCTTGCTTCTACCTCCAAATCTCAGCAAGCCATCTCAATACAGAGCTGAAGACTAGTGGATAGGAAATCTATAAAACACCGCTGATATTATGGGTTTTACTCGAGCACCTCTGTGAAATAAATGGAGGAAATCGATGTTCAGAAATGTTACCAAATGTTAAACGAACGTATCAAGCCAACAAGACCCAACCAGAAATCTGTCGAGATAAGCAAAGTAATTTCGTTGTATCACGTAAGGCGCTTCCGCAGATTGTAAAAAAGAGGACAATCTGCTCGGCGATAGACGCCAAGATTTACGTCTAACCGATCAAGATGCAGTAAAACCTGCTATGTCTAAACGGACCACATGGCCTACCTATTCAAGGCAGCTGCATATGTCTTAGCAGTGAGAATACACCAAATCGTCTCTAAGCTTTGGTCGGAATAATGTATGTCTCATAAATTCAAGCTAAGCCCGATCTATAAGAAAAGAAAAATTACGCCAACTACAGGATGCCGGTCTCTTTAACATCGAGTAAAACGATGTGGTTGGTTTGGTTCAAAATTTTCCAAGTAATATACTCGTATGAGCACTACTGCAGATTCTAGAGAAAAGCTGAGAAGATCAGTTCGATGATCGCTACCTCCTTTTGAATTTAGAGCCTCATATGTGAGCATCTATGTGGTATAAGATAGTTTGTCCAATTTTCCCATTCCTGCGACACTTGTCAGGTTATGCAGAATGAAAATACCAAAGAAGAGCTCAAGCGCTGTCATGTAACTTCTTTAACAATTAGACAAAGTTTACAGGACTTCACAAGAAGCATAGTCCTTCAAAAGTCTGTGCAACTTCTTGCATGGTTGATATCATTGGTAGAATGAAGTGAGTTGTTCGCTGGCGCGTTTGCAATTATTGACCCCTGAGATACAAACCCTCACACAGCGTCTTTTCGTCAATTTTAAGGCTAGTTACGCTAGCATGGATAGTAATTGCTTGAATGAATGTGCTGTTTCCGTCTGTCTGATTTGACTAAGCAAAATTATGCCTAGCGCCACTATCAATTCTGCTTGAATTGGAAAAGACCTAACTTATGATGTAATTTTCTTAAACTGAGCAGATAATAGTTCGTAGTGCTAAATTATAGCTATCCAGCACTTTCTTCGGCTGGCACTTCATATGCCGATGACACTTCTACCGTGTCGATGGAGCGAAGCAACTGGCATTACATTGAATATGTGGTCGGGTAAAATCGCTCAGCGTCTTGCACCACACGAAGAAGGCTACACTAGAACAATAATGTCAACTTGGGGATTAAACGAATGATAACTCTTGCCAATAGGTAGTCGAAGGTCCTCTTCATAAACGCTGTCTTCTGTGTCTTCTGTATGACACAGATTCCTAGCCAATTCCGAACTCCATTGATAAAGAACAAGGAGGGCAAAATCCTTCGAAAGAAACACCAATATGGTTTTCTTGACCTAGGCGCCAGTATCGGGATCCACGGAACAATCTGTATTTGTTGAACCATCGATGTAATCGAGAGCATTAAAATTCTGCAACGCAGGTAAGAACATATTGCACTTAAGACGGAAGATACTTCGATGCATACTAGTGCATTTCGAGGAAAGAGTACCCAATACTCTGTTTGAATATTAAAAGGTCCTATTGGCCTACATTGGCCCTACACACAGAAAATATAGAAGGCTGGCCGATTTAGTTAGATTTGTTCAAGACCTACTTTCGGTTGTAAGGCCAACTAACTCAATAACTAACTTTTAATCTCCTGTAAAAGATACACTGAAAAGAAAACAGTAACAAGTTTTCAAGGACAGAGATGTTTGCCTTGTTCTTTCTTAAGCAAGAAGGCAGTAGCCTTTTCATGGGACCTACACCAGCGCTATGAGCTATGCTTTACTCCCTCCCAAACGATACAGTTTCCTACATATGAATACCATCGTGTACGACGATATCTCCTCAACTTCACTGCACCGAGCCTACGAGCTAGTTCTACATAATACTCCAGAAATGAGTTCTCTCTCCAGCACACAGTGAGTCCAGAAGGTTAGCTGCGGGATTGTTAGATTATTCCTGCTCTCTTTAGCTGTAGTTTACAGTCAACTGGAATACCACTAAATCAGAGATAGCCTAGATCCTAGAAGTGGTGACTACCTAGGGTTTGCACTCTGATATGTGCCAAATCAGAGCAGTTATAGAGTACTAGCACTATCCTAGTAAACGTAGTCACGAGTCTTCGAAGGGTTTCAGGCCAATTAGTTGAACCTCCTTTGTACTTAAAACCTTAGAGCATGTCTCAAACATCCACATGCGATGCATTCTATAAGAATCACCGCTATCCAAATCACAGCACGCTATCATTGAAGATCCTTCCTTCCTAGACATAGAGGGAACCTTTAATAACGTAGGTACACACTGAAACTATTCACAAATCTCTGATCAAGCACAGAGGCAATTATTAACCAATGGATAGTCTACAGTAAGTCGTAATTTAACCAAATTCGCCCAGGAAGTTTGCTTGCATGACCTTCTATGTCTGCAGCAAAACCTTTCTAAAGAGGTGGAATCTTAAACCAAAGATGATCTTGTGGATGTACACAGCCGTAGTGCGTTCAATTCTCACTTATGAGTCACTAGGATGGTGGTCCGCTTTGAGTAAAGGTTAAAACCTCACGAAATGAAAAAGGCTCTAAAGAACAGCCAGTATAGGCACCACGAGCCCATTCAGGTCAGTCCCAACGGATGCCCTTACTGTGCTTCAGCATCTTCTGCCTCTCGACCTACACACAAAAAATATCGAATTATGCAGCGCAGTCAGATTCAAAGAATCTTTGTGCTGGACTGCACTGCTTTACGGCCACATCAACATCCTGGACTCGTTACCACACGGCATGGTCGCATTTCCAACCGACTACATCGCACCCAAATTAAACTTCAAGAAAAACTTCCACGTAGGATTTCCCAACCAGAGCTCAGTGGAGCAAAAGCGAAGTAGTAAAGGGCTGCGTGTAGACGCCGGTGTCTACTATGAATCAGTAGAAATATCAATATCATACCGCTTCACGAATTTTGCCAGCGTTTTTCAGCCGGAATCACTGGCAATCCGGGAGGCTTGCACTCAACTCGGGTGTGACACAACGCACAAACAAAACATTGCTATGCTCATACTCGTAGATACCACAAGCCGCTATCAAAACCACCGACTCGGCTACCATATCTTCCAAACTGGAGCAGGAGTGGCGGAATGAGTTTGCCCTCCTGGGCGAACGCTTTAAGGACACATTGCTCTCAGTACCAGAGCACAGTAAAATAAAAGGAAACGAGCGTGCAGAAGAACTAGCCAGCCCAGCTCTGCATGGCACACTCGCAGCAAGGGTTCACATCCCATCATAAGCGGTTAAAGGACAACTCCACTTACACTTCCTGTAGAAGATCAACATCCAATATGAGGGGTTAATTAATTAATCCTTGATTATATGACTGACGCACAATAAGCTTAGAACAAAAGACCTACTAAACAGAATCCGCCCAGATGTCGCCAGAATCACGGCGATAATCACGAGGCATTGATCAATGAAAACGAGAAGGAAACTCTCTCTCATTTCCTCTGCGTTAACTAAACCAACCATTCTACGATGACCCTAACGACATCTCGGGTAAAGCAATACGAAATCCAATTCGTTTTCTTAACTTCACAGGCTGGACCTACTTCATATTCCCAACAACACATAAGTTGTGGTAACAAAAAGGGACATTCTAGTGTTACCTGGGGTAACACCTGGGCCACCTCTACCTAGGTACACTATCGATTCCCTTCCTCCTGCATCCTTGCTATTTCTATGAGGCAGACTCGATTGTTTCACATGCCTTTCATGGTGCCTACGAGTAGATATTCAAATCTGGCCAATTCATCTTCGGTGTAGTTCCCTGGCACGAGCGAGTATCCTGGAATCTTACTCTGTAGGATTTTGTGATATTCGAAGAGAGGGATCTGATCTTCGTTCGGCTGACTATGTTAGTTGCAATATTCTGCCGTCGAGTATTGCAACCAAACTAGGGCTAGCAGCGGTCTGATGAATGGCTGAGAGTTTGGCTTGAATGAAGTTAAAGTGCAGAAGTAGCAGAAGTCTTTAGTCAATCCTCCGTCTGTTTTAGAGACGACTGCGGAAATGAAAATGATTTCGCATTGTCAACACTCTTCTCTTACTGGAATCAGATGACTGATCTTTTGACTTGGCAAAGCCTTTAAACGAGTACACTAGCACATCCAAAATGTAACCCTTTCTATCGTCCAATATCCTTCAATCTGAGGCAGAGTTAGTTGGAGAGGTTTTCAACGCACCGACGATATCTTTGAAGGCAGCTTGTTTACTTTTCTAGTGCGGACCTCTAAACGGGTATGCCCTATGTATTGGAAATCGGTCTAACCACCGTACTATAAGCTCTGTGCGCGATATTGAGTTGAAGTCCTGCTACACCAACAGTCTTCTTGAATGGCTACACAGCAGCTAGAAATTTTATTTGTCATTCTGCAACATTTTCTTTCCAACTTAGTTTCCTGTATAGAATGAGACTTCGAGTTATTCAGAGAAATGTCATCTTGCTTAGATGGGTTGATGCATGGTGTTTTGATTTATCTTGTAAAAAGGACCACCTTCGTTCTAAATAGGTTAACACTATGTCCCTTAGACTAGAATTTGTAAAATGCAAGAAAGTATCTACATGTGTTACCCGCCACATAGAGAGTGACATTGTTTGCGAAGGTATAACATAGCATTCCGCGTCCACTCATTAGGAGCCCATTATGAACTAGATTCTATTAGGAAGAAAGGAGGGCACGTCATGTGGATGTTCATTTGCCTGGTTTTCTTAATTGAGAACAGCAATCAAAGGTTGGATTTACGGATCTGCCGATGAGAACTATGTAAGTGCCTCAAACTGCAGACAATGATATCTAATTCTTGGCTAAAAGTGGTAGTCGAGGAAGTGCCAACATTGTTGAAAACTCCTTCGATATTCAGGAATATCACCATCGCATACTCCTCGATAAAATCTTTTCAATTTAGGAAATTACAAGGATCAACGAATCAACACTATTTTCATAATCTTGGCCAATAATGTCAGACTTAGCGTACCTCAAAATCCAATGGGAAAAGTCAACTAAGTAACTCTTGCACAAACCAACTTGTTTTATCATTTAGCCGCTCTATCAGACGAAAAGAACTGATTTATGGGCCAAAATTACCATGAAACACCTCCACGCAATGTGCTAATAAATTCTCGTTTTTTTCTTCCATTTCCAGGTAACTATCTCTCACGATCTGTCTTAATGCATTTATCAAGTAAGTAGCAACCGAAAAAATTTTGAAATTATTAAATCATGTTGGAACTAATGGAGTAATTACTTATGAGTCCATATTCGCCCCCATACATGGAGCCGAACAGAGCTCAACAACAAAGCCCCAGATGTCCACAATGTTAATTGTGACACAATACCTCACTAAACCGTCTAAATACTGATCTGTCAATCATTAGGTTTTGCCCCTCTATCGGCTACATACTCGTAAAAACAAAAAAAAACTCCTGCTTATCGGTGCAAATAATCTCAGAAAAACTATAACCACCACCGATTCAATACTTCAGATACTTTTCTGAAGGCATTTCAGAAGACATTTCGGTGGCATTTCTTTGATGTGAATAATTGTGATCGGCATTCTGTACTCGCATCCATCCCTCCAATCGGTGGGTAGAAATAATTGCACTGCACCAGAAAAAAAAGACACCAACTGGTGCGCCGCCAATCACCATATTTGGTCACCACAATGAATAATGTAATCGCCTGTGTCTTGACTTGGACGTAATCATCCGGCATCCCACTGTTTTTTTGCGCTGCCACCTTTCTCAAGAATCACATAACCCAGCTCAGATACAATTCATCATCTTTAGCAGAGATTTTTTTTTGTTTTTTTTTTTTCGCTTAGCTGCACCCCATCGATTGCTGCCGATAAGATTCATGACTTTAGACAAGTTTAGCGAGTTCCTGTCGGTGGTGCTGCTCCACTTTAATTCCACTCATTATTCACTACCTACCTAGATACGAGTGTGTATGTAAGTAGGATACCATAATAATTTGTAGCTAAATAATTGTATTTAATCATTTAGATTGTATAAAATCGAACCTGGATTGGCAGATTTTCCCACAACACCGATTATGGGCAGCACATTGTACGAGTACTCGTACCCGTGTATCTATTAGAAATGCCGTATCTTTTCTTTGTGTTTAGATTGAATTAAAGTTCCCACATTAAATTGTAGCACAATTTTAGGTTGACTTCAATTACAAAAATAAGTTATAAACACTTTACTCCCTTCACTATGGTGATAGAAAATAAAAAACTGGCGCCCAACCACTGACCATGTTGTTGTGTGGCAAGCCTAGCCCATAAATGGAGCGCCACTTGTACCCGTATCTGACACATGAAAACTGAGACCTACGCCTGAAACTTGCTCTGAGATTGAGTCTGGCATTCTTATTCAATTGGCATTTTCTGTGCTCGTATCTGTTGCGATACGGAGTACAAAAATCGATGCAATCTTGAAGGAGAATTTAACCTAATGATACCTTGACAGCAGCAACGACGGTGTAATGGTTTGGTTTCATGGTGGCACACCCGACTGTATCTAACCTTATTTTCATAATGTTTTAGTTGATTTTTGTTAGCATTAACTGTACAAGTATCTTATAGTAGATACTCGTATCTGAAGTGAGTAGGAGGTGGTGTAAGGCAGCAAGGTGACTACGCTTTAAACGGATAGTTGTTGCGGGGTAAAGATTGCGTATGAATGGAACAGAGTCTGTGTATGTATTGTATGTTAAGATCGAGTTGAGTTATGACTTTGAATGTTGGATAGACGAGGAGGTTGGCAGTTGTTTGTTGCGCAGTGTTGGTGGTTATTAAAAGCGAAATGCACTGGAAATTATCCACGATTTTCGCAGACGTTTTACTCATAATACCACACCAATTGGGGATTATCCATCAAATGAATGGAGCCAATCTCAAATCAAAAATTGTTCATAATTGAAAATTTAAGAGGAATTGCAAGTAGTTTTACGGTATTTGTGGTTGGAAACCTGTCACAATATAAGATCAAAGCGTGTAACCTTTTGTTAGTGATTTGGTTTGGAAAATACCTCTTCCTAAGATAGAGCCAAATGTAGGTGTCCTCAGTCTTCAAAACTCTGGCTATTCGTTGAATGGGATTCCATTCGACTCTTGACAAGTCTTCAAGTACATTTTATGATGAAACAAAGCATTGGGGGTGGGGAGAGAATTATTTTAAATTTGTATCAGTCTCTTCCTAAATATCTTTAACTGAATGTCTTTCGAGCGTTCTTATACAGACTTTTGTAACCAGCATAATATGTCAGTACGTCCACTACCTATGCAGTGTACTGCACAGCAGTAGCTTATGTGCCTGCGGAGAAACTTAGAAATTTTGAGAAATCCTTGCCAAAAATGTTCTAGTTTAGCAATTGAAAAACTCTGTCAGATGGAACCTTAGCTTCTCCAACTCCCTTCCAAATAAACAACATGCTACCAAAAAACGAAGCTCGATCCCAACTAGAGCTTCAAAACAAACTATTCCCCAATTTTAGTCCTCTCTCCTCACTTATCCGACACAAAGCCCTTACACACCAATCTTCTAATCCCCCAATTCCCCCCGTTCTACCGAAGCCCCCGCGCCAACGCGTCTCTTTCAACTTAACCCCAACCACCCATATTATTCCTTCTCAACCTTCTACGCCACCAAACCCAGCTAGCAACCCAATTCCCAACTTCGACCTTAAAACTGGAGCTAAGTACCCTAATTTCATTAACTCCCATACCCTAAACCCCACATCTCATCCCTCGACCAACTCCATATCCAATCATTTATCTCTCTATCTCCCTCCTCCAATGTTCCTATTGTTGATCCCATTTCCCCCCCCCCCCACTGTTAAACTAACACAGCAAACCAAAGAAAGATATATGAAAACATTCGTCTCTTTCTTGCCTACCTACATGACAAATCGGACTCGGTCTGCTACGAAGGGAAAACCAAAACCAGCGTCATGGTTTCCATCCAGCAGGAAGGTCTCCCTATCGACCCTATCAGTCTCAGGAACCTTTATGTCAGGTACAACGAGATTTTTAACATGTCCCCTCAGAAAGTAGCAGACGACCTCGCTGCATTCGGCAACTATGTTCACTCTAAACGAGTATCACACCTACAGCGAAGCCGAGCCGACCACGACAAATTTTTTCGTCCATAACGTGCCTCCCTTGCCAGCGCTTAAACCATCCTGCCTCACACCTCCACCCCACAACATCCCTCTTACATTTTACTACCAGAATGTAAGAGGTCTTCGCTCTAAAACCAATGCTGTCCTACGTCAACCGCATGCTCTTCCCTTTGATATTTACGCCCTGACCGAAACCAATTTGATTCCCGACGTAAAGAAAGAGGAATTGTTCCCTCCTACTTTTAATGTTTTCCGCGACGACGATCCTACCCGCACAAATAAAGATTCCCCCTGTCGAGGCGTCCTACTGACGATGGACAACAGCCTTAACTCTTCCCCCATTACAATTTCTTCATCCTCTAAAGCCGACTTTGTCGCAATAAAAATATCACTGCCTCCCAAGTCCCTTTACGTTATATGTTGCTACATCCTACCAGCTCAACCTATCGAATCTTACCAATTTGTTATTGATGCGATCGATCATTTAATTGACCTGTCAGACCCTATTGATGATATTCTTATTTTCGGCGACTTTAAACTTCCTCAGCTACAGTGGACGAATATCTCAGCTGATCCCTCTTTAACTTCCACAACCTACTCGTAAGTATAAATGATGCCTTATCCATTTTTTATAAAGAAATATTTAATTCATTTTTCCTTTACGTTTCGTTTTCCCGCCTTAAAACATCATCTACTAGTCCTCCCTGGTATAATCGCAAGCTTCGTTCCTTACGAAATCAGAGAAATAAGTTATGGGCTGTTTTCCTGCGTACCAGATCCTTTACCGACTATTCCAACTATCTTGGTGCTTATCGTCATTTCACCGAACTTTACGATTCCCTTTACCAGGGCTACCTTAACAATGCGCAAGTCAACCTTATAAACCACCCTAAGTCCTTTTTCCAATTTGTTAACTACAAAAGAAAGTCCGATGGTTACCCTACTTCCCTCTCTTTCAACAACAGGTCATCAACCGATCCACTCACAATTGCCAACCTATTTCCCACCTTTTTTAAACAATCCTTCACCAACGACTTCTTTGTACCAGATCCATCCTATTTTAGTTACCTACTGAACTTCTCCAATGGCCCACTTCTCTCTCATATTTTTGACCCGTCTTATATCGAATATAAATTACACCAACTCAATGACGAATTCACACCCGGCCCAGATGGCCGCCCTGCCATATTTCTTAAAAAATGTTCTTCCTCTCTTTCCTTTGCCCTTTCTAATCTCTTCCGTCTATCCCTTTCACAAGGAGAATTTCCTCAGGCTTGGAAATCCTCCTTCATAACCCCGATAAACAAGAAAGGATCAAAGAATGAAATAACCAACTATCGTCCCATCGCTAAACTCTCCAATATACCCAAACTCTTCGAAAGTATTTTGTATGAAGCTCTAAGCTTCCAATGCAAATCACTTATTTCCCCTAGACAACATGGCTTCTTAAAGGGTAGGTCAACTACCACAAATCTCGTTGAATTCGTATCCTTTGCCCTCTCTGCGCCCTAGAGAATGGTAATGAAGTCGATGTATTTGCAACCGATTTTAGCAAAGCCTTCGATAAAATCTCTCATCGGTTAATCATCTTTAAATTGTCTGCCCTCGGCTTTGAACCCATATTGTTGAAATGGATATCCTCTTACCTCGCAAACCATTTTTACAGTGTTCGTTTTAGATCAGCCCACTCCGCTCCATTTTTGGCCACCTCTGGAGTTCCACAAGGCAGCCATCTTGGTCCCCTTCTTTTTATATTAACCATAAATGATCTCGATATGATCATCAAACACTCGTCTGTCTCCCTTTACGCCGACGATACCAAATTTTTCAAAACCATTTCCTCTCCGCATGACTCCTTCCTCCGTCAACAAGACCTTGATAGTTTTTCGATCTGGAGCCTCAAAAATTCTTTGGAACTCAACATCGCCAAATGCCAATCCATCACCTTTTCACATAAGCGGAACCAATCTCCTCCCCGACTCTATCTTCTCCATAACCAACCTATCTCCTCCGTACAATCTCTTCGTGAAATCCTCAAAGCCAACTCTGCACTAGGTTTTGTAAAACGGTGGTCCACAGAATTCACCAACCCATACCTGACCAGGTCCCCCTATATTACCTTTGTTCGCCCCCTCCTAGAGTACGCCAATCAATCATCGTGTTCATATCTCGAGAATTGAAGGCATTCAGCGCCGTTTTCTTCGATTTGCTCTTCGAGGTATGCCCTGGGATGATCCTTTTAATCTGCCCCCCTATCAAAACCGTCTCAACCTTATCAATTTAAACACCCTTGAAGATCGCAGAGATGCAGCAGACTTTCTCTTCATTCATCGACTCCTTTCAGGTCACGTTGAATGCGCGTCCCTTCACAACTCCATTTTCCTCAACACTAACCCTCGTAATCTACTCGTACGTACCCCTCGACTCTTCTATCTACCAACCCACCATACCTCCTATGGAGCGAACGAACCAATCTCCCGTATGCTACGTCAAATCAACTAAAACCCTACCGTCTTTGACTTCCACCGCACCACTTCCTACTTCAAATCCGTTCTCCTTCACCACTCGAACCAACCTTAGTTATAAGTTTTAATTTAAGTTTAATTTGTAAGTTATAGCTTGTATTAAGCCCCCACCAAAACCAAAACTAAATGGATTCCTGATAGAAATTTGTGTTCTATTCGTTGTTTGCACGTGACAATATCACCAAATGACATCATCCTGAAGCTGCTCAAGGCTATGAAACGCACGGCTAGGGCTGCACGACCCATTATTGTAAAACGCTGCCTCAGAATCTTAGATAAAGACACCTAGTTGAGCTGTGAATGGAGGATCTTAGGCTAGTTTCTGAAACCATAGATGTCGTGGATAATGTGGTCTTCCTCGGCTCCTACGTTTTCAATCTCTTCCGTTTATCGCTCTCTCAAGGTGAATTTCCGAGACATAAAAAGGGATTAAAAAGCGAAACTTTCACATATACCCAAACTCCTTGAAAGCATTTTGTACGAACCCTTAAGCTTCCAGCGCAAATCTCTTATTTCCCCTAATCAACACGGCTTTCTGAAAGGTAGATCAACTACCACTAATCTCATGGAATTCGTGTCCTCTGTTCTCTCAGCCTTAGAAAGTGGTAAAGAAGTTGACGTTATAACAACCGATTCACAGTAAGGCTTTTGACAAGACATCTCACAAACTAATCCTGTTCAAATTGTCCGTCCTGGGCTTTGATATCTTCTTACCTGGATAATCGCTTTTATAGTGTTCGATTCAGGTCTGCGCTATCGGCCCATTTCTTGGCCACTTCAGGTGTTCCTCAAGGTAGTCACCTAGGTCCACTCCTCTTCATCATAACTATTAACGATCTTGAAAGGGTCATTCAACACTCTGCTGACGATACCAAATTTTTTAAACCCATTTCCTCACAACATGACTCCAGCCTCCTTCAAATAGATCCAAATAGTTTTTCCACCAAATGTCAATCGATTACCTTCTCACGTAAGTGCAACAAGTCTGCTCCCCGAATTTACCACGGTCAAACTATATCACTTGTTGAGTCTATCCGGGAGCTTGGCACATTAGGCGACAGGGAGCTTAACTTCCGCTCACATATTGATGAGATAATTACTAAAGCAAACTCATCACTTGGCTTCGTTAAAAGATGATTCAAAGAATTCTGCAACCCGTAAGTGACCAGATCACTATACATCACTCACGTTCGCCCCCTTCTCGAGTACACTAGCCAAGCGTTGTGTCATCCCTTTCAACGAGTTCATGTATCCCATATTGAGAGCATCCAGCGTCGTTTTCTTCGATTTGCTCTTCGAGGTCTACCTTGAAACGATTGTCCAATCTTACCTCCCTATCGAGATCGTCTCGAGCTCATTAACCTGAATACCCTTGAGGAACGAAGGGACGCAGCTGACATTTTTTTTCATTTACCGACTCCTCTCAGGCTCCGTCGATTGCATGTCTCTTTACAACTCCATTTTATTTTACACTAACCCGCGCAATCTACGTTGCCACCGTATCATTTATCTACCAATCCATCGCACCACATATGGCTCTAACGAACTAATCTTCCGTATGCTGTGTAAGGTAAACTCCAACCTTTCCGTTTGAGATTTTATTCGCAGCACTCTCTCCCTCAAATCCGATCTCCTTCCCCATCTCTAGTTTTAAGCTCTAGTGATAAGTCCTAGGTATATTCCCCTAGTTGCTAGACCTTAATTTTTATTAGTTTTTATGTCCTAGTTTTTAAGCTTCTATTAAGCCAAAAAATGGGGGCCGGAGCCCTGAAAAATTAAATTTAGTGGGTCATACATCAGTGGTACTGCCGTTCTCTCACAGCTAGTTTCTTTAGCCTTGATGTGAGCCATAGAGTAGGATCAAGTGATCCATTACTTGATTTTTATAGGTGCTGACCAGCCAATTGTGGTTGGCACTGTGATCTAAAAGAGCTACTGTGGCAGTGCTTCCTCGAAAAGCTGACTAGTCTTCGGATATCGCTTTTGAAGTTAAAATATTCGATTTGTTTTGGAAGAGTTTTTTAGCTCTTTCAGCCTGTCGAATATCCGGTATATTCTCTGAGTAAGATAGACAGATACTGTGCTCTCAACTTTTGAATGCCAGATGCCACAGAAAGACTCAGGGCCATTGAATGGATGAGCTCAACCCCTTTTAGCCAGTGCTCTGCTACCCACCAGAGGCTGACTTTGTTTCCTTTAAATAAGTACTTTGGGTGGGAGCCCGGTGGAATACCTCCCAGTTAGGGTAATCTGCCAATGACGATCACCATCGGAGCCCATGATTTCAAGCCCTTCTGACCAGATCAGTAACACTGTGTAGCCCATACAGTGTTTTATTATATCTTCTTCGCAAAATTCTATTTAGGCACACCTGCTCGGAAATGAGTTGGAGAACATTTCTCAGGAAGTAACCATTTCGTATTCTTTAGACAAAGTCCACGCTTCCACACCATACAGAAAAACTGGGACGATAATGGTCTTATTCAGTGCTTTCTTCGTTATACGTGAGAATTGCTTACATTACGTCTTACAAAATGCTTACATCCTTTGACCAAAGTAACAGCGATTGGAAGGAGTGGTTATTCACTTGATCTCTATTGTTGTGTCGTTTTATGGATATTCTCGATCCTTACCAAGTCATTCCCTTCTGTTTTGAATAATTCGATAGTGGTCTGCTCATGCGCATTTATTGGTATTGGTATTGCTATTCAGACCTCCTCTTAGTCGGGTAATTGTAGAAGTTATTCTGCCTGGCAGTCAAACGTTTGTCAGATTCCCTAAAACAGTCTACAATGCACTCTTTTCAAATATTCCACACACATGTGACTACTATTGCGTTTTCATCTTTATCTCTGCCAACTTCTGTGCAACATTTGTATCCATGGCAAGTTATTTTCATATTTTGACGAACTTCCGAATATCGTTTGCAACCTCCCCATGTCACAGTTGAAGACCTGCTCAGCTCCTTCCTTTTTCTTTCGTAGGAGCCGATGTTTTCCCTGTTTTCCTATAGAGTTCCTGAGCAGCTCTTGTCCTGTCTGATAATGTCGCCACCTGGCTTTCGCTCTACGGAGGAAGAAACTTCTTTAAAGGTAGTGGGAGATACGACACAGCAGTCTTTTGTGATTGGAGCCACCAAGTAAATGCGCATACGCACCTTGGCTACAACAAGATAATGATCGGAGTCGAAGTTTGCTCGTCAAAACTTTCGGACATCCTTAATGTTGGAGCCGTGTCTTTTATCGTTTGCCATGTGGCCAATCTGGTTGACCTGGTACCTTTGTGGGTGTTGAGGTGTGGAAACATGTCGTAGCTATCTCCAGAAAGTCGATTAGCCAGAGTCCATTTTTGGAGCTAATGTCGTGATGGCTATTTTTTCCAACTGAGCCGTCGAAGATACTCACCTTTCCTAACTTGGTATTAAAAGCACCAAAGACTCGTAGATCTGTGATCTCGTAGGAGCAATTTTTAACAATGTCGTCCTTTTTCTCCGTGGGGACATACTTCTCGTAAGTGCATATCAGACTTATATCTGCGGGTTCAACTTTGTGAATTGCGATCAGGCTTTCACTTAGATGTCTGAAGCTAAAGACTTCTTGCCTCAGTCTTCCTCTGATGGCAAAACTAGGTTCCAGAAGGCGCTGCTTCCGCTAGTTGTGGTAATCACCATAGTTGATGTCACGGTTTCTCATCCTTCCTTCATCCGGCTTCCCTATCACACTTCTTGTATCGGCTAAGCCGTCTCCGGATGTGAACGGTTAACACTCCAAACATTTCACGTGTATAGCCGAAAGTCGCTGTCTGATTCTCGTTTGCTGATGTTGTCAGCAGTGCTTCACAATTTATAGCATTTTGGATGGTCAACCAGCTAACCCGAAAACACAACCCCTAACCTGGACGACCACATCCTTTAGAAATAGAAAGGGCCAGTATGGGAGTTGGAGAACTGCGCTTAAGCCCCCTCCTTCACCATCTCTACCTGGCTGGGGGAAAAAAAAAAACATTTAATTACCTGAGCTTCGAACGTGTCAAAGTAGCTCAAATGGGGTGGTTCCCCCGTCAAAGCGTCCATATTATGCTTTGCCTGGATCAACCATACGCACCGCATTTTCACCAGCCGTGCTTGCACAGATCCAAGTGTTCAGTTTTAATTTAGAAACGAATCCTGTAGTCATGAGTTTTTCTACAGAAGACCTGAAGACACTCATTCAAAAATGAACAAATACATTATGATGACTACTACGGCCAGTGTGATAAGTACATGTCCCAAAACACGTTACTGTGACGCAACGATCACAATCATTCAGATGGTTGTAGGTCAGCAAAATTGATGCCATGCATTCTTTGGTGGCATCATCTGCGTGTATTTCTCCCACAAAAGCGCGATCGCGATCGTGTTGATCTTGGAAAATTTGTTCTTGGTGCAAATTGTTACAAGCTCCTCCCTTTGGTACCATATCCTCAAGAGTTCTCCTGAATCTAACCCTTCTAATAAATTCACAAGCAAATAGACGCTAGCCGATGGCAAAAATATCCGCTCTATAGTAGTCTAAGGCTTGTTTGGTTGCACTTGACCTGCTCATGGTTTGAATATTCTATGTGAAGATACGGACGTCGTCTACCTATTATCGTCTTGCATAGTCGTCAACAGAAAATTTGTCCTTACTCCAAATATCTTGGTTGCGTTACCGGGTAATGGGGCCTACAGTCCATTTGGCATCCCTTAGGCAAAAGGGGCTGACATAGAGCTGATATTGGTCTGTTATGGATTTCTCCACATCTGTATTTCAAAAACCAAGCTAGTCAAGTCCGGTTGGATTAGAATAGAACCTATTAGCTGCGACATGGAGGTAAAATAAGCACAACTGACGTGCAGTCACTGGGGTACCACCATGTTGACGGTAATCACTTCCTTCCCCAATCGTACAGCCACAATCGCTCATTTGGACATACCATTGTGTTTTAAAAAAAGCATTGCTTCAGATAGAACCTTGATGCCGGACAGCCAGATACATCATACGAGTAAGTATCTGCAAAAGTTCTAAATTCTTACAACATATGCACTTCTAACGTCTGTCTATAAGAGCTCTAAGATACATTCGCCTCAAGTTCCAACCTCATAACCTTTACTCCTGCAGGTTTTCGTGTTGGTCTCTCCTTTTCAAAGGCGTTCACTCCTAGTTGTTGTGTTTGAATTGTTTTTTTTGTTTAATTTACGAAAACAATGAAACTGCCATTGTATCTACAGAAACAAAATGACAATAGAATCCGGAGCGGCGTTCACAAAAAGTAGCAAAATAACAAAAACAAAAAAACGCTATTATGGTAAAAATTGCAAAAGCGGCAGAGATTTGTTGTTCGCGGTGGGGGTGATGTTTTTTTTCAAACCCATTGACTGTGTTAGCTGTACAGTGCATACCATGGCGTGAATTTGATTCTTTTTTTTTGTACCTCGTATCTAGCCGTAATGGTCTCAGGGCAATTGTTATGTTTTGCTCTGCAATAGTCTGGTGGCTGGCATGAAGAAAGTTTTTTTTTAGACACGTTTGCTCTAGTTTTCCAATTTAGCGGTACATGCACTTGTAGCTGCATTTGTGTCTAAGACAAAATCCAGTCGTAGTCGTGTGTATCTTTGTTGTGTTTCTTCCCATTGCAGCATAGACACAGAGAGTGCCTGAAGCAGGTGGTGTGGATGTATGTATTTCAATAGTGGGATCACCTGCTTTGGAATACTAGCTCTCAAGGCTTACAGAGTAGACGAAACGCCTGATAAAAGTAAAAGTTAAACTTCTTTTTCTCTATTCCTATGCAGAGCTGGAGTGGTAGTATCCGTAGGCTTGCACTGTGTACAGATTTTTCTGCTTGAATTGGTGTGTTAGTAGTTTATGGAGGCAATAACACAAGGACTGTGTGTGGTTGTGTTCAATGAAATGGTAATCGGATGGGTTAATGAACTACGTGTGAGGTTTTTCTCGTTTCGTTATTAAGCCTCTTAGCAGAATGTCGAGATGGTTAAACCTTGTAGGAGACATGCATGTGTGTACAAGATTCGGATCTGCAGTTTGCAGGTAAGAGCTGGTCCTTTCGGCATTCTGGACGGAACTATCAAAGATTCATAGTTAGTTTGCCTATAACCTGAATTTGGCTATATGTCTCCAATTAAGTATATCCCGCCATGAGTCGGTGACAATAACTTCCTACCAAGTTAAATTTAAAAATGTTAGCTAGGAGACTCTTGGCTCTATAAAATTGAACTCAGCAGTTCCAAAAAGCTGGGCCCCGCCCAATTAACAAGGCTTCGCCCATCAATGACGTTGTCTAATAATAAACGGGGGCAGAGCAAAGTACTGGTCTTATCGTAAACATCTTCACATGACGCTACCGAAGGTTGCTACGATTTGATCAGTCTTAAATAACGGTACCATGGGAGTCAGGAGCCCCCCCGCATCTCGGTCCGGGCCTGACTTGAAGAGGTAGGCCCAGTTTAAGTATCGTCATGGTGGCTGTGGTTTAAACCAAAAGTCGCGGGAAGGGTCTTCCTGTTGGTTTGACCCAATGTAGAGTTGCAATAAGTACTGGGTGCTGCGACCCTAAGAGCAGTAAGAGATTTTAGGTCGGTCTCGACTCATACCAAGGATGGAACTTGTGCCGGCAACACAGTTCCAATTTGGTATCTCAGGAAAGCGGCAGAGCGATGGCAAGGCGTATCCTTGCCTCCATGGATGTATGAGCATCCCGTAAACGTAAGTCTACATGACAGGTGGTTTACGTTAAAAATCACACACTAGTGCTCCAAGAAGCTGCCTCGTCGTTAAGAAGAATTTAATTCAATGAAATAGATCCTTGAGAACTCGGGCGAAAGAAAAATATCAGCCTCATGAAAAATATTGCTCTTGTTAGAACTCGGGTAAGCCGATAAGCAATCGTCTGGCTATAATCCGCTTTAGAGCTAAATTTTGGACCATAAGGCTTACATATATAGTATGTACGAGTAGATGCCCGTTTGGAGTGAAATAGGGGGCCCTATCGAGAAAACCTTCTGCGATTTCTGGGAAGAGGTCTACTGACGGAGCATCTTTGGAGCGTTAGCCCGGAACAAAAGGATCCATTGAGTCACCTAGCTAACTCCAGATGCCCAAGGAATCGAAACCGTGTTTATTTAGGAAAGGCATAGCTCAGAGGTGCGAATTGCTTTCGTGATTGGCCGGTTCACAGTCCAACTAAGAAATTGTAGAGTAGCAAATGAATCACATTAACATGTACTGCAACTCAATACCAAGGCAAAGAGAGGAGAATATGGACTTTTAGGAGAAGTGCCCACAGTGCCCAGCTCAAGGAATATCGTCTAGCTAGCAGTAGACTCAAAACTTGAAATATATTCTCCTAGTCTTGCAAGTAGTTCAACTAGGATCACAAAAAATTACAACTTTTACTGGTCGTTTCGCCAAGCTTGTATTTGGTGTTTTCGCCTAAAAACAATTAAAGAGCCGTTGGAGGCAGAAACAAACGTAGAGTTCAGGGTGAATATGTGTAGATAACGGCTGGAGGGCTGTGGACAATTTAAATAATTAATATTCGTCTCCCTTAGAAGAGAGATAATACACCAAAGACCATAGTTGGATACGTTTGGTATTAACCTCGACATTTGGTTACATAAAAGCTCATATCACAAGATTCCCCTTAAACGGATTAGTCTTATGTACTAAAAAAAATCCAATACTATCGATTAAGCTTTCAGAAGTTAGTCAACTAAAAGATTCCCTCGTTCTATCCAACCCCCAGTCATCGGTTGTTTTCTACCAAAATTCGAGTTGCTTCAAACTATGGATGCCCCCCCTCCTCCACCACAAACTCAACTTTGCCTTGTCACGCACATACCTTCTCAAGGTCTTTTCCCAACGGAAAAGTTCAACGAAACCAGAAAATTTCGATTTCAACTTCAACAACAGCTCCAGCTCACTGGCAATGAAAGTGAAACTACTCACATTACCCAAGCACCGAAAGGAGTATCTTTTGTTGTTGTTCCTTGGTAAACATGTATCTACTTGGTATTGTTGTTAGCATGCAACACCAGTTTAATTGAAATACCACTTAATTGGGTCATTTTACTGCGCTGAAGCTATAATTTAATGTTTACGCCACCGAACCACCACACAAAACTACAAAAAAAAAACAACAAAAACCTCACATCTACCCAAAAGAACCCTGGCTAATGGGCAATCAGCTTTCTGGCCATGAGAATCTGATTTCCGTGCTAGAAACAAAACTTACTAAAGAAAAAGGTATCCAAAGCGCGTTTCTGTTTAACGGAATTGGCCATTTAATTGGCTATACAACAAGGGGCTGCGGTACTATAAAGTTTTACGGGAAATTCTTGACAAAAACCTCGTAAAACTGGTAAACAGTTGCCGGAGTGCTTTTGGATTTTTGTTGGGCTTGCGAAATGTTCTTTGTTCAGGATGTATGAATACTCGTATCTGACATGGTTGATGTTTTTATAATCCATAAGACATATTAATGGAGTGGGTCTTGGTGACATCAAATCTAGAAAGGTAGTTCGGCTAAGCTTTGTGTGTAGTTTTTATTTTAGCATAGACGAAAGTCGTAAACAAAATTGTTCTGGTGAAAGGGAATCTGTTGTCAAGGCTCTTTTGAATGTTTTCACTTTTCATTTGGGGATAATTTGAGTCAAATTACGTGCCACCATAATGAAATGACAAAGGAACACCTTGAACAATAAAATGTTGGTTCGAATGGGTGGTTGGTTAGTTTAACATAGTTCCAGAGACAAGATCAGTAACACCCATAAAACTTAAAGTGTCTGTTAATTATTGCAGTTTTGTCTTGGGTTAATTTGTGGCTTCGAAAATCTATCTAAAATTGTAGCACATTTACACTAGGAACCTTTTCGTTCCCAAGAACTCAGGTATACGCACAAGTTTCGACAAAAATTTCGCTAACGCTCACCTTTTCGACATTTAAATTTCGCGTCGTCGCATTCCATGTCAATTCCCTGAATTTGAATACTTCAACGTCGCCATATAAAGCCTTCACAGTCACATTCATAGCGTTGAACGACACCTTGCAGCGTAATCCATTAATGACAGCAAATTAACCGCCCGCATCCTTCGTGCTGCATTCATAAGAAGCCCAAGACTCCTGAGCACCCGACTCCACGCAGTGCCATGTAGATTTACAGCCAACAGACGCAGTTTACAGTCGCAGCCCATAGTTAAAAGTCTAGCGTCTACACTCTACAGTCCAAGCATCTCAAGATGCAGGGTTTAGTAGCGCTTTGATTTGGTTTCTTCTGTGTCACGACAATTGCCAGGAGGAAGCTAATTGTGCGCGTAGGACGTACGAATATCTTCGTTTTCCACCATTGCCATTGTAGGTATCTGTATCTATTGCTGTAACGCAACTTCACACAACAATTATCTACACCGACTGCAGCTTGGTGGAAAACTCATAATGAAGCAAAGCAACTGGGTACGGTAGGTAGTCTGCCGATGGCAAGGATAGATCTACGGCAAGTCACTTGTATACTCGTTACACGGAGTTCGTTTGCTTCATGAATCTTTCAACCTACTTTACGTCATTGTTAGCAGTCGTATTAGACTAATTGTTGGGTGCGTAGTATCTTCTGTAGCTGGAGCATCTTTAGATGTACAGATGGATACCTTGTGGGTGGTCAAAGTGTGGAGGAGGTA
Source organism: Volucella bombylans (assembly GCA_949129095.1). Lineage (NCBI taxonomy): Eukaryota > Metazoa > Arthropoda > Insecta > Diptera > Syrphidae > Volucella > Volucella bombylans. The sequence goes on along the minus strand of OX422144.1, from coordinate 126,775,521 downwards.
TCCATATCTACATATGTTTTGAGGGAGATATTTCTTCATCTCATGTATTAACGAGCACTTCAGCATCAGAATGATGCATCAGAAGATAAATCAGATACAACTGATGGCATTTGCGACGTTGTTGATGGCAAGTGCTGGTTAGTAATGCGAAAATGTGTATATGGATACGGGTATCTCCGTATCTCTTTAGCGGACCTATGACGGATGCTGCAGATGAATACAATTATGAGAGTAAATGTCGTTTTTTTATGCAGCATGTTTTTGAAATGTATGCAAATTGCGAGTGAGGTATGCAAACGATCTTCCATTTAAGGAGTGATGATGTTTGATATCATAGATCAGTGTCCTACTGCGGATATTCAAATCTAAAAAAAGGCTACCTACTTATACCTGGAGAGTAGCATTTATCCACTCTTTCTATGTTTCCTTGAGAGTCTGTTCAAAATTCAGAGATCTCTGACATCAACTTTGCAGAATTAAGTCTTTGAGGGACACCTACGATATGGCTCAATCCCAGAACCTCATAGAAACTACGCGTTGAAAACATCCATCCGGGGTGAACCGTACACTTCGTGGATGAACATCCTCCTCCATTCCCCATCAATATAAACACGGCCGAAAAATCAAATGCAGTGTTATTCTTCCGAAATGGCCAAGTACCTCTTGATTGGTTTTGGTCAAGGTCCAAGCTTCTACTCGATAGAGCAGGACCGGGATGACAAGAGTCTTGTACAAAGCCAGTTTCAGCCAGTCAGAATGTGGATGCTATATACGTCGTTGTATAGCTCTCCTCTATGTGCCCTGAAACATTGATACGGATAAGCCGGGTTGTTCATGAAAGGTTTTACCTATCATATAGGCGATGTTTAGGAAACTATAATTGGCGCACTCAGAAAGACCTGCTGCTTGTGGGTCGGGCAAATATGCTGAAATTCCATCTTTCGGGCATGCTTTTCTCTCACCTTAACTTATAGATGAGCTGTTGCATCTCCAGCTGCTTTATATAGCTCAGCAGACAGTCCACCTGAGGTAGCAGCTTTATTGAACTTAGGCTTTGATACCATACCTACCATAGCTCCTACCATAGCTCCTACCATAGCTTCGTCTAGGCCAGGGGACTCGTTATGCAGTTAGCAGTAGTAGTACACTCCCTATCAGGGCTTAAATCACTCCACTGTGGGTGTCAAAAACCGCACCCGGACTTCGGTCCAGGACTAACTTGCTGAGGTTGGCCCCATCGTAGAAGCGTCACAGTGTCTGTGGTTTAAACTTAAAATCACAGGAAGGGCTTTCCAGTTGGTTTCTACCTGCTGTAGAGTTGCAATAATTACTGGGTGCTGTGATCTTAAGATCAGGGAGAGGTTTTAGATCGGCCACAACTTATACTAAGGGTGGAACCTGTGTACCTCCAGCACAAGTTCTGCTTTGGTATCAAAGGTATATTGACGGAGAGCGATGGCAAGGCATATCCTTGTACCCATGGATGTATGGGCATTCAGTGGAATTAAGGCATATATTGGCAATAGTTTACTTAGAACACATGAGACTTTCTTCCAGGAACCGGAGGAGTAACTCTGCCGATGTAGTTAGCGCCGATTGAAAAAGCTCGGCAGGGTGATGGTAACCCCTCCGCTTTATTTCTTTTGAGGGATCTGAAAGCGACTACAATCTCTGTGCTTTTGGGAATTCCGGTTCGAAATCGTGAATCTGTTGCTGTGGCAAGCTCGTTGGAATTTAGCACTAAGGCGAAATGTTCCCTCCATCTGTTGAGTTGATCTTCATCCGAAATCAGAAGACTGCCATCTAAACTTTTCACCCGATATTGTTTAGAACTCCGACCACCAGTAAGTTCTTTTGTGGTGCTGTAGATGGTCCTGCTGTCACACCGGCTAGCTGCTTCTTCAGCCTACGAGGGAGGTGCGTTGTTGTGTGAACGCTCTACACTGCACTTCCTTCCTCTTCACACGATATTGGACTTCTAACTCGGTTTTCTCTACTGCTAATGCTTCTGCAATCCGATAACCAAGTGACGTGACTTTTCATGTTTTCATGCGTTGAGCTGCTGATTGTTGCTGCTTCTGTGGCCCCCGAACTCAAATAGTTTATTAAAAAAAAACGGAAATGTATAGTCCTTAATAGGAAACCCGATATTTCTATCTCTCCTGCTAGTTGTTCATGTTAATCGTTGCAGGCTTCCATGTTGGCTTTGTAGCCCTGGCATATTCGTTGAATTTCCTGATGAAACTTTCGAACATCATTCCTGCAGCAACATCTCTTCATTTCCACATCGCGCGTTTGTAGTGATTTTTATTTTTCTTTCCGAGAAGCCTGTGTCCTTCCCTTCCTCACGAGCAGTTCTAGTCCTTCGATGCAATGCAGCTTCATTTGCCCCTTATTTAGCTGCTGTACCTGCCTACGTTCTTTGTGGCAGAGCTTTGAAACCAATTGCATCAGAAGCAGCCTCTCTGAGGGTTCGTCGACAACATTCCCATTGGCGTTGTACGATTTGTGTATGGGACTAGTATTTCGAGAGGGCTTAGGAGATCGGCAAAGATTCTAGGGGTTCCTTGAGTGCAGAACTTATGTGATATCCACATTCTTACCTTCACTAGGAGATAGTGATCCAGAATGCCGGAGGAGTCTCTGGCGTCGGTTGCAATATGATCAATCTGGTTGACAGTTGATTGATCAGCGGATAGCCAGGTCGTGGTGTTTTGCTGGCTATGTTTTCAAAGACGGCTTCTCTATCCGGGCTTGAATGAAGATCTTCAGGCACAATTTTGGTTTCATAGCTGGGCACTGCACATACTTTCGTCTTAGGGGTCATAGAGGTCATCTCAGTTGCTGTCATCCTTATCCTCTGTAAGAGTATGAACCCAAATCGGAATTATATTTCCGAAGTTGAACTTCATGCGAATTTTCTGTCGAAAGCTTAAATCTATCTGATTAGTGAATCTACCCGCAAATAAGCGTCGTCTGTCCGCTTTGTACGAGTACCAGTCGCTGTAGAACATGTCGTCCATCGCACATTTTCGGTAGCAGTAATACCTGGCTTATAGCAGTCTAGGGCTTGTGTGAGTTTTTCAGACGTTGTCTGTTATGGGCTCCATGTGCAAAGCCGAAAATCGCTATTTTTAAAATGTTTGCTAGGGTGGTCAACATGATGTCTGTCCGTATCTGAGGCTGCTGGTTGTTTCTAAAGTGGACCTATTTTTCACGGTGAAGAAGTTAGCTATATGCGCAACCTCCCACCTGGGAGAGCAGGTTCTTAATAAAACCTCTGAACAAAGAGTCCGGTGCTCATAATCTCCTTGATTTTTTGAGAGCCGCGGATTCTTGCGCCGCCATCTCAATTACAGGGTCCCGATGGAATCGGCTTCCTTTAGATCTGCTAATACATCAAAGCCGCTCAAAAGGAAGCGTCATGGACGCCGTCTCCGGATACTGAAGATGTTCAACGACGAACATTAAATCTTGCAGAACTGCCAATGGCCATTGTTGATTCCAAAGCAGCCTGCAGTTGAACACTTTGCAGCTCTGAAAGTAAGCCCTATTTCCAGTCTCCTCGCGGCACCATTTGGGAATCTATTTTGAGATTACGAAGTAAAGGATAAATATGGTGATTCCCTTGTGCAATGAAACAGGATAAGTGTCAGTTGGTTGTGACACAATATGGACACCTGCAAGCATACTGTTAGTACTTGCATCTGCGGCACATAAAGCCGCATGTTAGAAAATCATGCAGCTGCCCATTATTGACGGCAGGATTTCATATTAAAGAAAGAAAGATTGGCGCTATAAGTAGTGCAAAACACCAACGCGTCCTCACTACCGATGGCACAGTCACCGGAAATGCATTGTATGAATGTCGGACCGAGCCATAAGATTAACTGGGTCTCACTTGGTAAACAGCAAATATAGAATCATATTGACCACATTCCTATTAGAAACTACCTACTCAACGTGGTAGACAGTCAGGGAGCCGGTATCGCAATAAAACGCAACCAAAATGCAATGGTAGCTAAAGTAGAGGTCTGTAGGGCTATATCGCATAGCTGTCAGCAGACATCTGTTTCCTTGAGCTCGCGCACGTTATAAAAAAAATATTCGAGGAAGAAAGATACTTTTCTTCAACCGAAGCAGCCTAGAACTTAGAAAAACTTACATCTGGCGTAGGATACCGTAGGATAATTACATCGACACCTTAGCAGCAAGAGACGGAAATGCAGCAAACCAGTGCGCCTATATGACGATTCCTTATAGCAATTCAGAAAATTGAGGGAGCCCTTCGCGATGATATTAAATCGTATGGACTGCAGCATGACTGTTCAGAATAGTGAGGTCTAAACTGGATTAAAGAACACCTGGATCAAACGCTTAGGGTTGAAGCAGGCTATAGCACTGAATGTTCTCTGCATTGGAGTTGCTTTCTAACTTCAGTTCTCCGTTGTTGTGGAGCTCAAGCTCGAATTCGTACACTCCCTTTCACATTGTGACCTTATTGACTCTCATAGAGGATTCAAGTGCACCTAATTTGATGGTGTTTAATGTTTATTTTCACTGAACAAACTATTTAGAGACAACCAGGGGAAGAACGTGATAAATGCAATATAAACTCAAGTCAGTACCACCCCAAGTAACCTCATAAGTTAAACATCAACCTTCCAACTGGTGCTGCGTACGGATTATGCAAACATCGTTTGCTCATATGCGTACAGCATTGAATCTAGTCGCCATGTCTTAGATATCTTATAACCTAAGCATCTCACGCAGGCTAACCACCTTAGGAATGGACACCAAAATCTTCAACAAGATGAAACGTGATAAAAGCTCGCAACCACAAAGCAAACCATAACCCCGTTGCCAGCATAAGGTAACAGCACGAAACGGCCTTCCCAAAACGCCTTTTGCATTTTCAGCCGTACGCCTTAATTGAGATCTCATATTGTATCCAAAGTGGTGTATCTTTGGTGCATCTGTTGGGCATCTTTGCCTGCGTAGTGTACCTCTGAGTGTATCTAATCGTATCTGCAGTGGTAGAGAGATCGAATTTTCTGTCACAAAGTTGTATCTAATCGCTAAGTCAGTAACGATGCAATCTGAGATACTTTGCGCCTTTTTTTGTTTTGCCTTCACTACTGTGTTTACGTTGTGCAACACATTCAACGACCGCTTTAGACTAAATAGTTGCAGGCTACCGTTTTCCGAAGGGAGGCAATTTACGAGTACTATCTCAAGCTCGGCACTTTACTATTGACAATATTGTTAGTTGCGTCGTCGATTGGCAGTTTGTGTTGAAATTTCCAACACAAGTTGTCAGACGTATGAGTACGAGTATCTTTGGTAAATGGTAAACCAGATTGACGACGAAGAAAGTGCCAAGTACCGCGGGACATGATCTGTTATCGCCAAATGATGGACTACTACCCAATACGAGTACTGTCCCGAGGGGGTGAACGGCACATAGAGTTCGCAACACACCAAAAATTCCAACACCGAAAGTCATCGATTTTTGCTGGTATCCGTAAGCCTGTTGGATTGGTTTTAATTGCGAATTAACACTACAGGCAACAGTGAGGCGGTATTGATACTAATGGTGATGCTGATGCATTCGAACTGGAGCTGGCTCCAGCTGTGCGTGTATCTCGTGCCGTAAATTTATCACACTCACTGGCAACATGCTGCGTAGTTGTCATTCATGTGACTGCTAGAGTCACGTAAGTGCATACCTCATATGCTGGTGGATACGGGGGGTGGTTGTTTGGTTTGGCTGGTACCTGTGTAACGTAAAAGGTGTTTGGCTTGATTGTCGAAGGATTTGGTTTTTTTTTTTCGTTTCTTTGAACCGAAACTGGAACAAATACCTTTCTAGATTTTTTTTTATAAAGCCACTTACACCAACGTGTTGTTTGTGTTTTCGTCAATTGTTTAAATTTCAATGGGTTGTGAGAGAATTCAGAGAATTAGCTGAGATCTCTAATTAGATTCGTTAGTATTGGAGATATCCACAGTGGAGGGATCTGAATGAACTTTCTGGCAGGCCGTGACATAAGGACGGTTCCTTATTGAGTATCAAACGCCGACAAGAAGGTAAATGATGCCCAAAAACGCCTGGGGAGAATTTGAAACATTAAGCAAGTCTAGCGATGTGATCGTGGCATGGAAAACGGATGCCAACTACTTCAGCACCAGGAATTCGCATAATTTTCTAAGGTGATGCTTTATCTGTTCAATCGTATCGGCGGTAAATTATTTGTTCACGTCTATGGCAAATACACCGGAGGATTCTCGTTCATCTACTCAAAGTTGCTCCATGACAAACAGACGTGGTTCTGTGGGTCTTAAATTTTGTTTTAACGAAGTAAATTGTTAAGGATGCGTCACTAGCAATATGTGTTGTTTGTAGTCGTACCATTACTGGTGGTCATCGTCATTATACTTCGCTTTTCGGCAAACTTTCTCAGAGCTCTTGTCCAATCCAATTGAATTGAGAAAGATCAAAAGTAGATGCGGTACCCCAGGAGATAAGGATATAGGTATTATCTTGTTGAAAGATTTGGAAATGACTTATTTGTTGATCCATAAGCGTTAAAAGTCATAATTGCTTCGAAGGGGTAAAATACTAAATTTATACTTGCCGATCAATAGCTTGTGACTGGACACCGATTGGATCGTAACTAAATGATACTTCCCTCATCACTGACTAGGGACTAGCTGATGACTAGCAGGTGACTTGGTTGGTGACTAGCTGGTGACTAGCAGGTGACTGGTTGGTGACTGGCTGGTAAATAGCTGGTCACTGGCTGATGTATGACTACTAACTGGTGACTGACTAGTGACTGGCTGGTAAATAGCTGGTCACTGGCTGATGTATGACTACTAACTGGTGACTGACTAGTGACTGGCTGGTGACTGGCTGGTGACTGGCTGGTGACTGGCTGGTGACTGGCTCGTGACTGGCTGGTAAATAGCTGGTCACTGGCTGATATCCGGCTGATATATGACCACTGACTGATGACTTACTGTTGACTGACTAGTGACTGGCTGGTGACTAGCTGATGACTGGCTGGTGACTGGCTGGTGACTGGCTGGTGACTGGCTGGTAAATAGCTGGTCACTGGCTGATATATGACTGGTGACTGACTAGCGGCTGGCTTGGGACTAGCTGGTGACTAGCTGGTGACTGCCTAGTGAATGGCTGGTGACTCGCTGATGACTAGCTGATGACTGCCTGGTGACTGGCTGGTGACTGGCTGGTAAATGGCTGGTCACTGGCTGATATATGACCGGTGACTGACTAGTGAATGACTGGTGACTGACTAGTGACTGGCTGGTGACTGGCTCGTGACTGGCTGGTAAATAGCTGGTCACTGCCTGATATATGACTACTGACTTGTGACTGACTAGTGACTGGCTAGTGTCTGTCTTGTGACTAGCTGGCGAGTGGCTGGTAAATAGCTGGTCACTGGCTGATGTATGACTACTGACTGGTGACTGGCTGGTTAATAGCTGGTCATTGGCTGATATATGACTTGTGACTAATGAATGGCTGGTTACTGAAATCTTCGAACTTCGAAATCTTGGAAGTCAATATCTGAATAAAGTGTTAAACATGGCCATCAGTGAACCTTAGTTTTCCCCTCATACTCATATTCCTTGTTTATTTCACCTATTTTTCACAATAAACTTATGGCCATTAGAATTCTACTCCTTGGGATGAAAATCCAAATTTACCTATTGAACATTGAAGATTGCCTTTTTTACCATAGGCACCAGGACTAAAAGTGCAATAAGATTTTTGAGCCACGCTTTAGTATCCACACTTAATTCATTTCTCACCTCAGACTCTGATTTAAAGAAGACGGGTTTGAGAGTATAAAGGAAAGACGAATTTAGTAGTTAAAGTGGAGTAAAACCAAGAGTGCTGCAGTAAACCACTTTGTAATCGAGGCAAACTGTTCTTTTTGATTGCACTGGTCCTTCTCTATGATCTGCCCATTCACATGCTATTCATTAAGTCGGTCTGCAGGGTCTTGGAAAGCAAAATCTCATGAGATTTCCATAACTAGATGCGTTAATTCAAGACTTTGGTGCTTGCTGCACACTTTGCGGCTAGTTCAATATTTCCAAGAGTACTTAGGGATCTAAACGTACAGAAATCCACTGGTCCAGGTATTTTCCGTTCTTCTGGAGAGGTGTTCTTCCACGCTGGCAAACCCGTTGTGTAAGCTTTTCCATCAATCCTACACTTCGGGACGCTTTCCAAGTAGACAAAAAACAGTATTTGTCAAGCCCATCCCTAAAAACAGCGAATCTTCATCTCTCTTCTCCTACAGACCCAATGGGTTTACGTCCCTTATTTCCAGCGTTATGGAAACGCTGACCAACTGACAGCTCATGAAATATCTCGATATACGAAAGCTTCTCAATAACCGTCAATACAATTTCCATAGCAACTGGTCCAACTAGTAACTTGATGGCAGGTCTTACCAAAGCATAATAGTTGCACTTGATATTTCTAATGCATTTGACAGAGTTTGGCATCAGGCTCTTTAGTCGAAAATGCGAGCTCTTGAAACTTTCAGTTCAAGTTGTTTTGGATGGTTTTAAGTCTGATATTCACGAAATAAATGCTGGTGTGCCCCAGGGCTCTGTTCTGTCTCCGACACTCTTTTTAATTTTCATCAATGATCACTTATCTGCCACTTCTAATTCAATGTATTCTCTTGCTCCTATTCCTTTCTGTTTTTCATATTCGTTCCCGGAATCACGTCCATGTTCTTCGGCTGTTGAACGGGAAGGCCAGCATTTGTTAAGCTCATTCAATTCCGATATTAACAGTTTAACTTATTGGGGAACCACTAACAGAGTAGAATTTTATGCTTCCAGAACACAATGCTGTATACTGTCGTCAAAGCGAAATTTAAACACCCAGCTACTATCCATGAATGGCACTTACGTCGTTGCATTCTCGGTATGTGCGTCAAAAATCAACTTACATTGGAATGACCACATATTCGATGTTGTCAAAAATGCTGCGAAATGTCTAGGTTTCCTCAAGCGGGCTAAGAAATATCTCTCCCCCTCTGATCTGGCCTCAAGATATAAGGCATTCCATCCACCCAAAAATGGAGTACAATTACCACATCATGTCAGGTTCTCTTAAAACATCTCTGCACCTGCTAGATACGTTTCAAAATCGTGCGATAGAACAAATAGGTGGTGCCAATATTGCACAGTCAATTGACACGATTGAGCACCAACGTAATGTCCCCTGTCTGACTTTGTTCTATCGCTATTTCCACCACCAGTGCTCCATTGAAATCGCCAGCAGCATTCCGCCCCTTCAAACTTTCAACCGTAACACCCGTCTTGCTATAAATGCTCATGAGTATACCCTCAAGCCCACTTTCGAATGTAATCTGAAATATAGTGATTCATTCCTAAGCCGTACATCTCAGTTATGGAATGCCTTTTTGAGCTCTCTATATCCTAGTTGTTATAACTGGCATACATTTAAGACCAATGTACATGGGTACTTCTCTTTTCTTCCTCCCCAAGTTTCCTTCACCAGCGCTGTGAGCAAAGGTTTTAAGTGTACCAGAAACCCCTTGGCCGTGCGAGAATTATAAACAAAAAAGAAGGTAACGGGAAGATTAGTGTGTTGCAAAGATAGGCATGAGCTTTCACAGAATAGCTTATAGTTCTTACATAGGATCTGGCATCGGTTTATCCATCTATATCTGGTTGATGTTTTGACACGCGCACCCTATCAAAACACAACCACCATGTTTGAAAAGCACTTCTGGTGTACTGTCAGAGCCGGCGGACTTGTTGTTCTTCACCTTTTTGATAGCTGAGCCAAAATCTTCCGTTTTCTACTCGGAGGTGGATAGCTTCTTCATTATCTGGAAGCGGATTTTCTTCTTGCCCTGTAACCTGCATTAGGTAGGCACCACTTTTTGTAGCTGCTGGAAATGTTCCTTAAACACATCTTCTAGGTTGAATACTTTCACCGGGCCAGGCTCCTTTTGTTTCTGCGCAGAATCTTCTATTCCTTCCTTCTTCTGGTTTAACGCTCTTCTCTCCCGGGTCTTCTTTTACGCTGCAGCGCTTGAAGGTGTGCATGTTTTGTCATGATTTCTCTCCGTATTTTTTCGAACAAGCGCTTTTTCAGTTTTTTTTTTTTGTTTTTTGTGGCTTAGGTGTCACGATACTAGTTTAACACAATAGTTTGCTAGCGTTTGTGTATGGTGAATTCATAGCGAGATTTTGGCTCTAGGAAGGCAACTTCTGACTGTTTGCAGCGCTTCATCGTTGGATGGTCGACGTCTGAATTTGGATGTAATAAGGAATCTCGATCAGAGCCAGGTGTCTACCCCTCTGAATGTATGCATATCCAAAAATTCTGGAAACGTGCCTCGCTTAAGTACGGAGTCGATTTAGTTGGCGGTTCAATTTTTGGGAACCTAGTGCTACCTATCACCGTGTTACGAGCTACTGCCAAATCGAAGCAACAGTCAACTATGTCTAACTATGACTGACTGTGGATGACTATGACATCTGTTTAGTTGGGGTATGCGTCAATGTTAAGCCTGAATGTCTTCCCTACGAACTTTTTGATTTCAGGCCAGAGATAGCAAACTTTTGGTTCAATATCTGAGGTTGCTGGATCTACATTGCCCCTAGTATTAAGCAGCTATCATAGATCCACAAATTAAATTGATTCATTGCCACATTTTTAAATTATTTTATTATATCTGTACCAGACCGATCTTGATGTTGTTTTCTTTTTCATCTTCCAGGTAAGGCAAGCAGACAAACCTGTGCTTTCATCTTTACTAAGTTACGGTGAGATCTTTCCTATTACACAGTTCAGTGGTGGAAATAAACCCGCCCTTCAAGCCTCAAACTCCATGGTCTAATCCAATTTTTGTGTGAAAGTTTAACAGATAACCCCTACTAGTCGAACAGGAATCCGAGCGTGGGTGAGAAGGGAAATTGTAACAGATCCAGTCCAAGGAATCGCCTAAACTCATAACCACAAACTCGCACTTCAAATAGTTGCTATGACATCCGATTTCAGCTGCTCAGGCATGTGAAGCATTTTTACACTATCACACTCCTCACTGATTTCACCAATGTGTGTGCATAAGTGTTTCAGGAAATATGAAGTACGACTTACATATGTACGTCGCTGCATTTCTGGCTACCTCCAGTACCAGCATTTACCTCAATCGATATGCAAATGCACTGTATGCTTCTACTATGTAGGCTACCGTCCAGTTTGCCTACTCCAACACTTTTCTTCTCAATCCCACTTCAAGTCCACTTAAGGACTTGTCATGCATATGCGCGTATACTCGATGGGTGTTACTACCCCATTGCACTAATTCACAGCGAAAAAAACGAAAATTGCTCACCCTCTCGTCTACAACTAGTCGTTACCTAATAGCCAACTTGAGCGACAATCTGCACTGCATCGACAGGCGATTATCCTGTCGCTCGTGCCAATTAAATATAACAGACGCCATAAAACTCATTTTCAAATTATAGGTCGGCCTAGCTTAGAGGCAAGTGTAGCAAAGCCTCGGCTGGTGATGGTTGACTATGTATGTATGTCTAACCATGGCTGACTGTGACTGGCTGAGACAGACTCTGGCTACAGCAGTGCTAATAGCCAGTTGATTGCGCTTTCAATTCCAAGCTAATGGTAACTTTTTCCGTTTATCCACACTCCAATTGTGCGGGGGGTTCCCCGTGCAATTATTTTCACTCATTTTCCACTTTTCCCACCACTCCATGGATTTTCCTCTCCTTTGCATAATAACGAAACGTATGATACATGCGAGGATCTATATCTGTATCTGCATCTGTATCTAAATTTGAATTTGAATTTGAATTTGTTCCTGTTCAAAGAAAAATGAGAAAAAAAGATACGAATGCAAAAATTGGGGGGGAAAAAACATTCCGATCGCTCGATATGCATAAATAATAGGACGGCTCTTGGCTTTTGTGCGCAAGGCTCGCATAACGTCAATGGATTGTCTTAGCCAGTCTGGTGGTGGTATTCGTAAGGTAATACATAATACCGTTAGAAGGAGCATAACACAATGAAATCCAAGTCAAATTACAATATTATGTTTAGCAGTATCGCGCCAGTTACTCGTATATTATATTTGCTGTCCATAGTCCAGTGGTCAGGAGTTTTTTTTTGGCTTCAATTGATATTGAGTGACGGTGGGGGATGGGGTGTACGGCAGGAGGAAGAGAATTATGCACTGCTTGTATTGTATATATGCAATGAAATGAACTGTAGTGCAGCCGAGTTTCAGAATCAATTGAATTCAGTGAAAATGATGGCATAATTTGAAAAATTTGATTACATTAACCGCCAGAGGGGGTGGAAATGTTTAATGGAGGCAAGTATTCTGCAAATGTTACGTACACTCGTACAACTGAGTAGCCAGTGGAAACAATAAATTTGTAAAGTTTTTTTCCAATTCAAACAATTTGTCTTAGATACATTGACGTCTGAGATGTTGCAAAATCGAAGCGGGAATCGAAATTGGTGGAGTGGAATTGTTAGCATTTCACAAAATTGCTGTAAGCGGGCGTTGATGTAACACGCAACATTCAACAGGGAACAATGGGTGTGGAAAAACCTCATCTGGGCTCTTAGAGATTTCGCTTAGTTGACCTTCTTAGTGGTACGAGATTTGATAGGCCCCGAACTTACATTATTACATCGACATCCCTTTCAGTCTATAAGCTGAGACGGTTTTGCCTTTGCAACAGCAATTTCGCAGCAAACTTGATGCTCTCTCGTCGACTGTTTGTTGTCATGTTCATGGCGCCATTGTTCAGGTATATGCACAAGTAGAGCCGTTGCTCTAATGCTCAAGCAGCTCTAAATGTGATTGATGATTGGTGCACTGGAAATGGACGTTCAGTCATCCACTCAAATCTAAAGTGAAGCTGTTTGGTCTAACTCATCTAGAATTAAAGACATCATCATCCGGTTCTCCCAGATTACAAACTTCTTTGGACGAAACATCTCACGTCGAAAACCTCCAAGGCGCTGTCTGACCTTTTTGCAAGACATCTACTTGCCCGAAGTAAGTCCTCTGTATCTACACGGCAATGATAAAACCAATTACCTATATCCTATGCGTCGATTTTTTTTTACTTAAGCATGCCAGTGATGCTTTTATCATACTCCAGAGTATGGGCTGTCTCGGATGCCACCCAGAGCGATCTTCCTTTCAAAAAGAAGTAGTCTCTGGCACTGGAGTTTTGATGAGCTTGCGCGCCGATTCTTGTCTTGTGGGCATACCATTAGATGCAATGACACCAGAACCTCTGTTGCTACGAAAATTCTAAAACGGCTTTCAGTAGCCCTAAGGTATGGTTTCATCCAGAATCTAACCCAAGAAGGAAATGTCGGGTCTTCATAGATGACTCCAAAGCGATCCAGAGCTTGTGTCTCTTTGAAGAGCGACAACGTTAGGAGTACTTTACCATGCAACGGATTATAGCCAAATAGTCTGTAACTAATTGGAATGCTACTGTTGCTGAGCCGCTGATAAAGCTGATTCTTTATTTTATGACCTTAGAACCTACAAAAGTGAACAAAAAGTACTCGGTTTTGACAACGTCGATGGTTGTTAAAATCTATCGCCTACCTCTCAATAAGATGAACAAATAGTTCATAACCCACATTTGTTGGATACTGAAACATTAAATCTATGAACTTGAACTTCAGTCTCTAAAGCTATAGAGATATCAGTCTCTAAGGCAATATGGATTCCAAGGCATCTAGTTGCGATAAACCAACTGCCTGTCGTCAGATACTACAACCGCTAACTTTATCAGACAGATCTGTACTGAGCAAAGGACCTCAAATCTGTGAAATTTTCATATACGGGCATCCTAGACAACATGATCATCATAAACTAATGCATAATTGGTAGACAGTGGACATACTTTAGCCGGAGCCACGCTAAACTGTTGGATGAATAAAAGAGTTGGCAAAACAGAAATCCTTTTCCATCAGAACAATGCACCGGCCCACACTTTAGCTGATGCTCCACGACTTCCGATTTGAAGGAGTGAACATCTACCTTATTCATTTGAATTAGTACCGCCAAACTGCTATCTGTTCCCATAATTTAAAAAAAAACAAAACCCTCGCTGGTCGATAATTCTTAAATGAGAAGGTGGTACCTGGGACTGTGGAAGTACTGTATCATGGAGTGGGAAAGATCCTCTTTCAAGCAAGTGTAAAAGTGGTAGAACAAATGTATTGAGAGAAGAAGAGAGTATATAGAAAAACAGTTAAACAGCACCCAGAAGGTATCTGGGTTGATTCCGAGAAAGACTCCTAAGATGTGATTGTTAGCACTCACTTTTCAAGTTGCATTTGAGTCATCCGCTACAGACCAACCCTGACATAATAGGTTTGAAAACTGGGTAGTTTGCATCCTTGAACCTTGCAAGATACTAGGACCCGATGGCATGTTCCGAGCACAACTACAGAATGCTTTTCAGATATTGGAGACATGCATTCCGAAAGCCCGTTCAGATCATTTCCAGGAAAACGTCCCCTATAATCTCAAAGGATCGGAGAGCCATTAATCTGCCATCTTCCTGCTAAAGACCCTCGAGAGAATGCTCGATCCCCACATCAAACGCAGTCTCAATCATAGGAAGGAGAATCAGAACGAAAATCAGTTGAGACTGCACTACACGACCCATTGAAAAATCTCTCTCAGGAGTGTACCGGGGCGGCATTCCTTCGTATCGAGCAAGCTTTCAACATAAGTAATTCTATCTGCAGCTTGTTCCACCAGATAAATCATACATGGCGTACTTAGCCGCTGCCGTATGAGAAAGAAACCAAATAGGAGAACTCAACAATCGAACGTACTCTATCCTCTATTATAATAAAAAATAGCTCTCAATGGGATGTTTACGGAATTAGAGGACCCAGGATAGGGTGTCGTATTATCATATTATTTTTTGGGTGAGAAACTATTTTGTTGCATTGGTGTTTTTTGTAGGTTGGATTGGGAAAGAAGTTGTTTTGTAAATGTTTATGTTTTGATTTAATTTTGTTACAATGTGAACGGAGGATTGGTTTCTTTAAATTTCAATTACCCAGCACATGGACGTCTTCTTGCCCCTGTTCACATTGGCGCACAGCTACAGCGGTCTCAACAAGTAGGTACAGACATTTAAACTTATCTTTATCATCACGAATGACACCTTTAACCATATGACAGCTCGAATGCATGACATTCTGCGCTGTTGTTGTTATTTGTATTTGTAGTGTTGTTATTGTTTAGCACATTGTTTGGTGTTGACACTGTCGATGAGGTGACAACAGTTGCTTCAGCACCGACTGTCGCAGCAACCGCTTCCGCTGTTGAATTTGATGAAGTCGATATCACTTCTTCGGTGCTTATAACACCTTGCCATGCGTCTGAGTTTTCGAATTTTGAATTGTCTTACTCACTGGGTGAGCAGGATTCGTATTCATTTACACTGTCATCTGCAGATCATCATCATACTCCATTTCGGGTTCGACTTTAACAACTTGACCACCAGGTGTTTGAACAAAATGATGACCACCCAGTGCGGTAAGAACATTGGCAACATCATTATGAACTTCTTCGCCTTCAACTTCTTCTGTTGCTCCAACAATGACTTCAGATGCTGGACTGCCGGTAATTGGATTAGGGGCATTCACTCCAGATGCATTGAGACTTGACGTGCTCATTGAAAAACTATTTAACTTTTTGCCACGTCTTGAAATTGTGTAGTGCAAGGGATCCTTACCTTCTCGGCGAATCATTTCGGGCAAGATTCGACGGCGAGCATTATAAAACCAATTACAAACTTGTAGAACTGTGAGATTAGTTTCTTCCTGTGATGGAGTAATTTTTTCCGCGTCGCTTGGATATGCATTGTACCTGTGTTCGTAAGGCTAACGCTTGAGAATTTTAACTGAGGAAGGTTGCCTCGACGTTTATGCACAAATGAACTGTCGAGGTTGACGCCATCGCTTGAATCGAGTATGTCCATGTCATGAATATATCTGCCTTCATGATCTGAGCCAGATTTATCCGCACTCGATGTCAATTGGAAGCGATCGCGTGCTTCATGTTGGATGAATTGGGCTTGAATTTAAGCCTCCTGTGCCATGTCCTGGATGTCTTGACGTATCTGACGGTCTAGGGCCGAGTTCACCTCCTCATGGTGCAGAGTGTCGGGGGACATCATCTTGATAAAGCAATTCCTGTTTTCTTTTTAAACCCAACTGTACCCCTTTACATAGAATCTTTCACAAAAAAACGAAGACTTTCTGATAATACGTCAATGTCACGCACAAGCTCAGTAAATGCTGAGCACGCGGGGCAGAGAGCGAAATTCAATTTCGAAATTCCAAGAGTTTTCGAGGGAAAATGGTCCAGTTGGATAGAGCCAAACAAATTTGTTGGTTTCCGCCTTCGAATGTCAAACGAAATCTAAGAACAGTCACATACAAGCGATTTTTTTTTTAATTATCGTACGTCCGTCAGTGGAGATTAGGTTTTTGCGGTTTATTCCTTGGTCGAGCAATTTTTTTTGTAATCTGAAAAAAAAAATAAAAAATTAGCGGTAATTAGCTTTGAGGTAAGATGACATTTTGATCAACAACACTTGTGAGGGAGCAAAATCTAACTCGAATTCTTTTGTGTACACACTTTTCAACGACCGTATTGCGAAAGAAATCCCAATAAATGCCAAAATTGAAGAAAAACTGTGTTAAACGGTGAATACTCGTAGGCAAAGTGACGGAAGAAAAACCAGCAACATGATGACAGCAATGCCGAATGATGGGGTGGAAGAAAAAAAAAAGCAGACGACGTTACTATTTATGTGCTATCCTCTTATACACCTATCTGTGGCCTTAGTTAAAATCTAGCCACATTGTAGTTGCTCCTTTTTACAAGAAATTCATCATATCTTGCATCATGTCATTCAAGTTCACTGACACCCACTGAGTTTTTCGAATCCTCATCCTAGAAAGCAAACAAAGGTGGAAAGAAAAGAAAGAAAGAGCTCAAGATATAGTGTACGACCCAAAGTCATGCACTACGTACACACAACTGCCACTATATGCTATAGCCATTTGGTTGGCTTCCTCGAAAAATTCAAGCTATTAGAGAAAATGCAATGAACTGTCTTCATACGCATAACTGGAGCTTTAAGAACCAATAAAATCTCTGCTCCATTTCCCACCTTTAGACTTGTTTGCAATGCAGATTGCAATTAAATTTTTGCAATGGAAAGGGCTAAATGTATAATAGAACATGCCAGTCTATTCGAGCCTATCGGAGCTTTTTCCAATCAATCGACCTTCAATCAAGCGAAATTGACTTTAACGATGACCTCAATCACCTGATTCCAGAAAGGAACGAATGTAGGGAATGCAAAGTGTTTCTCAGCGAGCCAATTATCAATATCGCAGATGGTTATAAGACAACCAAAGGCATTGCATACAGAAATGCTTCACTCTATCCACACACTGTACCGCCTTCCACCTCGAAGTCTCAGCTATTCATCAGACTACTCCTATACCCTTGTCAAATATTACAGTAGACATAGACGTCAAATGTCGCAAATCCCTCGATTATATGGCCAATCGGCACAAGATCACACTCTGATGGATACCGTGTCACTCGGACGTCACGAAAAACTACGTCGCTGATGTACTTGCCAGACTCGAATACCTAGAAAGAGTAGTAGACAGTTTGAAAACGTTATGCCACAAATGTCCTGTCTCTAAGGCCTGTCATAAGTGCGACACCTGTGAGGCATCTTACCTAATATGTCATATACATTCGATTGTTAAGGATCACGAGAGCTGACCAACCTGAGGGCAAAAATTGGAAAAAGACTCTGAGTAGTTGAGTATTCTTTAGAACGATTCCTGCAATGCCTTTCTTTATCAATTGCCCTGCCTTGCCATGCAACAGAATCCAATTCCTAGGTATTTACCAATTCTGACATCCAAATGTTGTCACCAACCTTGACAAGTTCATCAAGAAATTCCAGGATTACCTTGGGCATGGCCAGATTATGAGCGTGTAATACTATGCTCAGTCTTGGATAAACAAAACTAAATGAAGGAAAGACAAAAGAACGAAGGAGTAGAATTTATATTGTTCTAGACTGAAAGAACTTTATCTAGCATGCTCTCTAGCCAGAAGAGTTGTTTGTTAGTTTTCAGAAGTTGCGGATACCAGCTATCCGAGAAATGACACTTACCAAAACAAGGTAGTAAATCTAGGATGAGATTGATATCATGCAGGGTTCTAACGTGAAACTTAGGCTGTGAATGGATCGAGTTGGAGAGCTAAATTATAGTCACGATCTTAATCCGCAAAACTGGGGAGGTTTAACGGAAATCTATTCTACAAAATTGCAGAACAATGTCAAGCTTGCTTCACGCAACCTGCATACTTATGTAATGTACTGGTTGCAATTCTGAGATTTGGCAAAGACACTGTTGTTGTGAGATATCTCTTAGACGCTAGACGGAAAGTAGAATTACCTGAATAGGTTTGATTATGTAGACACAAGAATGACGGTTCGTTCTTTTTTTCTAAGACTAGAACTCTAATGAAGGAGAAAGTTGAAGTTGGCTGCAGTCTCGTGAGTGGACATAGAGAGTAAATGTGCTCAGTTGTCTTTTTTACAATCAAGTTCCTAAAGACCGTTCATGTTTCCTGACATTTTCGGTTATTGTCGCAGTGGGTACATTCGCCGACTACTCTGCCAGAAAATCCGGGTTCCAAACAGAGCAACAGCAAAGAGCAGAAATAGTAATCTGCTTTCCTGACATCCTCAAAAGTGAGATCTTCTCTCGCTCTCCCGCCATTTGGAAACGGCAAGAAATCGTTCATCAGCACTCACTATGCATAAACATAAAAAGGCGAACAACACCTCGGATCTTTTAGTATTTCTACAAGAAGCAGTCTTTAACTAAACGGACAAGTTAACTTGTCCAAAAGTCACCAGGTTGAGCAATTTTTCACTGGCCGTATTGAGCCAAAGAAAAAAACTTCATCAGCTTAGAAGTAGGAACTCCCATTCTCTTCTTAAACTATCTGCAACTTGACTTGATCTGGCACTGCAATCAGAGTAGTTTCATAATGGCCAGCTTAAAAGTGGTAATACGTTCTAAGTCAAGGCAATGGTCACACATGAGAGTTAAACGTGAGTCACTCCGACATAGATTGACTTTGACTTGAATTAGATTGTCCTCTGAGGAAAAAATTCAAATTCTCTACCCAAGAAAGCTGCAATTGCGAGTACTCCCGCCGTACAGCTTCCCAGTTTCACCTTCAGCGAATCAATTTAAATTACATTCTCTTGTGTTTCACATAAAGTTGACATTTAAAAACGCCCTCGATCGCCTCTACTTAACTCAACTCACCAACCAGCCATTCTAAAAGACAGTATAAGGTTACTTTAGGTAGGCAGCAGGGCACCAGATCACCAGATTGCCACAACCAGTTCATATGCACAGTGTTAGTACTCATACTTGCATCTATAAGTAAAACGCCACTTAAAACAGAAACAATCTCACCTACCCCGGCGCTTTTCGTCACTTCTGAACCATCGTTCAATGTGGTGCAAAATTGAAAGTCCACACTTGTAAGTCTACGAATATCTAATATCTACTATCTAATAGATGCAGCAACCAACCCAACACTTTTTATAGCAAACTTGGGAAAAACAAAAAAAAATTAAAAACTAAACTAAATGTCGATCGGCTGCTGCACACGACACAAGCGCGACAAAACTGGACAAACGTCACAGCGTGTACCTCTGGAATATTACAACACTCTCGTGGTGATCGATTGATCAGGCGTGGTCGAAGCCCCAGCACTTCAACTCTCGAAATGTATCTGAAAGTTGCACTTATTCGGACGGCAAAAAGCCGAATTGAATCAATCCAAACCATCTTGTTATGCAAGTCGAAGAACCAGAAAATAAGAAAAAAAAAAATATCACCAGACTCTTGCAAGCATTCGCCACCTTTTTCTCTAAAAAAAAAGTCAATCTTCGACTGGGCTTGACTGTGCTCATAACATTCCATCCATACTCCATTGCAAATAGTTTTTAAGGTGGGGTCTTGGGTTCTAGATGAACTACATTAGTTTATGGTGGAAACAAAATGTGTACGAGTATCTATTACTTGAGGATTGCAGTTGTACAATAAATGGATTTAAAAATTAATAATTCATGTGGGAATGTTAGTACGAGTAGTCGTACTTACTTACGGCCGACCTAAGACTCCGAGAACGATTGCCTTTTGTTTCTGGGTCTGTGGAATGGTTGCAATTTTAATTAGAAGTCTACTCGTATGTGGCATAAACATCTCTCAGATGCATGGGGTGTTGTGAAAGGAAAAGTATAACGACACGTAATCATGCAAACATCAGGTAGTTTTGACATTCATGAGTTAATTGGAAAACCAATCAGCTCGAGAGCACTTAATGGATAGAGATACTCAGAAGGTTCTTTGTTCACGGACAGTGTTGGAGGTGAAAACCTTCCTCTTTCATGTTTAATGGAACGGACTTGTCTTTCTTAGAGCAGTTTGAATTGGCAAATTATACGACGCAATATTCAAAACTGAAATACCCATTCGGTTATTTCTTGCCACTAGATGGCACAGTATGTAGCTTTGTATTCAGCAAGGTGTTGTTCTATTATCAACTCGAATACTAGTATACAACTCGATCGATTCCATGGACGAAATAATGGATGCCCACTACCAAATCTACTTCTGGATCTGGACCTGAGCTTCGTGGTGCGGTCTCTTGAAATCTGCCTCCAGTTACATGCACTCCAAAATCGCTAAGATCCCCTTCCAATTGCGTGCGCCACCTAAGGTGAGGTCTTCCACTACTGCGTCCTCAATTCTCGTAAGAATCGACAATTCTTTGGAGCTTTATTAGTCATTCGTTCTGCCTTTTTTTAGCCATTTCAGGCGATTGATGGGGACTTTTCTAACCAGGTCGATGTGGCTGTTATACCTTCTCGACCAAGAACGTCAGTGGGGCAACAATTGTTGGAAGGACCTTGCGATCAAAACGGGTGCGAATATAACCCTCTGCCTTTACTAACGTACATGCTTCTGGGACATTGAACACCACTAGGGTGAGAAGAAAGCGCTCTTCATTGATTGTCCTCTTAGGGCGACTAAACCCATTTTTGTCGCTTCTGTTCCAATACTTGAGAAGGCAACAGTGACACTTCGCACTAGCCAATGATGTCAATGATGTCATTATCATCAGCATACGCAAGTTTAGAAAACCGTGAATCCGATATTGACTGGCGAGACTCTCCAAAATTTGGCCATAACAGGAACATTTGTGTATCAAAGGTTACAATTTATTTCTAGTTTTATTTTATAACATTTGTCATCTTTTTAACCGGGTGATAGGCTGCTCGTCTGCTAGAGTCCTTGCCAGTCTGCTCATGTGTGAATGAAGTTTGTTGCTATATTTGCTACAGTTCCGATTAATTAGAAGCTCCACGGGCTCCAAATTTAGATCACGATGAAGAGTCGAACCGCGAACGTACCATTCGCAATAAGTATGGATCCGTTTTCGGTTTGACATTGCTGCTATTCCCCAAATCTGGATTTCGTAGCTCCAAGTCGGTACAATGATGGCCTCGTATACCTTCCTTTTACATCGCAGCGGTAGTTTTGAATCGCGGCATAGCATCCAGTTAAGCCGTGCAAGCTTGAACATGCAATTTGAAGGTCAGTCGCTTGTCCAGGATGACACAAAGATATCTGGCTTCTTGATCTAGCTGCAGCGATGTACGAGTATTATTCATCCGGACTGGAGGCACCTGTCCCTTGCGCAAGGTGTAGCAAACGTTCTTGGATTTGTTGGGATTCAGCTTAATGTTCCACCTGCGAGCCCAGTTCTCACGCAGGTTGAGATACGTCTGTACACCGTCAGTTGCCATATTGTCACATGGCGCCGAATAAAAAAAGCAGATGCTTCTCCAGGAATTGGAACGTCACCCGTAAATAGGCAGTAAAAGAATGGTCCTAGTACGCTTCCTTGTGGCACACCAGCTTTTATTGTATAGGTAGTTGAGATGGAAGCTCTTAATTTTACTTGATACTGGCGCTTGTGGAAATATGAACAGAAAAGAAGATAGAAGGGGGCGGGTGGATTTCTTTTGACTTTAACTAAGAGACCCTTGTACTAGACCCGGTCAAATGCATGTTGGACATAAAGAAATACGCCGTTACAGTACTCCTTATCGTCGTACGCCTTGAGGATGTGATTTACCACTCTGTAGATTTATTCAATGGCGCTATGCCCTTCCCGAAATCGAAATTGGTGATCCGGCAAAACATTTTTTAGTTCTACAATCTTGGACAGCCTCTTCATGAAGCCTTTTTTGACATCAAAGTTCTCGTAGAGATTGTTTCCGACCTTTACGGCGCAGCGATTGTCTCCATTGTCTAACGAGTTTGGCAGGGATACCAAGGCTGCTGCCATATACCGCTTTAAAATCGTTAAAGAGATAGTGGGTTTCTTGGATTTTTACCAGCGTCTTCCGTAGTGTGAATACATACGAGTATTTGATCAATTGTGCTAAATTGTGCTAAGGTTCTTCCATGCTTTGGGCACACTTTCTGCCAACCAGATCTTGGAAATAAATTTATGTATGCTCTCTACCAAGTCATATACCGGTGCTTTAAATAGCTCGACAGATAGGCCGTCCGGTTTAAGAGCTTTGTTGTGCTTAAGCTTGGATATGGCATTCCTTACTTTGTTTTCACTGTCGAGGGTCATTCTGCCTGATAGCATCATTTGTATCGAAAAGTACATATGTGACTCTACTACCAAGTTTCCTTGTTCATCACATGTGGATTGGCGGGATGAAACCTGGCACATCAGTCGCTGCATTCCTGGCGGCTCTTTGGCATTCATTCTTTGGTTTCACCGATCTTCAGCATTGAATACATGTTGTTAGGGCGTTGACTTGGGCATGAAAGATAAGCGATATACACTCGCTGCAACTTGGTTGTTCTCCGAGTCTACATTATGCTCTCGGAGTTTTCGAACATTTATAAAACTTGAGGAATGCATTGAGTTGATCACAAGATGACCGATTTGATTGACGTCTGTATGATTTGGTGACCACCACGTTTCTTTCTTCTTTCAGTTTAAGTATATTTGCAGGTGTGATAGCTTACACGGCACCATTCTTTCGGATTGTACAGAACAACCTGAAGGGCCCTTCATAAATAAGAGAGACCGGATATTCTGTAGCCTGTAATCTGCTTCAGGGATGTGAGAGCCCCTGTCGACCATCCCATTAAGAGGTCATCCATCACCTTCTGTATCGAGGCACCCGACAGCTCAGAAATATCTTTATCAGCTCAAAATTTCTGGAAGTAGGAATCCGCCATTCCTTCAGTCAGGCGTATTATTCTGGGCTCTTTCCTCTTTCAGTCATTCCGGCCACAACACGTTACGATTTTCTCATCCTCACTGAAGCGCTTATAAGTTTGGAATGGTTGAACGAGAATACTACCCGGTGTTTACCACACGGAAGTTAAGCAGAAGCAATATGTAGTTACAGCACTGGACCTACGCATCGAAAGAGTATGTCCTCGAAAACTTGAAGCAACTGGAGCACATTACATAAGCTTGAAACAGTGTCAAGAAATAATTCTCCTGGACGGTGCCTTCTGCCCAAAAGATACACAATAATGGGTGGTTTGTCATTGAGCCCACAAAAATTCCAAACTTTGTGAACTTACTCTTAAACTTTCCACCCTGACAAGTACGCCGTTGGTCTAAAATTCGTCGGACTTTTGAGTCATATCAGCTATTTACATACTAACCACATGGTACATAGTTAGACAAATAGTTCCGATGAGAACCGACCTTCTCAACACAACAGGGACGCTACAGCTCAATGATCACAAATACTATCCTCTTTAGTATAAAACTGTTTCTCAAGATCGGATGGAGACTAGCAAATCAAAGTTAAACGCTTGATATGACCTGAGCTTGAAAGAGGCTATCAGGATCAAAGTTAACCGAGGACAATCGAACAAAGTTTAGGCGACCCAAAAAGAGCTGTAACGTCTGTCTCAAACGTGTAAAGTTCCTCTACGACCAAAAATTCAGGAAACAGGTACAACAGTACCATAAAGGTAGTGGACATTGTAGATCTTAGAAATTCTGCCTCATCCTCAATCCCAACGCCCATTTACAATGACAGGAAAGGATTGCTTCGCCACTTCGACTTTCTGTCGACAGTACTTGGTTCGAGTTGATTGAATTCTGATATTGATGGCATAATGGATTGGGGGAAATAGGAATACAGTCGAACTTTGTTCATCCGAAACCCAATGCCATTTTCTGCCGATGACGCGAAATCTGAACCCTGGGGCATTATCGATGAATGGCACTTGCGTCGTCGAAAACGAAAAACTTTCCTTCATCGGAATGTATGCCAATGATAACTCAGCTTGAAACGATAATACATACATTTCAATGTCTCCAAGAATCCTCCGAAATATGAAGGTATCCTAGGGGCTACAGGAAATACTTTGCCGCCTTTGATCCAGCCTGTGTGGTATCAGCGAAACCCCAAGTGAATTTCTAGGTAGGAGACAAAACAATGAGAAGAAACCTCTAGATGATACTAGTATTGCCTAAATGTCTCTTGATATCCCTTGTTCTATCGTTATTTGCACGGCCAGTGCTCCAACTACATATCGGGTGGTATTCCGCCCCTTCTTAGGGTCAACCGCATTAGTCTAGTCTCACTGTCAGATTACTTTAAAAGCCATCTTCGGACGTGTATCATAAAAGGACCTAAGCCGGACAGAATTAATGTATATGGCTGCTTACTCAAAATGCTGTTGTCCTGTTATATCGTGTAAAATCCCTTAAGCAGTGCTTCCAATCACTATACCTGTAATTCTGCGCACTTCGAGGAAGACCAAACATCAAAGCCTCATAACAGTCACAGCCCCCAGGACTTTTGGAGTTGATAACCTTGGATAGCAAGTCCTGAATCGAAGCTGGAAAGCAGCAGTAAATTTGGCAAAGGTCCTTCAAGAATCGGAAACCGGAAGACTGAATGGTGATTTTACTCATCAATTCAGATTAGTGGCTTCCAAATTTGACACCGACACTGTCTAATTGTCTTTGTTTGCCTTTCATGATATGCTCTTTCGATGCGGAGAAGTCATCTAATATGGAGCTCTCTGTGGTACATACAATTTTGTATCTTTACTTCCTCAAGAACCACAGACTCACCGGTACCCCAATTCAAATGGAAAGTTGTTGTACGGCGTTTCTTCGCTGAACACTATAAAGTTCTTCGTTCAGGGAACCAATCGCATCCAACTGGCACCTGGAAGGCATTACTAAATTCACTTTGGTTGCACCTTTTGCAACAAGGCTTGAAAGCAACAATCTGAAGTAACAACCCTTCATTCGTCTAACAACCATAATTAGCACAACAAAGCTTACCCAACAATTTATCTGTTTATCTCTGCAACCATTGCCCTAATCTAAAATTCCACCCAATAGTTTGTGAACCTTGTTTTTTTGTTTTGCTTTGCAACCATCCAACGGATGTCTGTCATCAACCACTCCACACTCTAACACAAGACCAACAATCAAATTTTTTACACCTCCATCAACGATGTCTATGATTAGCATTTCACCAAAGCAAAAACCAGACCCAAGTGCTTCCACTCCTGCTCCGTGAAAAATTTTCCGGCTCTATCTAAAGCATCACAATCTCCAGCCGACAAGAGGTTTACTTGTCCCGTCCGCGTCAAAACTTTCACTGCGAATGCAATTTTCTGTCGGAATCTCAGTCTGTTCGTTCAATTTCTCGGTCACCACCCTTTTTCTATTTATCTGTTCCGATCAATCTAGGAGAACTACAAATACTTCATCCCGATAATGGGATCTGACAAAAAGCAGATCTCCCCGACATCAATGGCCACCAAACGCCGCATTCTCTCCCACTGGCAAAATTTTTGATTAGTTCGCATGCATTGCAATATGTATCTGCAAGTATAATCGGTGTACTTTCCATTCCAGCAGCTTGACATCTAATCTCTAGGGCTAACAACCTTTTAAGTGATGTAGTGATGCACCACCCCGACCCAATGTTGAACTTTTTATCGAGCTCCGAGGATGCTCATTAAAATAGCAAGCAATCTGATGAAGTACGTTGAAGTTGTATGGTGTTGCCGTATAGTAGAGCCAAGTTAATGACAGTAGCGGAACGTATCCCAGGTCAAGGTTTTAATAAATCCCCCCCGAACTGAAGCCAAGTTAAAGTCGAAGTCAAGTCAAGCCAAGAGATCGCGTTCCACTTCAGCCGAGACAAGCTCTGACCAATGTTAGAGGTTCGTGGTCCAGTGAATCCCACGAATCTTCGCAGCCAAAGATGATGTTGTGACTTGTGAGATGCCGTCCGAGTGGTCTGCTGCTGGTTGGTTGTTTTTGTTTTTGAACAAATTATGCTGCCACAACATGCTATTCATCGAGAGAGAGGTGTATCTGAGAGATACTTATGATGAAGATGATAATAGAGCGGCAATGTGATGATGGTACCGAATGGTGATGAATTTATGAATGTTTACGATGCCATTTGGCGGATGGTTGTTGCGGCGCTACCTTTTGGTGCTGACTTTCGACGACCTTCAGACGCTTGAGAGGGTAGTCTATCAGTGCTAACAGCTGAGCTATTGTCTACATAAATTGAACAACTTGTAGATTGTTTGCTGTAGTTGCTGTTATTATTGTTGTTAGAGCATGTTTACGAGTTTGTGTTTGTTTTGATCATTTCAATGGGAAACAATTACCGTTGAGCTACGAGTAGAAGAGTCTATGAGTGTAAGAAATAGAAATAACACCGTTTTGTTTCTGGCATCGGATAGCAGTAACCTTGGCTATGGATGGATATGACGGATACTCTAATGGACGCTGTTTTTGCTGATTGCAGAACATGAGCTTGCGATTAGGCTAATGGATGCTCAATCTGCGTGGGTTGAGTCAGAACATATGGGTTACGATTAACATAGGAAAGATAAAGCTAGTTTCCCATTTCTATCTTCGACATGATCTTTGACATATTTTCATGGCAAAATACAATACTTTCCTTCGTTGTACGAGTATATAAAGTGCTCTTGGAAGTCTCATTAAGGACTCTTCGGGCAAACTATGGAACTGTGGAAATGGAGTTGGACTTACATTCCATCCTTCTCGATGGATAGACATTTACGATGCAACTACGTTCCACACTGATTCAGCAACACAAAGACTGTTGACCTCCTGTCTGTATTCGGGTTCCGGGCTACTGAATTTGTTGAAAATCCAGTGGCGTTTTTGCAACTCACATTTTACAGTATTTGACGCGTAAAACCTCATATTTCTAGCTTCGATGTATTTATAGTGATTTTCCGGTCTAAGTGAAAGGAAAAAGCTTAAGGGGACCGCCTGAAAAGTATTTGGAAGCCTATTTCCTTATCAGTCTACCCCAAAAGAATCCGGCGAGATCTATGTGCCGTATCAGGAAACATATGTATAAGCAAGACAACTGAGCTTGTCAAACGATCGCCAATAGATATATTTTGTGATTACTATAAGTACTTACGTACTTACTTAGGTGGCGCTACAGTTTAGGGTGAACCTGGGCCTCAACTGCCTCCAGTTGCGCACTCCAAGTCGGTTGAGGTTCCTTCGCACCACCTAAGGTGAGGTCTTCCTCTACTGCGTGTTCCTCCGGGTTAGATTCGAAGACGCTGCGGGCCGAAGCATTGATGTTTATTCGCTCCACATGTCCTAGCCATCTCAAGCGATTAACTCGCAGTTTTCTGACTGACGTCGTCGAATCTTCTCGTCCAAAGCTCATCAAAGCAATCGGGACCGAATATTTTTGGAAAAATTTTTCTAACGAAATCACAGAGGATATCAGTTGCCTGAAAAAAGAGTGTCCCGAACCGTCCGATTGCCAATGCACTACCACTTGAACCACGGTCACCCACTTTCGATACGGTTCATGACTTTGCGCCCTCCTAGCACAAAGAAACAGCGATTGGCGAGAGTGATTCTTCGTATATCATAGCAGAGCTAAGGTTGACAAAGTCTCTTACTACCTCGAAGTAATAGCCGCCAACTGCCAACGTTCTGTCCAATTCGTCGATATTGTGTGTCCCTTCTTGTTGACAGCATAGACGAGTGTACATATACTTGGTTTTGCCCTCATTCACCGCTAAACCCATTTTAGCTAACTAACTAACAATGCTAACTAACATATCGGTGACGACGGCGTACGCTATTTGTTCCCCCTCACACGTGTGAAGATTGTGCCTCCAATGTTCGCTTGTAAGTCCCTTCCAATTCCGTCAAGTAAGATGGTAAGGCAGTCACATGACATCGTGTTTAAACAATTTTTTCGACATCAAAGACCTCGGTTAAGTCGTCACCGACTTTGACGGAGCAGCGAATGTTCTCAATCATCATTCTACACAGGCGGACGGGCTTTGCAGGGATGCCAAGACTAGACATGGCTCTCTATAGTTCGTCTCTATAAATGCTGTCATATGCGGCCTTAAAATCGACGAGAAGATGGTGGGTACCAATTTGGACTTCTTTTTTGCAGGATCTGCCGGAGTGTGAAGATTTGGCCGATTGTGGACTTTCCTGGTCTGAAACCGCACTGATATGGACCGGTCAGGTTGTTGATGAAGGGTTTTAGGTGTTCATACAATATGGCATATAGATCTTGTATCCGGTGTTGAGGATTATACCTCTATAGGTGATTCAATTGTTTTGTGGATCGGGCATACACTGCTAAGATTCCATTCATCAGGCATACACTCTTCTGACCAGATCCGAAAAATGAGTTGGTACATGCTCTCCATAAAGTTATTTCCAGCAACTTTGAATAATTGGGCCGGCAAACCGTCAGGTCTAGCTGATTTGTTGGATTTTAGCTTAGATACTGCTGTCTTTACTGTCGTTTTGATCAGGTGGACGGAAGTTTTAGCCATCACCGTCTAAGTTGAATGGTCTATTCTGCCTGACGGTGGCATGTTAAGCTTCTTCGCCCTTATAAAGTCTGCAGAAAAAGTTGTTCCATATTCTCAGCTACAAATGTGACTCTACTACAAGGTTTCCTTCTTCATCTCTACATATTAATGTACAGGTCTTATTGCCTTGACCTGTTGGTGCTCGTAAATCTTCCGTACGTCATTTCTGAAATACAACCTCTCAATATCTCCAACTGCGAGCTTCACCTAATCTTTTTTCTTCTTCTGTAGAAGCCGATGTTCTTCTAGCGTCTTTTATTCGAAGAGGAGAATAGCGGCTTTCGTCTTTTTCCTTACTGCTTAGCTGCGAGTGGATTTCGGCATTCTTCATCAAACCAGGGTTTTCGTGGTGGTTGTCGGGTGACAGCGTCTCTGATGTCAGCGCTGCCACTGGTCTTCGGTACTTTATGCTGGCGGCATAGGAGTTGTTGAGGGATTTCGGGATATGCGTTCGGCGAAGATTCAGGCGTTTTCTCTCTATTGCAGCTTTTCAACGTTATATCCTATCTGTTATGCTGCTGGGGAAATCGGCATTCGCACCTTGGCTGCAACAAAGTCCGAGTCAATGTTGGTGTCCGTAAAGTGTGGAGGTCCAGAATACTGGAGACATGCCTTACGTCTATCGCAAGATGATCAATTTGATATAGCGTTTCACGACCCGGAAACTAGCTTATCCCCTTATGTATATTGAGATGAGGAAGCTGTGTGATTTCTATAGTGCTATCTCGTCCGGCCGCAAAGTCAATAAACCTTAGTCCGTTTCCAGACGAGGTGTCGTGTAGGTCAACTGTTTTACCAAAGATGTCTTCCTTTCCTTTCTTCGGACATTGCTCATGTATTTTGATGTCGTCGCCTTGCCTTTCGTAGAGACATGGGCGCATATTAGGCTTATCTTAGCGAATTTAACCTTGATGCGAATTGTCATAAGATGCTTGCTCATCTGTCGGAAGTTCAAGACCGTCTGTCACTGTCGCTTGTAGCAAATCCTCATCCAAATAAGCGCTGTTTCTTTTCCGTATAGTAATCTCCATAGTATTATATATATCACAGTTTTTCATCCTCCTTATATCCGGCCCATCATATCGCAACTTCCTAGATGGCGGTGATATTTGCATGATAGCTGTCAAGGGAATCTGCTAATTGTTCAACTGCTGGTTTAATCCAAATTATAGGACACTCAGCAGTTTCCCGATCAATCCCCACGCAGGCATCCAATTACTACAAGTATAGGAGTCAGTCATCAATATACTCGTACACTGTAGGTCAAATGAGAAACCTTCTGCGGCGAATAACTGTGTCCATTCGGTCTCTATTCGGTCGGAACCCTTACCGAAATCCACGAATGTGAGTTAAAGAGCTGACGTGTACTCTGCTGATTGACTGTGATTATACCTTTACCATTGAGGGGCTCATATACCCTGTAAGGCTTTTTAATTTAGATTACCTTTGAAGTCATAGCTATACCAGGCAATGAAAAGTCAAAAGAAAGAACCTAAAAACGTTCCCTTGAAAAATAAATAATTTCTCTGCAAAATCTGAGTTCATGTAGCCAGTTTCCTCTTTCCTCTTTCCGCTTGACCTGAAAACGACCGCAGAGTCTACAAATAATACTGCAAGTTTGACCCTTCTGGGTGGGGATAGGAGAAAATTCCGCCATAGGACCGCCATAGTTCTAAGTTGCAAGGTTTCAAGATTTCCATAGATTCTCTATGAACGGCTGGACGTGATCAACACAGGCCACATAGAGAAGGTTTAATGTCATCACTTCTATTCACCTTCCACTATCAAGTCTAAGCTCATAAATCGGATCATTTTCTTCGATACTAAACGGTCCTGTTGCCCGACATACTCGTACTCTCAATCGGTACTGCCCGCATAATGGTTTTGGAACAAATCATTGTCAAAAGGCTGATTGAATACCTTGAAAAATATAAAGTCCTGTCAAGCAATCAATTTGGTTTTAGGCCAAACAAAACTACTTTGCAAAGTCTCCAAGTCAAGAGAAAAATCAGCACACAGTTGTACTTTTCAGGCAGTTGGAAAAAACAGGCATACGAGGAGGGCTACTACTCTGGTTGGAGGATTATTTGAAAAACCGAAGATTTAAAATAAAAATAAAAAATAGCCTAACCGATGAAAAATGTTCAAACTATGGCATGCCTCAAGGTTCCCAGCTGGCTAGTCTACTTTTTATTATTTATATGAACGACATGCTGTTAGAGCTCAGGAAAACAACTGTGTTTGCCTACGCAGACGATACGGCGATTTTGGTAAATCACAAAGATGCTGAAAAAATCATGCAGGAACGAATATACTCGTATCCATGTCATGACGTCATGGTAATAGTCTTATTGTTAACCAAAGTGATGCACATCCGTCCACGGCATATTCTTAAACACAAATTGGAAATAAAAGTTCATAATTGAGAATGCCTGCACAGGATCCAACTACGACTTTAAGTGGATCTACCATTTGGGGCTTCGATAGGGACATACTTTATTCTCTCAACCTTGTCTAGCTATATCATCGCCTAACTTTGTTTCTTTTTGATTATTCCTGAACAATATTGAGACAGTGTAGCACCGATTTGGAGTCACACAGGGTTTAAAGGACACTGGGACTTTTTACCATTTTTTTTTTTATAATTTGCTCTCACTCAAGGGATTTAAGTACCCTTAAAATGTTTTCACACAACGTGGGCGAAGGAAAATCAGAGAGGATGGAAAGAGAGGTACCGGTGAACGCTGGTTTTAAAATGTTGAAGGTTATAATGACTAGGAAATAAAGAGCTAGGCAGGGCATCCCATAAACGAGTTGTACGACTTGGAAACGACTATTTTAGAGTACGTCCGAAAGTGGGCTTGAGGGTATACTGATGAGCATTCATAGCGAGATGGGTGTTACTGTTAAAAGTTTGAAGGGGCTGAATGCTACTGGTGATTTCTATGGCCGTGTCCTATGTGAATCAATTCGTTTATAGCTTCTTACTTTTAAGGTTTGATGTAGAGTTTCGGAAGTCCCAGGCTTGTCGATTTGGGATCACTACATTGTGAACCTCAAGGCTTAACATTTTTGGTATACAGTAATTTACCGCGCAGATCATATCGAGTTCAGAAAGCTCATTTCGTCTCTCCTGTTTGTAATAACCTGACTGTCCTACGGATTGCCACTATTTTAACATTTACGTGAAATATAGTGAGGCCATTAAAAGCTGTAATGACAGCTGTGGGTCAGGCTGGAGTTACCTATGCATTCCAGTCACTGAAAAGGTTTCAGCCTTAACATGGTGGTTTTTTTCTTTTGTCTTACTCCACCATATTACTGACAAGTAGGAGCTGATTGGTTTGACCATCATTGGTCTTACAGGACATGTGTCTACTAGTCCATATGGCTTTAGTAGCTATAGTTATTTGACTTCATAGGATAACTCTGAAACTGTATCGTTCAGAAAAACTTGGTCAAAACTCAGATTTCTTCTACGATTCTTGCGACTAAAGGGGCTTATACAGCCTTTGCAGGGTTGATTGAGAGTCAGTCAGACACTACTTTTAGGACATTTAGCATTCTGTTGCGAATTTCCTTTAAGATAGCTTCCTAGAACTCTGTTGGACATTGTGTCTAAATAAATAAGATGGAGAGCCTTTTCTTCCAAAAAAGCAAAAATACTTACTCCCTTCGTACTTACAAGTAAACTCAATCTTTTGACACTTAAAACGTTGTAGCAAGTATAAGCCGGCGATCGGGAGATGAAATCCCATATGCAAGAGGTGAGATGGTTACTGCCGTAACATTGAAATGTAAGAACTTTGACTACTAGGACCTCAAAGGAATGGACCTCTAACTACTGCTTATAGAAGAGAAGTGAACCATTTACACCTTGCATCGCGAACTAAAATAATCTCCAAATGCTGGCCACTTCCAAATAGTTGCTGCATCTTAATGCCAGAGAAATACAATGTCAAGCAACTCTAAAGGGATTAGTTTATCTTTCTTATTTTCGGAGAGGTCATGCTTGGCCCTCGGTTTTACTAGTTCCACGGGCTGTGCAGTGGCAAACTGCTTATCTGTATCATTTAACCAGTGCAGGGATAACACACCTGCATCCTATAGTCAAACTTTAATGTCAATGTCTAAATGTATTCACGACGAATGCCGAGCTACTGGTTCTAGAATAGCCAAGTAATGGACCTCCGTTGGATCAGAAAATATTCCCATCTCTCTGATTGCAATTCCATTGCAAGGTTATTGGCAACCGTCCACATTGAGGTTACTAAATTGGACCAGATAGTCGATCTTGGTGGAGATGTTCGTGTTGTGTAGTTCAACTCTTTTCCACATCAATATTCGTAGATAGTCCCTGTGAAGACCTTTTGCGGAAACGAGTTTTGTAATCACACAACTCTCGTTTTCTATACAAAGTATGGACATATCTGTCAGACGTGTCTCTCTGTTTTTCATTTGAAATACAAACACGCTCACAGTTCACAACAAATTACACAAAAAGTAAACTTTACAATTCATATTCCCGCTGAATAGATGAACATAATCAATCTTCTTTGGCTGTCATATCACGTCGACAAACCGATCATCACACCACACTACCGGCAAAGCTCCACCAACCAACGTCTGTGTGCGCCTTCAAAGTGAAAGTGTATCTAGGCAAAGTTATTGTAGATACGAGTACACAATATCAGATCAACTAATCATTACATTTGCATTTGACTATCTGAGTTGTCGTAGGACTGTCCTCTACTGTCCACTAGATACGAGATACAATTTTCCCTAATCACAATCTCATCAGCGATAATTTGAAATTAATGAGATCGGTTGGCCGCATGTCTAAACTGCGGCGGCGGTTGTTTCAAAATCTCGAAATCCCTCAAATCAGGGCAGCGCGCAGACGACTTACTGCGCCTGCAGGTATCTTTGACAAAAAAAAAGAATGCACAGATCTGTCACTAATGGTGACCAATGTAATTAATTAGACCGATTGTCAAGTCATAGTCGTAGTTGCAGTCGAACTGGATAGAAAACGTGTTTTAGTGCAAAATGGTTTCCGCATTCCTGGACGGTATAATTGGTTCATGTAAAGCAGGTAGTGTTCATACGGTGAACAGGTGACGCGAATCAATAGTGACTGGTCAACCGGTCAGAATTCTTGAAGCCATGTCTGGTAAGGAACGTAAGAAGAGGTTACTTACGAGTACTTGGAGGACTGCCAAGTGCTGGAAGAGATTAAATCCTAAACAATGTTGAGCTGTTCTGTGAGTTGTAATGGAGGCTACCAAGAAACTAGATTTCAAGAACACTATGTCGAACTAGTGGTCTTACGACAATAAACGTGCATTTTAGTATGTCAGCTGTAGAAGTGGATTTCAATTGGAAAATTGCGAATTTTAACAAATCAATTTGGAGAGTCTTTAGTTGGCAGCTGTTGTCAACTTGGTATTGAACGTGCTCTCGTCATATTGTATGTACCTATCTATTCTCGTCCGGCGCTGTCCTGGTTTTTCATTTTAGTGCCTACTGGCACGTACTTATTGTCTTCCCACTGGTTTCACAGCATATTGCAAGTTTTCCACTCAGCCTCCAGCTATTTCCGGCTGCCCAGCTTTTTGTCATAGAACAGTCGACCTCTACGTTGAACTGGAAAAAGCAAGCTAGAAATGATAAAAGTCGACGTTTGTCCATCTAAATGCGAACAGATTCAGAATATTGAACGGCCCAGTTACTGTGTTGTTGGATTATGTCGCAGTACTCACAACTGCCGCAAAGTGTATAAGCCTGAAGACGTAATTTATCATCAAATATGTATGTTGGACCATCTGCATCTCTATCGACCTATCTGGTATTAGCCTGTATGTCTGTCAGCCTCTAAACTAAAGCTAAACCAAGCTATACTTTACTTTCTCATTGATGCATGACGTTAAGTATTTAATTGGCTGCCATTATAAAAGCAATCAGGCGCATTCACACCTATCTGACATGAACCATGGCGTTGCTGGCGCTTCTGAATCCCCTCATCTTTTACAATTTGTTGCTACAGATCGTGTCCATTTTCATTTTGATCTCGAAGGCAGGGAGGTCTATTTGTTATAGAAAATGCTTAATAGAAGAGGCCCAGGTACTGACCCTTGAGGGACCCCACATAACAAACTATTTCTTTACTAATAGATCTGAGGAAATGGCCCTATTTTGAAGAATTGAATGAGCCAACGGTTAATGGATACTGATGCCAAGTCAGTCATCTGGTGGTCTTTGAGTCTTTCTGCTTATTTCACAAATATGGTATAATGAAAAAATTCGTGACGTCTAGGGAACAGCAGAAACCACACTCGGATTCGGGATCACTCTTCTCCTTCACTTCACACCAAAAGCTACACACACCAGCAACTACTCTACTAGTATGTGCTATCTTGTTGAGAATGTTATCCACATTGTTCGGTTGGGTACCGCAACTAGCACCTTTTCTGTTGTGGGTTCCAGTACATTTGGTGAAGCTGGCAAAATACTATGAAACTCCACACAGGATTTCTGCTTTTAGTCTATCTTTGTCTGCTATGTCCTAAGTCTTTCTGGCCTACTCTTCAAGCGTCTGCCTAAATTTGTAAAAAAGAAGAGTCCATGGCGAGGCTTCTAAATAGCAAAAAACCATGAAGATCGCAACAGAAATCTTCGGCTTAGGTCGTCTTTGACTTCAAAATCTTTGGTAAGGCGAGAAAAACATAGTAAAGCAATATATAGAGCTGGTGAAAGATGGCACGAAAACTTTCTGTGCAAAAACTGGACATGAACAGGATATGAGGCAATGAGATAAGATTCATCATCCGTCTGAGGCCATAGGAACGAGAACTATAATATCATCACAGGCGTCAACAGTATCTAAAAGGGAGTCAACCTCATTAGGAGGGGCGAATGTTACAGTAACTTTAACACCAATAAATTCGAATTCAGTAAACGGAGGAAGGACAGAACACCCCAAGCAGCCACGCTGGCGACATCCAGAAGGGTGGACATCAAGCTGCCGAAGTTCAATTTTCCAGTTTTTTCGGGAACTAATGAGACATGGACAGGCTTTCACGATATGTTCGTCTTGTGGATTCGCCACAACCCAATTATATTACTAACGATATCTGGTGAAGCTGAAAGGCTTCCGGCTTACCTGGGGATTGACAAAGAAAATTACGCCGAGGTTTTGAGCATCTTAATTGACAACCAAATGCGTTTGCTCGTTAACACACAGTTGAAGTGCCTGTCCATCAAAGAGCTACTGCATACATCGACAGAGGTTGTTCATAGCTTGACCAACTTGAGGGTGTCTGTTGAGCACTGAGATGTGGTGCTCATCTTCGTATTCCTGTAAAATCTGCCATCGAAAACTCCGCAGCTTTGGGAGAAAAAACTGGGATCCATGGAAAACAGCAAGAACTGGCCACGTTTGCGGAATTCAAGCAAATTCAGGACACTAATTATAGCACTATAGAGGCTGTCAGCCATCAGCATCTATGTATGTTGCCTGTATTATGGACAAGAAGCTCAGCATAACGACATGCATTCCACTGGACAACTCGAGAGTCAAAATGCTATTCGAAAGTGCGGTCCTTTATTTGAAGATGAGCATCCCAGACAGGTGCCAGCGTGTCGGTAAATTAAGTCTCTGCAGAAACTTTTTAGCCTACAGCCATTCGTCAGAGCATTGTTCCAGCACTCACAGATGTCACTACTGCCAGCAGCAACATCATTTCCTTCTGCACAGCACACCAAATCACACATTCGTTCCATTTTCTAACCCTCAATCACGTTCTCATAATCCAAACTGGACGTCAAATAATATCTTAGCCTCTTAAATGATCGTAAGTGCTTCGAATTTTCAGCAACCTCAAGAGCAGCCGTCAATCAGTTCAGCTGTCAATATTTTCCACTCAATATCCAGAACCAGAACCCAGGTTCCTTACTGGACGTAAGGACGTCATCAGGAGAGATATTTCCGCACCGGGATCTACTGGACTCGGGCTCTGAAGCAACTTTCATCACGGAGTAACAGCTGTTACGTCTGAAAACGACATCTACAAACGTTGAAGTATCCGGATTAGGGATGGCCAACAGCGGCTCATGCAAGAGAGTTGTCGATATGGTAATGTCGAAGCAGCATTCGGCCTTTGCAATAACGACGGAGGGCATCATCTTCAAGTCGCTGTCTGGTCATCTCACTGCCCGTACTGCGTCCGTCGAAAGATAGTGAAAGTAGATCTGTTGCTAGGTAGCGATATTCCCGCAGAAAGTCTGCTGTCTGGTGTGATTATGTCCCAGGAAAGGTCATCTCAGTCCTTCAAAAAACCAGGTTAGGTTGGAACCTACTCAGAAGAGCACCTACAGGACAGGGCCCATACGAGCTTTCCTTCAAACAAGAGATTCTAATGAATAACTTCGAAAATTCTGGGAACTGAAAGAGTTGCCGTTCGAGAATGTTGAGACTGCTGAGGACATCGCTTGTGCGGACCACTTCACCAAACATGCGGATGATGCTATTCACAGGACTCGAGAAGCATCTGGCGGCAAGCAAACAACTACGAGACTAGAGCTCGATCATATGGTTGAAGTCGAAGCATCCTCAGTACCCAACGCCGGACACTACTTCTTGCCGCATCATGCAGCGGCATGAAGGAAGGCAACTTCACAACCAAGCTGACCGTGGTCTTCGACTCTTCTTTTAAAACAGCTAACGAAGTTCTGTTTGAATAACCAATTCCGGGTAGGCCCAAGACTTCAACACAACATCACGGAAATAATTCTTCGGTGGAGGTTTTATCGCTTCACATTAACAGCAGGACTGAAAGTATAAACTCTTCTATTGGCTCAAACTACGAACCCAGCAACTGAAAATATACCGCCTTAAGAATATGGCAGTCGTCACGGCTTCTGTAAAATAGTTCAGATGATTCGGGAAGAGATGTATGTGGACGATCCCATTTCTGGTGCAGACACTGCAGCTAAATCTGAAAAAAAAGGAAAGAGGTTAAGACCGTCTTGGAGACATGAAATTTCAATTTACGTATATGGACGTCCAACACAGAAGAACAGTTTAAGGAGATTCCAGAACAAGACCGTGAGTTAACATTTTCACAACCTTCCGAGGTCTTTATTGGCTTCCCACTGTCGACCACTTTTCTTGCCGTTGGTCTCCACCAAGCACTTCCCAATCAACGAAGAGGTTCGTGCTTATTGACTTTCAAACGCGTTGAGGGCCAAAACGATCGTGTATTGCCAGGAGGGCCCCTCGATCCATAGTGGAATCATCATTCTCACGGCCGTCATCGTGAAACACTCTGAATTCTGGTGCAAACAGTTCTCAATCTTTGATATCAGATAATAGAGTCTACGCTCCAACAAGTAGAACCTTCCATTATACGAGTTCAATGCAATAGAGAAAGACATCTCTTTAGTCATCCCGTACAAGCACAGACCTCTACTAACTTGGACTGTGCAACTGCTACTGCGCACAAGATCGCAATCAACAGCAGCGCAAGCTGAATAGCTTAGAAAGTTGACGACAGGTGGTTCATCTGGTAGCCCTTCATAAGGCCTAATATTGGAAATGATAAAGTCGACAATTTTCTTCTCCTATTTCTGCCTACCATTTCTAAGCCATCTGTTCTTCACTCTATTGGCTATATTCGACACTTGGCTGGCTAATACAGTCAGACCAGGACTACGGACAATAATGCAACCGCAAAGAAGTAGAATTCATGTTCCCTGCAGACTATCAAGTAAAGTGAAAGATTTGAGTATTGTCTGAAGCATTCAAGATGGAGCTTTCTGTGTCTTTATCTTGCTCTTCCCTGAAAGTTCTGCCTAAATTGGGCTTCATAATAGGTCACCTATCTGTTACTACTGCAGCTTTTCTTAACTCATTTTCGTTAGTACATTGAGGTCACTGAAAACTCTCCAAACAATTCCCCCTATTCCCCACAGTTGGCCTGCTGATAGCATGTCTTCCCATAAAATTTATGAAACTATCTACGAATCTAACTAATTCATACTTCACTTTCGTTTCAGGTATGTTAACCATTACCCTATGGCATGTCTTTTGAATCGAATCTCGGTAAGTGTCCAAACTCTATTCATTATCCACAACGACAATCTCGTAAAGACTTTGCCGATCTATATTGGTCCGAAATGAGTGCCACTTCCATTACAAACTCGTATTCATAAGCAGCACCACTTTGTCGATTTAAAAATCTCAAACGCTAATCTGGGAAAAAATTGTTCGCAAAAAATATCTGCACGCAAGCGACCGCGGCAAATGGCAAGAAACCTTCAAAATTCCCTCGGAAAATCATAAATAACCACTTAGTCATCGACAATGGCGAAGACGGACACACCTTTTTCTATTACTCAGCACGGCCGTTGCGGTTGTCGCTGCTGCAAAAAGCGTGGCACGATCGTAATGCTGGATCAAAAATCTCACCACATATTCGTACGTACTCATAGATACGGCTACGACTAAGATACGAGGCACGTATCGTCAATCTGCTAATGCTACACTATTCGTAGCTCCTCCAGATCGGATGTTTGGACATGAGCTAATTTTGGCACGCCACTTGCCTGCACCAGATTTAGATTCGTGCAGCCAAGATCGAAACCTCCAGTACTCGTAACTTAGACTAGAGTAAATCATTCGACGGTGACGCTGGCGGCACTGACAACTTGGTTCGCATTTGTTGCATTAAATTTTGGCGGCAGCGAGATAATACGTCGTCGGTCGACTGTGTCTGTCGAAATCACATGACTCTTGGAGTATGAGCCTAAAAATTGTGTCATGTGGGGGAGGCCCCCGTTTAAATTGAACCATAAGCCCCAAATGCACTGACATAAGTCAACGACGACGAATGCTGCAATCGTTGGTCAAAATTGTTGGTCCATGGAATGCTGTCGCTATTGTCGGTTTGTTGTCATTATTGTCGTCATCATCATCATCATCATAGACGTCGCCGTCGTCGTCTGGACTGATGAGGTAATTGTGTGGCACATACTCGAAAAGGATTTCGGAATGGTAATGCCATTGGAATGTCTTATCCGCCAGTCAATATCGTAATTGACAGGGATAAGCCTAAATTCGATTTGCTTATGATACTTTCGGCTACTCGAATTGAACACTGATTAATCGATTCGAATTCCATGGCCAAATGGACTTTTGTGGTTCTAGTGATATCGATAGTTGAGAGCTAATAGTGATCGTGTTTTATGTTTTTTGGCGCCAAATAGCAGTTTATTTTTTGAAGTGCTATGAGTATGGAATAGATACTTCCGCTTGTGTGTTGTAAATCATGCCCTGAGTATCAAAGCACGTTCCAGAGACTATCTACTCGAGATGAAGTGTGAAAATAAACATGAAACCCTCTCAAGAGTTGTGTTTATCTTTGGAAGACTTACGCGAACAGATTCAAAAGAGTTTTGTGATTGTTAAGAGGAAATAGAAATGACATCAACCAAGTACTCGTGGATGGGACTTAGTGACGGTCTAGAGTCTGCACAATCTATGGCAATGATATCGGTGAACCTCAAGATAACTTTCAATATTAGTCTCTCCAATAACATATCTCAAACTTTTGCCCTTTCTGTGTATAAGAAAGGATAGGGGCTCTTGAGTTATGCTAAATACTCGTACTTGCACTCTTAATATGAATGACATCTTCGGAATCAAGGTGAAGCACATCCGGAGAATGGTAGTGATATCAAGAGCTGTTCTTCCAGGGTCAGCTAAAGGCTTCGCCATCTAACGTTTTTTTTTTCAACTAGTGCTTATTTCGTGAATGGTAACACTTAGCTCATGTCTGATTTGACAGATAATTAGTTTTATCCTTCCGCTGAACGAATATGGTTGTGTATACGCTTGAACAACGCTGGGAAATATTGCGACATTACTTTGAAAATCATGGTAATGTTGCAGAATGTGTGCGAAAATTGCGTACGGATTTTGGAAGAAGAGAAGCACCGTCAGCTCCGTATGTTCGTTATCTTGTGAAAAAAGTGAAAGAAACTGGCATCCTCATCGATAAACCAAAGCGTGAAAAGCCAAAAACAGTGCGTACACCCGAGAATATTGCTGCTGTGGCAGAAAGTGTGCGTGAAACGCCATCAACATCAATTCACCGTCGTTCTCAACAATTGAACATTTCGGAGACATCATTGAGACGAATTTTGCATAAAGACCTTGGTATGACGCCATACAAAGTCCAATTGGTTCAGGAGTTGAAGACAACTGACCAGTTTTCGTTTTCGCTTCGCTAAGTAGGCCTGCGATCGACTTAGAGAAGATGCCGATTTTGCCAAAAAAATCATATTTTCAGATGAAGCTCATTTTGATCTTGGCGGGTATGTAAACAAGCAAAATTGTCGCATTTGGGGCACAGAAAACCCGCACGCATATATTGAAAAGCCGATACACCCAAAACGAGTCACTGTTTGGTGCGGATTGTGGTCCAGAGGCATAATTGGGCCATTTTTCTTCGAAAATGAGCAAGGAGTGGCCGTTACAGTCAATGGCGATCGTTATCGGGCCATGTTGAACGAATTTTTGTTCCCAAAAATTGAAGAGGAGGATATTGGCAATATTTGGTTTCAACAGGACGGCCGGCGCTACGTGCCACACAGCCGAAGCTACACTCGATGTTTTGCGCCCTGTTTTTGAAGATCGTATTATCAGCCGCAGAGCTGATGTCATTTGGCCACCTCGGAGCTGCGATTTGACACCGTTGGACTATTATTTGTGGGGTGCCGTAAAAGATAAGTGTTACGCCGACAAGCCAGAGACAATTGACGCTTTAAAGGACAATATTCGTGAAGCCATTGGTGAAATACAGCTGCACATAATCGATAATGTGCTTAAAAATTAGAGCGATCGTGTAAGCTACTGCATGGCCAGCCGAGGCAGCCATTCGAATGAAATTATTTTCCATTATTAACCGGAAGGATAAAACTAATTATCTGTCAAATCAGACATGAGCTAAGTGTTACCATTCACGAAATAAGCACCGCACGCAAAGAACCGATTGTCGACAAATTCACCTCGCACTTCTTGACGAATTCTATATTCAAACCGAAGCTCCAGGTTCTGGTAACTTTTGAAATCTCAAAACGCCTTCCTGATGTTTCGGGACCAAATAGCAGGAATACCTTAAAAGGTATCTGAGAGACAGATTTAATTGGCGGATCATTCTTTGTCAGCGTCTTGGGCTAACGGTTTGTACTGAAAAAAACTATTAACAGCCCAAGACATCGATTCTTGTAATTAGGGATCCCTTAATTTAGGCTCTTCTGCGATTATCATTTTGAATCTTATCCGTTGCTCACAGGTGTCAGGTGGTCTTTCTGTGTAATCAAATGTATCTACCAGCAAAGTGCAGTGAGCATCGCGACTTCTGAGATCTTTTGTGTCGAAAGTCGATTAGACTAATGACTTCTTAAGAGTTTTTTAAACTTGAACTCATTAGCCAAGGCTTTGGTAATGTTCTCGGCGATCAAAGTAATCTCAAAAAAGGAGCGCAATCTTGTATATAAACTAAATTGCATTTTTGGTTGTTTACCTTAAGTTTTGCCGTTTCTGCGACGAGATATCCACAGGGAATTGGTAGCTGTATTACGGCCGCTATGGTTACTTAAGCATACGCAATGACTTTGTATTTGAGGTTGATGACTTCGTAGAGTAGATCATCTATGACCACAGACCATTCGACTTCTTGTGGCCATTAGGCATCCATTTGCTGCGGTTACAGTCAAGGCGATGTCTCCAGAAATGCTTGTGATTTAACAGCTTTCAAGCATTGCATGACAAGTCAATGATATGGCATTCGTGATTGAATCTTCACCCGTGCTGTTAAAAGCTCGGTCAATATCGAAGAGTGCACATGTGGAACAAAGATGGACGTCTAGCAATTGTTTTTAAGAAAACCACTGTCAAACCAATCG
Organism: Volucella bombylans; assembly: GCA_949129095.1. NCBI lineage: Eukaryota > Metazoa > Arthropoda > Insecta > Diptera > Syrphidae > Volucella > Volucella bombylans. Next base: position 126,732,386 of record OX422144.1, on the reverse strand, counting down.
GACGACAGACCTTAGAAAGTTCGCTGTGTATGTTACTCATCTTGGGAACGAAAACAAAATGTACCTCCTGCCAAACCTCTGGTGTGTATCTCCTAATAAAGCTTGCTCTAAGCGAGATTCACAGATGAGAGATTATTGTGTCGACACCATTTTTGATCGGGCACGGCAAGACTGCAGCCCATTTAACTTCTTCTATGCTAAGGAATGTGTCTAATGTTGTTGGTTGTACTGCAGAAATTATGGTTCTGATTATGACTTCCGCAGGGAGGTAGACCTCAAGCAGAGTCGTCAGTCTTTCCTTTGGGTTGGGGTAAAATCATCTGTTTTCAAAGGCAGATTGCACCAATTTGAGTGTTCATTTGAGAGAGCACTATAGAGAAGGACTGCAACTGGCAGAGAATCAATGTTGTCGCGTTTCTTTTACCAAGACAATCTCCTTGATTTATGTACCTAAAGGTTGTACTTTGTAAATGTTAGCTTACTAAGATGGCTCCTGTAGTTTGTGGTTCACCTGGATCTCAAACCATCAAATTAGAGTTGTCTTGGGCCATCATCCTCTAGTTAGACACTTCAATTTGCTTCGGCATATTCACAGAACCTAAAACAAGGTCTCCCTCTACTGGTTTGTATGCATCCCGGGAGGAATCGAAGACCTGATGTGTCCTAGTCATTTCTAGTCCACTACTGTGTACTTTTGTGTCCAGGCCGATGTCACAGCGACTGATACCCACTTTTCTGTTATTTTACATCTCCTCCTTCAAAGGAAACGGGACCAAAAGAATCTTGTATTCAAACTAACGAAGGATATCCTGATTCAATTTCGCTTACGTCCACGCTCAATTGCGTGCTTAAGCCAAAGGAACAACTATTGGTGATGGTAACTCACTGTTCGATTTCTGACTAGTTAATAACGGAACCGAAGTAGACAATTGTTAGTGCAAATCTATAGTCAACACAGCTTTGAAGGCGTTTTGCTTTCTTGAATAGAGATCTCAACATTTTGTTATCATTTTAGAGTTGCTCATTCCATCATGGAACTCACCGTTCTGCTATGTCTGGTGTTGGTCTACTCTCGAGTTGATATGCTTCTTCATTAATACTGCTACTTCTTCAAGGAACAGATAGAAGCATATTTTCTCCGGCTGTCACATTAACTCGAAACTCAGTCAGTTTGTGTGCGAGATCTTCTACGAGATAATACAAAAGGGACCTACAAATCGTATATCTTCTGTGACGGTATTGGCTTTTTGCCTCCATCGACAACAGTACTGCATGAAGAGTCTCACAGCACCAAACCTGGTTTATTGAAGTTGCTGTTGCTCCTTTCAACATGGGGCGCATTAATGCAGCATCCAACGGTCAGAGGATATAAATTTTGTTGGCAGTAACATACGAATTCAGCAATTATCTCAGTAATAAACAGTTGGGAGAACCAAATTTGTATATCCTCTCTAGGCTTCGTAATACTGATTTTGTGGCACTCTTAGGTCGCAGTGCACCCGCAAATCCCTTAAAAAATACAAAAAAAAGCATACGGGGTCCTGTACTGATTTCTTTTAAAGTCCATCTTCGACGGGTTATCTTTTGCTGAAAACCGCAAGTTATCTGTTACAATGTACAGGATCTCTTCTTCGAGTGCGTGTTGTAGCCATTTCCTTAAATCTTTCTTCTGTTCCTGATCACAGTCATTGGGTTCGCTTTGGATGATGAGCCACATTCCATCGAAGTAATAGGTAACTTTGCGTCCATTGCCATCAGGCGGTCTGTTACTAAGGGTCATGAGCAGGTATGGATTGTCTCCTTCTGCGGCGACCTAGTCGTCATTGATATTTTCTTCTTGAATAGTTTAGTACTCTGTGGAAAGTACCTTTGGACTTTATACGATTTGGACTATTTTCTTGCCAACAAATTAATTCTCATCCAATCGGCATTGGCAATGTCTGTCGAATAGCAAGATTGTATGTCTTGTATGTCAAGCTTTTGAAATGGAGCTTTTTCTGTCCCTGCCTTAAGGAGATGCAAGTAGTCGCACTCTGTGAGCTATTCTACCTCAGTTATAAAAAACCTGATCAGATGGATGCTTTCCAAGTCGTTCCGTCTTAATCTCAGGGTATGCTTGGGGTAAATGTTCCTATGGAAGAAGTCTTATCTGAGGACCTTTTCGACGAGGGACGGTTTTGGCATAGCTCTTCTTCTTGCCCAGCTTCACTGCTAGTTAAAAAGCACTAGCCGCGATGAATTTAATTTGACGAAGCCGTTGGATTGAAAGGATATGTTCTTCGTAACAGTACAACCGTAGGTGTACTGTTGACGAACACTTCACAGTGTTGGGGCTAAATTATAAAATGAAGATACATCTTCTACTTTCCATCTACTGACATCTATTCCTGCTCTTAAGTCTTCCTTAGAAGTTGATGGCATCGCCCTAATCATAATTTCTTAAATGAGCTAAGAATAATATCCCGCAAGCAGTACTACATGCAATGGAACCCGAGAAACAGTAGGATGGCTGAATTTGTGTCGACATGTGACCAGCGTGGCTGGCCATTCAATTTCGAGTTAGATTTTCGAGGTTTCATATCATTTCGAGATATCATAACAGAGAATCACCTTGCCGATGTTCCTTTTTGATGTCAGGGGATTTCCTTCTTTCTACTATGCAGGCATGCCTCCAAAATTAGCTTCAGACAGTCTCCCTTTATGAAAATCGAAACGATGTTCAAATCTCGTAGGCATTGACGAATTTCTGGCAAAGCAAGTGATATTTTGAATAGACGTGGTTCTTGGAACCGAGGATGATTCTCTGGATCTACACAACTATGATGGGACCAGCGCTATGTATTTTATGAGTCATGCGCTAATGGACCTACTTCACCTTGACACTCATATCATGGACTATACTCTCATGGTCATCTTCCTTTAAAAAATAAAAGTTTGGAGTTTCATTGGCTCTGCTTCGATGGATGATGCAATACGATGGGAAAATAGGTTGATGCGTTGATACGAAGTCGAAATTTCCCTGTACTCGGGACTAACTTCGGCCAGAATCATTTCCAGGAGAGAAATGTAGTCACAGCTGGCTCCAGAATCGATTATGTAGGATGTGACATTGGCGTCTTTGTGGAGGACAATACTCATTAAGCAAACTCGTGACTGTCTTCGAAGTGGAGAAAAATGTAATCCTGATGGCAATGAGCTAAATTATGAGGAGGCGGAGGAGTGAAACCTTCTCCTTATTGTAATTTTTCACGTTACGAGAATGTACGCCTTCTTAGAACGTAGTTTGAACAATAATTTCGTTAAGCCTTCCCTGAGTGTCAGAGATCTGGGAACTCGAGAAACGATGTTGCCGATGAATATGCTACGTATAGCCTATGCTTTCAGAATCCTAACCAGCTTTAGGACTATTTATGGCCTTCTTCAAGGCTTTAGTTGACGACTGGCATTATTATGCATACAACCGTAGCTGCCACGACTCTTCAAGTTACAGGCAAACCAAACGAATGCTTCCGGGCGACTCAAACCAAAGACTTTTTATTTGAATACGCTTTTGCTCAGCATCTAAATGTTCTAGGGGCGAGTGACACTGCTTGCTGTGGCATTAGAGTAATGACGACACCATTCATGCTCGTATAAGCCTGCAGTAATCAGGCGCTGATGTGGTGTGTGCTAGTACAGTACGCCAGCAATTACTCACCTTTTTTGAAAAATAAAGAAATTCCATTGAAAGGAAAACTTAAGGACTACAATAGACTTCCGAGAAGTCTGTTCTGGCCGAGAATAAAATGTATGGTCTGCTTCCTTCTGCCTGCTTCTGCAGATAAACCGATGTTTCATCTGTCTATCTTGATCGGCATTCCTTAAGATTGACAGCTCTTCTGCACTTTGGTCATAGGACTTCTGAAAAGGTTCTGCCAGTCTCGACCGGAGAGAGCTCTAGCCAATTTATCATTCTGAAACGAGTCTTCTAGGTCGAATTTGGCTCCTAGTAGCATTCATACATCTTAAATGCTAAAGTCTTTCTTGCCTCAATTGCTGTGTAATTAATTGGGCCGACGATTTATTGATCAAAATGCCTGGGATCTAAGGTGCATGTGGTAGCTGCAGTAACATATCACATTCCCATGAAGAAGTAACGATTCCAACGACGTGATTTGGGTGTTGCTCGCATGCTTGGTTGCTTGCCTGGTATCATGCAAACTAATTCCTTACGTCAGCAGCCCATTTAGTCTTACCTAGTCCTTCTGATTTATTTCTTCGTGCACTTCGATTGTGTCTTCTACGAGTCGCACTAAGAAATAACTAAAATCTATCCACTGTAACTCACCTAAATTCCAGGATCCATATCATACGTAAAAGTTAAGTGGAAGCAGTTAACCTCCCTGCTGTCAGCTACAATATCCTTGCGCAAACACTCCTAAGACCACAAAAGTGCTTAACATTTACCCAACATCGTGCAAATAAACAGTTTGTTGTCGCACTCCTTGAAAGGTTGAATTTCGGCTGCAATATTTAAAAGTAAACCCATCAGTCAGTCAGATCTCTCTTTTAGCTGGCGTACTGCATGTCAAGCCTACCAGCCGATAAATTAGCAGATAGTCATCCGATTAATAGCCAATCAAAGATTCAACCCAAAAGTTAATTAGGAGTGTGCTGTTGCAAGTTGAATTTCGCAGTGTATCGAGGAATATTGAGACCTTTCAGCAAATTCCAAATCCACTTCAAATAACAACAGAAGGTTTACAAATCAGATACATACTCGTACTCTGAAGAAGGCTCCAATCAAGGTTTGTAAAATCATTTCAGCCTTCGACACTCCTCCACCTGACACCTCCAACATGTGCATTCCATAATAAGTTGATTTGCATGCCACCACATATTCATTGTTTCGTATCACCAGCTTACTTCTGCATGACTTCCTCACAAAAGATTTCCATCAGAGTAGATACGAACTCGAATTCGAATACTCGTACGAATATTGCTGAATGGATAAACAGGTGCAGTACACCCCATAGTCGACAACAAAGAGTCTCACCGCCTTTGTGTCAGCCGTGATTGACACACTATGGGGCTACTCTGTTAGGAAACATTTCAATCACCTCCATCATCCATCCAATAGTTCAGCTGTGTGCTTTTGTTATTCGGTTGGATCTATTGAATCTGTTGGACCAAGTGTGCTAAATACGTTGTAAAACATAGTTCGACTAGGTCTCCGCCGATATACGATGAAATTCGGGGAGTGTTTGTGTATTTATAACTCACCTTCGATGGACACATCAATGGAGCACTTCATCTCGGCTTAAATTGCAGCTGCAATCTGGATCTGCATCCATTTCCTAGCTACCTCACAAGCCATTGATCTCTGAATAGAGAGTGACCAGCTCCTGTATCGATGCTCGTATTTGGTTTATGGCCAAGTTTCACCTGGTCCAGCTTATCGTTCCTTATCAGCTTTTCATCGAACCAAATGTTCAAAGCGAGTTGCAATCAAAGCTCATTGGCATTTCTCCATTCTACTGCCCAAAGCTACTGATACTGATCGATCGGAGTCGCGTTCAGTTGTCGATTTATGCAATTAGCTAGACGAGTAGTGAGAGATCGGAATTGTATCCGCACAGTGTCAGATTGATGGGGCATTACGTCGAACGTGCATTTTATGAACACAAGCCGATAGTAAGAGTACCTCATTGCAAGTGGATTAATCGCAATTAAATCGAACTTTTGGATGCATTTACTGAAATGGATTCACTCGAAACGAGGTTCAGTGAAGATCATCTTGTACTTGTCAATTCGAATATATAATGACATACTCGTAGCCGTACTTATAGGCAGTCGTATCTGCTCCGTTTTGATTAGTTTATGTTCGGATTGGTGGTTGTAATTAGCATGGACTATGAATACGAGTGTCTACCCCTGTTACGTAGTACGAGTATCTCCGTCTTTCGGGGGGAATCATCGTGGAAATAGAGTTTTAGTCTCTATATCCGCGAAGTAGTCGGCTGAGAATTAACCTCTCGGGAGGGATTTGGAATTTATGAGCCATGAACGATTATGTACTTTCGAGTTTCACTTTGTTGGCGCTTCAACCTTTATTGCTGCTATGCTTTGGTTAAATGTTCCACAACATACTTGCCACCGGATGACTTTGTGTAACAAACAAACAAATTGAAAGTGAAATTTTTAAATCAAGCGCTGTTTGAACAGACACACTCGAACGTGGGCCAGAACTCCCAGATGAATGTCTTTGAGAAGAAAATAATGTTACCCCGGAATTTTGCAGATAAGAACTATCAGACTTCCTCTACCTCAGAGCTTCTATCGGTCTTAGGCTTGTCCCATAAGTCCAGTAATTAGACAGTTGCTAGACGAATTTTAGGGACTGGGCTATCAACAAAATTCTTGATAAAGCCGGTAAAATATACGAAACACGGACATGAGTGGGCATGTGACCGCCATACCGGTCAAAATTCTTACTGGATAGGCTCTAACGGCTTGACGGTAAGTTCACTGATGAAGAGCCTTTAAATGCAAAAAACTGAAATCTGGTTTCTTCCCATAAAAGGCTCAGGTAATCCATGTCGCCATCACTCGAGTAAAGAGTTTTTGTTTTTTTATTTCGCCCAAGTCAATGTTGGCAACGGTTTCTACTAACCCTCGAAGGATCTTTCGACAGGTACTGTACTTCTTGAGCCTCTTAAGCCCAACTCTTTAGCCAGTAGCCCTACTTCGAGCCTTCTTGCGGCGCTATCTAGCGATTTCTTTGGAGATTTTGAGGTAGAGGGGATATCGGTAAGCCCTTTGTAGCATAGGATAAGTGTTTGTTGGCCAGCGAAAATCACTTTAAATAGAAATGGCCGAAAGAATGTCTCAGATACGGACGAAGGGCTTTTGACTATCACTCACAGTAAACGATCGAATTCTGTAACGTGAAGGCCCTTGTCGTAGCGATAAAGATAATAGTAATGGACATCTTCGGATTAAACTTCGAGTTTTCCAATAGGGGCTTGACAACTTTGAATTTAATTTGTGAACGCAATCTTTGACTAATCATCAAACAGTCACTGTCAATTTATTCAGTAAACTCAACATTTTCATCATGGTAAAGTACACGAACGAGCAACGTCTGCAAATTATAAAAATTTTCTACCGAAATTCGGGGTCGGTGAATGCAACTTAAAGAGCGTTAACTCCAATTTTCGGTCGAAATTCTCGCCCTAGTAGACAGGCAATAACAAGTTTAGTGCAAAAATTTGAGTCTACCTATTCGTTGTGTGATGTTGCCGTGTCAGTGAGACAACGGGTTAGTCAAAGTGTCGAAAATATCGCTGCCGTTCAGCCGCCCGTAGCAAACGATCCAAATCAGTCAATTCCACGGCGTTCTCAAGAATTGGGCATCGCTCAGACCACATTATGGCGTATTTTGCGTAAGGATCTTGGTTTACACCCATACAAGATCAAGCCGACTCAAGACTTGAAGCCGATGGACCATTTGAAGCGACGTACGTTCTCCAATTGGGTTCTGGAGAAGATGCGCCAAGATGATGAATTTCATCGCAAAATCATCTTCAGTGACGAAGCTCATTTTTGGCTCAATGGGTTCGTCAATAAGCAAGATATGCGTTATTGGTCGGGTGAAAATCCACATGTGCTTCATGAATCACCACTTCATCCACAAAAAATAACTGTTTGGTGCGGTTTGCATGCCGGCGGCGTTATTGGGCCATATTTTTTCATCGACGATATCGATCGTCACGTTACTGTGAATGGTCAGCGTTATAGCGCCATGATCACCGATTATTTTTGACCCGAATTGGAGGATATGGACTTGGACGACATGTGGTTTCAACAGGATGGTGCCACAAGCCACACAGCACACGCTACAATCGATTTATTGAAGAGTAAGTATGGTGAGCGTGTTATCTCAAGAAATGTGCCAGTCGATTGGCCGCCTTGTTCGTGTAATTTAACGCCGCTTGACTATTTTCTGTGGGGCTACGTTAAGTCATTGGTTTATGCCAACACGCCGACAACGTTGGAAGAGCTCAGAGCCAACATTGAACGCGAAATAGCGGCCGTTTTAGCCGAAATGTGTGGCCGAGTCATTGAAAATTTTGGTCCAACGAATCGACCGCTGCAAACGTGCCCGCGATGGCCATATGAACGAAGTCGAGTTCCATTCATAAATGTTTTAATTGTACTTCAAGTCGATAATAAAGTTTTTGAAATATCTCAAATGGTTTGAGTTTTATTTTAAAAAAAAGTTGTCAAGTCCTTATTGGAAAACCCGATATGTGGCGGGAACAATTGCATAGCGATTTGGAGTGTTTGGAAAGCTTAGATTTCCGAGAGTGGTCTTTTCACTTAGTCCCAAGCCATGGTGTACGATTTCTGGTGATATGTCTTAGCTCTCTCCAGCCTCTTTCTAGGTGACTTCTACCCTTCTTCGACTGTTCTGCAGCTTGTTCTTTTTACATTCTGATTTCACTGCCAGCTTTATGTTTGTATTGTAATGTCTACAGGACTCTGACTAGTTTTTTGATAAAACTCCGAGTTGGAGAGAATCCTTAAAAGGTTTCGTAGACACCTATTCAAAACTGTCTGTAGTGCCATACATTCCCATATAGCAACGTGCGTCGGTTAGATCTACAATAGTTGACTAAATTTGGTTTGCTCTCGCAGCTGCAGAATTGACACTACCATCTACTAGTCGTCTGTTGTGGAAACGATATATTTTTGTCACACGTCTGGATTTAGGATTTCCGATCGAAAGTCAACTCGTGCTTCATACATTCAACGAAGACTTTGGCTATTATTTCGGTATGAACTCCTGAGACTTCCCGATCTCGAGACGATTTTTCTGTTTTACTTTTCGCGAAAAGACTAGATTTCACAGGATTCGGAACCTTTAACTATGCTGTTGACGCTACTTTTAAAAGCCTTATTTGAAAACCTTCAAGTGCTATCGCCTTTTTGTAGTTAGTTGCTTTTACAAGCCTGGTGACCTCAGCTTTACTGGGAGGAGGGGTGGATGTCAAGCTCATTCTGGCTTGATTTCATTACCCTGCGAATACTCAGTTAAGAAACGAAGTGTAATGTTTCCGTCATTTCCTGAGTTGATACTCATCCGAGACGAGTAAAGAAAATCTATCCAAGGCTTTCACTGGGTGTTGTATAGAACAATCACTGCCTGGTATCTGTTTCGAGATTTTTTAGACACGGTTCTACTGTCACTTCTCTCATCTATAATCTATATAATGACGCAAGTTCGTTTTTTTCTACTGTTAGCACTGCCATTAGATGAGCTCTTACCGTACCTTGGCCAGCCTTTAGGTGACCGCTGATACCTACGTGATCTGCCTTCCGTACCGTTTGCCGAAAATCTTCACTTCGAAACTGAAAATATTTCTTACCGCAGTCCAAAGCATACTTACATGTTCACCAACGCCCTGTGGCTGATTGTTTCCACTCTGCGAAAGATGTTCGTTACTTATTGGCACACTGGTGGGTTCCTTCCTTGTAATGTTACGGAGCTTTTTTCATTGAAGTATTTGTAATTAACAAGCGGCCAGCATAAGGTGATGGTCAATTGCTATTTCCTTGCCTCCTCATCTGTTTCGGATGTCCATGAGATTACTTCTGAAACAATGGATTATCGATTTGATTTTCCGGAAAACTGTTACGTAATAGTCCTATGTTGAGATATCATACCTCTTATGACATAAATCCATAAGCTGTTTACAATTATCATTCTTCTCTTTAAAATCTTCTGTGCTCAGATATGCTGAGACCTTTGTTGTCGGTGCTTACCCGAGCATTTAGATCTTCCATTTCAATGACGACGTCTCCGTTTGATGATTTGTTTGGTGGTATCGTAGGACAATGAGATTTCTCACTACTCGGGCCTATGCGCTCTCGTTATTTTAGCTTACAAGAATAAGAATTTACACATATATGTATATATATATGGTCGGATCCCAACAAGGATCGCTGTCTTACCCCACTCTGTCGAAATAGACAGAAAAGTAGTGAACGTAAATGCGAGGTACACCACAAAAGAGCTTCATATCAAGGAGTGACTAGATACCGAAGGCTATTGTACATCGATGGAGACCTTGACTGAGGATGAGAAGTATCATAGGACCTTAATGATCAACTGTAGTTATTCCAATGAGAGATTTCATCCCCAATGAAGGATGCGATAACTAAAGCACGTAATGGGAGTGCACAACCCAACACCTGTTGGGAAGACTTAATTTAACGGGATGCCCATACATCCATGGGAGCAAGGATACGCCTTGCCTTCGCCTGCAACCTTCCTGAGTACCAATTCAGAACTGTGTTGGAGCACAGCATAGGGCATTGAAAAATGAGCATTTCCCAGCAAAGTGGTATGAAGGGATGAAGGTCAAGTGACCAAAAAAAGGGCAATCTATTGCGAAATCCTAAACTGAAGCAAAGCACAGTTGGATTTAACTCTCGTTGTTTCTTGGGCTGTATGGCATGTGGCGCGGTCATGTTGAAACCACATGCCGTCCACATTCATATCTTGTAATTGAGGCACAAGAAACTAGATTATCATGTCGCGATAGCGAGCACGATTAACTGTTATTGCCTGCCCAGCTGTATTCTCAAAGAAGAATGGTCCCAAAACGAAACAGAAAAAAGTTCTGATATTTTTGGAAAATCACTCTGCGTGAGGTTTCCTGTCAGCACAGTTGAACACTCATATATATTCTAACTTGAGAGAAGTAACATCCTCATATCTGAGCAAGTAGGACTTTTCGCAGACAGGCAGATTCCCCTGAAGGCTCTTAGTACTCGGAACTCTGCAATAGAATCGAATTTCATCGTTGAAATCGTCACAGTATTCTATGAAATAGCAGAATAAGCCATGGTAGTCCTTTATTAGATTCCACTTCACAAAGGGTATCCCGACAACGAAAATATTCACGCGATAGTTGTAGATGTTGCCGCTACATCGGGAATTTATCTTGAACTCTTCCGTGTAGACAGCAAGAGCCTCTTCAAAAACTTTGTGAAGGCACTCAATTAGTCTGAATCTAATGAAATCTGTCAACACAAACGAAATCCACACCGGGAGACATATTTCAAACCTTCACAATGGAAGTAGAAATACACAGTCAACCTCAGAAGTGTTACAACCTGACCAATGCTTACAAAACCTCTAAGTTCTACTATTTCCTGGCCATAAATGGTCCTTCGACCACATACTCGTATTACTTACACAGACTCTGTGCGTACATATTGTGGATTTAAGTAAAAGTGGATGTGACTGTCAGTCCTTTCGTCCTTTGTGATGCCTATTCTAGGATAGGTTAAGATAAGTTAAACAGGGATATGATGGATATGCCATCACACAGACATCAGGCACCAAAACTGGCCCATCGCGATCTTTGTGGAACCAGTTGAATTTGTCTTCAAATGGCAAAAACCTAAACAATCTCCCTGATGAAACACCCAATTTCCTAGCAACAGCCAAGAAGGCTTATGAAGTTCGTGCCATCTATTTTCTCTAGGTTGTCGAAAAAGTATTTCCCTAAAAATTTTCTTCGACTACGCGATATTGCCTCGCATTCACACAATATGTGTGTTATGGCCTCAACAGCTTACAGAATCTGCACATATCCGTATTTGACAATTTGTTTCTCTTTAAGTGTTGCCACCGGAGACAGTGTCATGTCAGGATTCCTATTACTGTCCTAAGCTTATACCTGTTTAACTTTATTAACTTCCTAGATCTTTTGCCGTCAAAAAGCGGGCAAAGAGATTTGGATACCCTGTGTCCTTCAAGACTTGACCACCTTAGATTGGCAGTCTTGGTGATTTTTTCCTCGCAACCTCACTATTGTCGAGTAGCCCTTCTTTTCTTGCAAGCTCCGTCCGCTTGTTCATTTACTTTAATATCGCAGTGTCCAGGCAACCAGCACAGTCTTACTCGGTTGTGATTGCATAGTGCCTTGAAAAGTGTGCGACAGCCCCTGAATGTATCAGAGTTGACGATGGTTGATTTCATTGCCTTGAGTGCGGCCTGGCTATCGATGTGCATGAGCATTTGCTCAGACGGCCTGAGGACAGCCAGAACCTCTGATTGGAAGACACTGCTTGCGTGCAGTAGTCTCATATACACTCTTGGTTCTGGGTCTTCTGAGAAGATGCCAGAACCTGTTCCTTCCTCTGTGAAAATTGCAATTTCATTCGACCCGATTATTTCATTTTTTTCTCGAAGTCGACCAGGCCTGGCAGTAGTTCCGTTAGTACCGTGCTATGTCAGAAACTACTGCTCTTGAAGTAAGCCAGATTAGTGAGTCGTATCGCACTGTTGCCAGCAATTTTTTTTTATCTGTAAATCAATCAGTTTTAGGTGCAGAAAGCTGTCCAATTCTGCCGTAGGGGTGGTACGGAGCGCACCTGTAATGGCTATGGAAGTCGTTCTTTTAACCGCCGCTAATTTTCCGTAAATTGTTTTCTTGTTTGTTTGTATGTTTCCACCATACTAGTGCGCCATATGTAAGAATTGGTCGTACCACCATCGTATACAGCCAGAACACCATAGCAGGTTTTAAGCTCCAAATTCTTACTACCGTTCTTCTGCAGATAAAAAGAGCATTTTTTGATTCTTTCCGCTACATTAAGATTCCAAGTCAGTTTGTTGTCCACAATTACGCCCAGATATTTCGCGCTGTCCGAGAGCGACACTCCTGTATATTCTGGCAAAAAGAACCAGTTCCGTTTTGGATGGGTTGGCATTGGGATCACAGCTTTTTGCCCAAGTGATGGTCGTCTTCAGGGCAACCTCCATAATGTCGCTTAAGATATTTAAGTATTTCCCCTGCACTACTATGACCATGTCATCTGCGTATGCCGTGGCGCTTATACCATGTCACATGTCATTGATAACCAGGATCACAGGAGTAGCGATATGACTCCCTCTGAAGGGGTTTCCCTGGTTACGGACATCCCAACCCAATGGAACAGTTTATTTTCCTACTTCCGAGCTTGTTGCAAAACCAGTTTGTAATGCCCTGTTCAATATTAGCGTCTACTAGGGCATTTTTAATGGCGGTGCACTCCACGTTATTGAAGGCTCCTTCAATATCGAGGAAGGCCGCCATCGCAAACTCTCCGAAGTGTAGAGGCTTTCTTTATTTTCCTCACCACCTCAAGCAAGGCGGTTTCTATAGATTTTCCTTTCATGTACACGAGTACATGCTGTGACTCAGTTAAAAAGCCATTTCTGCGTCTATTCCTAATGTGAATCTCCAATAATCGCTCCAGGGTTTTAAGCATAAATGATGACAGAACTATTGGTCTGAAATATTTCGCTGTTATATGTCCCTGTTTGCCAGCTTTAGGAATAAAGACAACCTTAACTTCCCACCAAGTTATTGGTATGTACCCTATATTTAGACTGTATCTGAGAATTTCCATAATTTTCTGGATTGCTACGTCCGACCGATGCTTTCTGTAGCATAATCGGCAGAATACCTAAAAAAGGTGCTCTTCTATGGCCAGTTATCAGCTCCCGGTTTTTCCAAACATGACCTTCTTCACTTGACGTTTAATTAAGACTTTAGAAACATTGACTACGCACTGCTTGAAAGAGACATGTAGAGTATTAACTGGGAACAAATTTACTACATGTGTTCACCTAACCAGCAATTCGGATACCTACAAACCAAACTGGTTGAACTTTTCGAGACTCATATGCCCATACGTAACAAAACAATTAGACCAAGCCACCATTCCTGGTTCACTCAAGAAAGTCACCACCTAATGCAAAAACGGGATGAAGCTTTCGTTTCAGAGTTGAAGAGTTCCGTAGAATGTATTGCTCACTTCGCAATAAGTTTGTTTGAATCCTTCGTTGAGCGGTAAACTGTTGTGGAGGAATCTAGAGGAGGTTGGAGTCGGAAAGCTAAAAAGTACACATCCTCCTTATGTCGACGGAAATCAGCTTAATAAAAAGTTTGTTTCCCATTCTTCTGCAAGCGTTCTTCCGTTAGTCCCAAGTAACTATACCACTTTAAATATTCAACCTCTTCCAAATGAGTCGTTTGCTCTTTTTTGCATTCAACAGGTCGACGTAGTAGAGAGTCTGATTTCAATCAATCGCAGTTGAAGTTGACTTAATTCACCCCAAGTTCTTGAAAATCATCCTTCCAAAACTACTTCCATACATTACCCACATCTTCAATCAAATTCTCACAACGTGTGTCTTTCCTTCACTCTGGAAGACGTCAAAGATAATACCTGTCCCTAAGAATTCCTCGAATACAGAATTTCGACCTATTGCAACACTTTATTGACTCTCGAAAGTTTTCGAAAGAATCACGTAGAAACAAATAAATAGATTTCTTCAACAACACAACATCTTGATTTCGAAGCAGTTTGGTGTTCGCCCCAAACACAGCTGTTCCACCGCACTACTCACAGTTGTCGACGACATAAGGCAGAACCTTGATCTCGGTCATGTTACTTCTTGAATTCTCTAAGGCGTTTGACACAGTTAATCACGAAATTTTATCTAGTAAACTCTCCAAGCTGTACAATTTTTCCTATTCGACCATCTGCTTATTATCGTCGTATCTGGGTAGTCGTCATTTTCTTGTCAATGCATGTGGCGTACCTCAGGAATCCATCCTGGGTCCACTTCTACTTTCGTTATATGTAAATGAGTTACCTTCCATTCTTTCGTTTTCTTCAATTGAAATGCACGCTGACGACACCCAACCACATCTAAGTTGTTCACCTGCATCAGTAGACAAGCCCAAATGTGTAGTTGTATCCAGAAAGCCCTTTGATATCTCCCTGCTTCCGTCGATTTATGTTGACAGTGGACCCATTAAATACGTGGACACCGCTAAAAAGCTTGGTCTAACTTACTTGGAATAATCATATCAATAGATGTGTCGGCAAGGTTTAAGGGGTCCTACGTTCCATGTGGGCGTTACAACACCTCACACCTTTATCAACTTGAACTATTTCAGTCAAGACCCTCATCACTCTCATCCTAACTAACGGATGCGAAGTCTACCGAAAATGTGAACACGAGTATATGCCAAGCCAATAAAGATCAAACCTTCGGTGGCTGTCCAAAAGAATGCGGATACCTCAGCAGATGCCACTTAAGCCAAATTAACATTTCTATTATTGCCTTTATTTCCGCCTTGAAAACACTTCAGAGAAGAACGAAGTAGAACCCATGAAAAGACCTCCCCTTATCGTTCCATTAGTTTTTGATCCATCGCTGTGAAAGTGAATCGGTCTGTCCTCCAAGAATACATCTTCGTTCCAGAAATACAGTGAAAAATTAGTGACGAGGAAGTCTTATCGAACCCCAGACGCGTAAAGTGGAGTCTTTGTTTCATGGATTCTATGAGTATTCAAGATATCAGCGTGGCCAGTTCCGTCGCTGATCGACTGTGAGGTTGCACTCAGACAAATAGCAACGCTATCAGCTAATAAAAGTTGAAGCAGAATATCTATCCAGCTGATCGTTGGATTGCTGATTTCGCCTCCTTTATCCAATTAGTTTACCAGACAAATACCTAGCATCTATATAGCCATCGGTCTTACAACCAATAGACCCTGCCAGATACTCGTAAATTCAGATAAATTCAAATGCAGATATTCTGTTCTAAGATGGTAGGGCAGTCACTACCATATTTTTCCATCGCTTCAGTATGATGAACGCGCAAACTTTGAGGTCCTACTTCCAAGAATATGAGTAACATTTATTCAAATATTTAGTTCTGCTAATGTGCTATAATAACTACTTTAATTAGAACGACAGTATTATACAAACGTAGCTCAATTTACGTATCTATTATAGCTGCTTGTAAATGGAATTTATTGAACCTAAACACAGCTGTGTCTGTGCTATTCCGTGTTTTGTGTTTTTTTTTTAATGATTTCGGTCTCAGCCTCGGTGCGTCTCGGGTATGTCTCTAAAGTAAAAGAAACATACCCACCTCGTCAAGGCAGTTAACACATCATTAAACTCCTGGTCCATCTTACACAACTCTTATAGATGAAACCGAACACGAACATGTTAGAATTAATTGAATTCTCCCAATTAAGTAATTAAATAATAATTTTTCAATTTGCAACGAATATTACTTTGCTGACACATTCGTTTCACTTTGTGGCCAGCATCTCATAACTTACGTATACTGGCTGCCATTTGCACTACATTTATGGACAGCCATAACCAGGACCAGTTCTAGAGCTGGTTTCAACCACATTTTACTCCAAAATTGGTAAAAAAAAAAGTAATAACAAAATTTTCCAAAACGACTATTCTGTATGCAGATGGTAATAAAAATAATAAACCAACACCATGAAGCCAGCAATTGGAGGTTTTAATCTGGAGCACAAAACCTGGTAGCATGAGATTTGCTAAGGCTACAACGACAATCAGAAATAAGTGTTATGAAGGCACAAGTGGTAGCATGTTTCAGTGGGGCAGATGGTGATAAAGATTTTGAAAATCGTTATAGTGCCACAGGTGGGGCAACAGTTTAGGTTGTTGCTTATGAGAATGGAAATTGGGTCAAAAAGATTGTAAATGCTCCTTAGTTTCAGTACGGAAAATATTTACACATCTTAGCCATCATATCAAATGGTACTTTTGATTGATCCTGTTGTCCACGTCCAGATTTGTGCTTCCAACTTCCAAGACTATACTTTTAAGGTTACCTTCTCGACTTGTTGCCCGCCATTGTGGATTTGAGCATTGGTGTTATTTTAAGGAGAAGGAAATGATGCAGGCTTTCGGCCTTGCCGTATTTATTTTGAGTCCAACTTCCGCTTCTAATTTAAGGAGCATTTGATGTAGGTCCATTATCTTGGTTGAAAGCAGGCGTAGTCCCGATCTTTCAGACATGATGTCATTGTTCATCTCACTTCCATATTTATTCCCGATAGTGCAGTTCAATAGTTGGATGGACTCGTTGATGATATTGCTTTGAGTGAATGCCAATCCCAAGTGCTATCTGTTCCAACTCATTAGATCACCTGCCAACTGCGGCGCACGTGAAGAAAAGTTTGGAAGAGGAGTTTTTCAACCGCACCTTAGAGTTTTTCAACTCTACACCACATCAATTAATGAAATGGATCAATTTTTGCACGATTTCCAGTCCAGCTGTGGCTTTGTGTAGGTTAGGTTACGTAAGAGTGGCTGTTGGACTTAGGCCTGTTGGCCCATTGTGATGCCACGTGGATCTATGATCTTCTTACTACTGTAACCAGTTTGAGCTTATAATAAAGCGTAGGAGACTGTTAACGTCTATTTTTTCTAGATCGTTTAGGTCGTTGTAGAAGAAAGCTCCTAGATGAAGCTTCCTTCTCTGGGAGAGAGCTGGACATGTACAGAGTAGGTGGGGGATTGTCTCCTCCTCTTCCTCGTCCATGCAGCTTCTACAGAAATCATTAGTAAAAGCGCCAAGCCTTCTTGCGTGCTTGCCTATGAGGCAGTGTCCAGTAATGACACCTATTATGGCGCTGAGATGTTTCCTATCTAAAAGGATCAGACACTTAGAGCGACTCAGATCCAGCCTTGGCCAGATCTGTCGCTAGACATGTTTGCCCAGCAGTCCACCTAGGGTCTGTTCTTTTATTGGCATCCAGCTTTAGTGTTAGTTTGCACGTAGCGATTGGTATACCTATACTACCTTTGTCCGGTAGGATAGGTAGAGTGGTTCCAATTTTGGCGAGTTCATCGGCTCTGCAGTTCCCTGGAATGTCTCTGTGGCCCGGCACCCAACAAAGGTGAATGTTGAACTGTTCTGGCGGCTTTAGAATATAATAAGACCGAGTCCAAGGACTTGATGGCGGCCTGACTATCCGAAAATATGCGGATATCCTTTGCAGATATCACGTTTTTCTTCAGCCAAGACAGAGCTTCTTTAATCGCCAAAATTTCCGCCTGGAACACGCTACAGTGATTTGGAAGGCGGAAAGAGAGGCTTAGATTTAGCTTATCTGAGAAAACACCGCCACCAACTCCGCTATCGGTTTTAGATCCATCTGTGTAGAGATGGATTGACTTGTCCTCGATGAAAGCATCCTCCTCCCAGAATGATCTAGAGGCGAAGCTTACATGGAAGTTTTTGTCAAACCAAAGTTCAGGTATGGTGTAATAGATGTTCTCTGTGAGGATTCCTAATGTATTAAGAATATTGGCGTGGCCAAATGAATTATTTGTTCACTGTTTAGTCGCTTTAAGGCGAATAGCTGCAGTCGCAGCTACTTGCTTGCTAAAAATCTCGAGGGGTGTCAAGTGAAGCAGATTATCTAATGCCGCAGAGGGGGTAGACCGCAAGGCTCCGCTTGTGCATAGACATGCTGTTCTTTGGACTCTGCTCAATTTAATGCGGTTGACTGCATTTTCCAAAGCCGTCCACCAGACAACCACCCCGTAAGTAAGTATCGGTCTTATGACCGAGATGTATAGCCAGTGGGTTATGCGAGGTTGAAGGCCCCATTTGTTCCCAATGCATTTCTTGCAAGAGAATAAAGCTATTGTAGCTTTATTGACTCTTTCTTGAATGTTAGGTTTCCAGTTTAGTTTCCTGTCAAAAATGAGACTCAGATATTTTGCTGTATTGGAAAATATTAAACTGGTACCGTTTATTGAGGGAGGGTCTATATATTGGAATTTTGTATTTCCTGGAAAAGAGGACAAGATCAGTTTTATGGGGGCTTACTCCCAATCCACAGCGATCTGCCCAGCGGGTTAATCTGTTGAGATTTACTTGGAGGAGTTCTTTAATGGTATTTAAATGTTTTCCTGAGACGGCTATGGCAAAGTCATCCGCATAGGCAATCACTCTGCTACCACCGCTTCCAGGTATATCAGTAGTTCGTTAACTACTAAGTTCCAAAGGAGGAAAGAGAGGACACCGACTTGCGGCGTACCTCTACTGACATATCTTTTAGCAGAAGTCTCACCCAGTTTGGAGTTGATTATCCTGCTTTTTAGCATTAGACTGATCAGCTCCCCAAGTGAGCCGTCTACCTGCAGAGTTGACAGCGCAGTCGTGATTGCGGATGTGTTGACGTTGTTAAAGGCGCCCTCTATGTCTAGGAAAGCAACCATTGTGTACTCCTTATATTGTAAGGATCGTTCGATGTGGCTAGTCAGAGAGTGCAAAGCCGTTTCCACCGACTTTCCTTTACAGTAGGCATGTTGAGCCGTAGACAGAAGTCTTGGATCAACTTTAGCTCGAATATGGATATCAATCAGTCGTTCTAAACTTTTCAGAAGGAATGATGATAGACTTATAGGTCTGAGGTCCTTTGGAACTACATGAGAACATTTTCCAGCTTTGGGAATGAATACTACATTGAATTCTCTCCATAACAGTGGAATGTGGATAAGTTCTACACAGCTCCTCATAATATTTTTCAACACTGGTAGAATAATATCTGAGGACCTCTGTAGCTCGGCAGGTATAATACCGTCCGGACCAGCGGACTTGTATGGTTTGAAGCCATGCAGCGCCCAGAACAGTTTGTCTCTCGTAATCAGACCATGAATTTTGGTCACGGTTGCAGTAGAAGCCCAAAACTAAAGAAAAAACATCGGGATCTGCTCAAAATATCGTTAAAAACGCCAAGGCGAAAGTGATTGATTCCAGTGTTGAAAAGAAAGCATCGGAAAAACTTACATACGCTGAAGCTACCAAGCTAAAGGCAAAAGATTCCGGAGATCCTGCTTCCCAAGTATTTTCCGTTATTCTCGCGCAGCTTGAGCAGCAAAACAAAATCAATGAACTTATTTTAGATAAGCTAAAGAAGTTTGAAAATAGGTTCAATAAAAAACGTCCTTCGCCTAAAAAATGAAAAGGGAAAAATTAAACGTACTCACCTGGAATGCAAACGGAATCTTAGAAAAACTTTATGAACTTGAGTTATTCCTAAGGAAAAACGACATTGACGTTTGTTTGATTTCCGAAACCCACTTGAAAAATGGGTCATCTGAAAAAATTAGAGGTTTTAAAGATTACTACGCGTATCACCCTTCGGGAAACGCGAGAGGCGGATCCTCTGTATACATTAAAGAGTCTCTTGAACACAACGAAGATATAAAAGTAGAGTTCGAGTCTGTACAACTAATTGCGGTGCGCGTAAAATTGGTACGGAACTCCTTTACTATTTCAGCCATCTACTGTCCTCCACGATTTACGCCTTCAAAACATATATTTAAAAATATATTCAATTCTCTTGGATCGGCTTTTATGATTGGCGGTGATTTCAATGCCAAACACACTTTTTGGGGATCAAGATGTGTCTCCCAAAAGGGGAAAATACTCTATAAAGCATGTATGGAACACAATTGTGACTTCTATTCAACGGGCAAGCCGACTTATTGGCCAACAGATACAACGAAAATACCCGATCTTGTCGATTTCTTCGTTGTTAAAGGAATTCGTAACTCGGATATAAACGTTGATGAAAGCTTCGATCTTTCCTCCGATCATTCTCCAGTCATACTGACAATGAACGACACGTTTATTAAAAAACAAGGACCATTAAGACTAACTGGACGAAATACTAATTGGGAAGGATTCAGAAATGAGATTAATAATAACCTAGAACTAGACGTTTCACTTAAAGCAGCACTTGAACTCGAAATCGAAGTGGATTCTTTCGTTGAAATAGTCCAATGTGCTGCGTGGAACAATACACCTTGTCAACGAAAAAGCACGGCTAAACGTAACTTAAACTACCCGCCTGAGGTAAAAGATATGATAAGAGAAAAAAGAAAAGCTCGCAAAAGATGGCAAACAACTCGAGCGCCGCAGGATAAAACACGCCTAAACAGGCTCTGTAATCTGCTCAAGGAGACTCTTAAAAGTTACAGAAATTCCGATGTAAATACATATGTTCAAAACCTGACGGCAGGAAAAGAAACAAATTACTCGCTTTGGAAAGCTTTAAAATGCTTAAAAAGGCCCAAAATCCCCGCGCCACCAATCAAGGTCGGTAATAACGAATGGGCTAAGGGGGATAAGGAAAAAGCGGAGGTTTTTGCCGACTATCTTGAAGAAATTTTCAAGCCCTCCGACGGTCCAACACTGGTACCCGACACCAGTTCTTTAGAAATAGCATATAGTAATTTTGTAATGACAAATGCAACTCTTGCTGAAATTAAAACTGTAATAAGGAAATTAAAACCAAAGAAAGCTCCGGGGTATGACCTTATTACCGGAGAAGTTCTGAAAATGCTACCTCAAAAAGCACTTATAAAGCTCTTACACATTATTAACGCGGCTCTGAGGCTTGAATACGTGTCAAGTCAGTGGAAAGTTGCTGAAGTCATTATGGTACTAAAACCAGGAAAACCTCCAAACGATAAAAAATCATACAGACCCATTTCTCTTCTACCGATCCTGTCGAAAATCTTTGAGAGGATTTTGCTAAAACGTCTTCTCCCAATTATCGAAAACCAAAATCTTATTCCCGACCATCAACTTGGATTTCGGACTAAGCATTCAACAATTGATCAGGTGCATAGAATTACTGATGTAATTGAAAAATCCCTGGAAGAAAAAAAGATTTGTTCGAGCGTATTTCTTGACGTCTCTCAAGCTTTTGACAAAGTATGGCATGAAGGTTTGAAGTTCAAACTGCGACGAATTTTGCCATTAAAGCTTTATAATATATTGACAAGATATTTTGAAAATAGAATTTTTCGCGTTCGATACGGAAATGATGTTTCGAAATTTAAAGATATCCTAGCCGGAGTACCGCAGGGAAGCGTACTGGGCCCACTTTTGTACCTTTTATATACAAGAGATATACCACACGTCGAGGATACTGTTCTCGCTACTTTTGCTGACGACACCGCTATCTTAGCGGTTGGAGAATCAATAGAAGACTCAACGGCGAAACTTCAGACTGCTTTAAATAAAGTCTACGAGTGGACAAAGATCTGGCGAATTACCCTTAATGAGACAAAATCTGTACATGTTGACTTCACCTACAGAAAGATAAATCACTTGCCCATTTCTATAAACTCGGTGTGTATCCCCTTTGCAAACGAAGCTAAGTATTTGGGAATGACACTTGACGCGAAGCTTAAATGGAAAACGCATGTTAAAAAGAAACGAAATGAACTAGAGGCCAAATACAAAGAAATGTACTGGCTACTTGGTAAATATTCCAAGCTAAGCTTAGAAAACAAGCTGCTTCTTTATAAGCAAGTGCTAAAGCCGGTGTGGACCTATGGTATACAACTCTGGGGTTGTACTAAGAAATCAAATATAAATATAATACAAACTTTTGAAAATAAAGTGCTACGACAATTTGTGCGTGCCCCATGGTTTATAAGAAATAATGACCTGCATCGAGACCTCGGAGTTCCTTTCGTGGAAGATGAAGTCAGGAACTGCGCACGAAAACATAAAGTCCGGTAATTTGAGGGATTCTTTATATGAAAGTTTGAAAAGTTTTCAGCAGGCGTTTTTGAGCAGTAACAGTGCCGATGTCCACCAATGTGGCTTTTTCTTGCCTCTTGGTTGAATAAGAAGGCAGGAAGCGGCCATAGCCTTATTGAGAGCCAGAGTACATTCCCTGACTTTCATGTCAAGCTCATTGGTGTCACGCGGGGAACTTGATAGTTCAGAGGATAACGTTTTTGACAGTATTCCTCTGTATTTTGACCAATCAGTTTTCCGGTAATTCCGGCTGGGGGGAGCATCACTCAGACTGAATTGGATGTATCTATGGTCTGAAAAAGAGTGTTCAGACGATACCATCCAGTTTGTTAGCCTTTGGGTAATGCTGTCGGAGACAAGAGTAATATCTAACACTTTTTATCGGTTTCTTGTTATAAAAGTGGGCTCATTGCCAATATTGCAAATTAAGAGGTTAGTACTTAAAATATAGTCTAAAAGTGACTCACCTCTATCATTGATGGTGGCTCCAGACAATCTTCCAATCTAATCAGACTAATTTTCTTCTTTTTTCTTTTATTTACCGTTGAAATATTGTTTGCTAAAGTGAAGTTTACACTTAAATATTCTCCAATCGTCCTTCTTTTTTAACTTGCCGGAAACTTGGGCTTTTATTCCTTTTCGAAATGGAGTCTCAGACACTCTTTTTCCTTTTCGGAATTTGCTTAAATATGAAAACTGTGTATTTAATCGGTTTGCTTAGGCAGAAGCCACACAAATTTGTACAAGATGCATCGCTTCAGCAATTCGTTAATATTTTGGTGCAAGCTCCCAGTAGTAGAAGAGAAAATTAGTACAATTTACCATATTATATATTTACAATCGAGATTTCGTGTCCACTCAGTTGTCATTTTGATATTAAGTATTCGTATTGAATTAGGAAATGCCTGCCTTTGTTGGAAATCGATGCGGTTAAATGTCAAACTCTACTACATATCTGTCTCACGTCCGCTTCTGCATGCATTGCTCACTAGCAGTATGTGTTTCAAGTACGGGACTGTTTGACTTATCGATACACTTCACTCATTGCTCCAATTTTTCTTTGAATCGCCTTTTTTATCTGCCTCCTAAGTTACCCATTTGCTTGGCTAGCATTTGATAATTGGAGTCTTTTGTGGGAGACACTTATGCTGTTTATCATCGTGTTTCGCACAGCTGTGAACTCGGCTCCGAAAGCTTTTATCTCTTGCAGTTTCATGGATATTGGACATGGATCGCCTAAAATGTCCCTATCCCAAAGTCTCGAGTACAGACTCCTTAGGCTCCCAGAAGTATAAAAATATATCCTTAGTAGGATTGTCAGCTGTTGACAATGTAACATATATATTATACATCAAAAACGTTGCTCTTGTTCAGATTAAGCAAGGTGATCATAGCCGATTTCAGTTGTCGAGTCCACATCCTAAAATCTGCAATATTTTCCGGCATATTTCCCGAATACTTGCTTCCGCCATGTTATGTAATGGGAACCATTGAACCTTATAGATTCGCTCTCTCATCGAGTAATATGGTAGCGCATAAATGTGCTTACTCGTCCATGGAACTAACTTATGACAGAAGTATTAAACAGAAGTTTCCGACCCTGTTGAAGTCTATTGTGGACACAAGACATTAGTGTTAGTGTAGCAATATGTGGTTTCTAATGCCCTTGCTCGGCGATCAAGCTGCATTATGACTCTTTCGAATGATCCATTTTTCATCTCTCAACTCCATTTTGATGTAAGATTAAAGATAAATCGATCACTTTGGGATGGTAAACCTTCTTAAAAATCGTATATCGCCTATCAGAAAAGGTCGGTGACGTCTGTTTAGCGTGCCTAGGGCTTGTATTCAATTCAACGTATGGATTTAGCTAAAAGGTCCGCCATCTAACTTTTTAGTAGTACTTATTTCGTGAATGGTAACACTTAGCTCATGTCTGATTTGACAGATAATTAGTTTTATCCTTCCAGTTAATAATGGAAAACAATTTCATTCAAATGGCTGCCCCGGCTGGCCATGCAATAGCCTACACGATCGGTCCAATTTTTAAGCACATTATCGATTGTGTGCAGCTGTATTTCACCAATGGCTTCACGAATATTGTCCTTTAAAGCGTCAATTGTCTCTGGCTTGTCGGCGTAACACTTATCTTGTACGGCACCCCACAAATAATAGTCCAACGGTGTCAAATCGCAGCTCCGAGGTGGCCAAACGACATCAACTCTGCGGCTGATAATGCGATCTTCAAAAACAGGGCGCAGTAGCGCCGGCCGTCCTGTTGAAACCAAATGTTGCCAATATCCTCCTCTTCAATTTTTGTGAACAAAAATTCGATCAACATGGCCCGATAACGATCGCCATTGACTGTAACGGCCACTTTTCTGTGACCTGAAATGCGACAATTTTGCTTGTTTACATACCCGCCAAGATCAAAATGAGCTTCATCTGAAAAGATGATTTTTTTGGCAAAATCGGCATCTTCTCTAAGTCGATCGCAGGCCCACTTAGCGAAGCGAAAACGCATTGGATGGTCAGTTGGCTTCAACTCCTGAACCAATTGGACTTTGTATGGCGTCATACCAAGGTCTTTATGCAAAATTCGTCTCAATGATGTCTCCGAAATGTTCAATTGTTGAGAACGACGGTGAATTGATGTTGATGGCGCTTCACGCACACTTTCTGCCACAGCAGCAATATTCTCGGGTGTACGCACTGTTTTTGGCTTTTCACGCTTTGGTTTATCGATGAGGATGCCAGTTTCTTTCACTTTTTTCACAAGATAATGAACATAAGGAGCTGGCGGTGATTCTCTTCTTCCAAAATCCGTACGCAATTTTCGCACACATTCCGCAACATTACCATGATTTTCAAAGTAATGTCGCAATATTTCAGAGCATTTTTCAAGCATATACACAACCATATTCGTTCAGCGGAAGGATACAACTAATTATCTGTCAAATCAGACATGAGCTAAGTGTTACCATTCACGAAATAAGCACTAGTTGAAAAAAAAAACGTTAGATGGCGGACCCTTTACTTTTTTAAAGGATTCAAGTTGAGCACACAGTACGTAGAGAGGAAGTAAAAGAGTAGACAGATGCTAGACCGGTAACCACTCACAGAAAATCACATTGACACGAAATTTGTTATGCCAAACACGAGGGATGCCTTAGCCTAGCCATCTTATCATCATTGTCTCAGTCTTCTAGTCGTGGTTGTATATGTTTTAATCCCACAGAAAGATAAAGAAGACTTCTAGTGTCTAGATGCTTCAACCAGTTGAAGAGCTATTGTTCTTGGTCGATTATTTCCATGTCCTTGCAATGTAGACAAGCCACTATCAATGATCAATGTCATCAAAGACATTTCTTTGGAATAAGGCTATTGTATAAGTGGAGCCGCACAATTATGGCAAAGACTGAATTATGTGGATGGCCTGAATATCTGAAAGCCATAGTAGCAAAGAGGAGCATACGTCAGTCGTCATATCTATAGTATTACTTAAAGTTTAAGCCCCAGATACTCAGCTCTTGAGAAAGATCGATTTTTCACTGTCTTCTGCAACAAATTTCAAAAAATTTCAGATAAACGCATAAAACCGTACCCCCAAGAGTCGTTCGTGGTTCACTGATGGATTGAAATCAAATTTGATGCCTAAGGAGTGTCAACTAATCGACGTAGATAAAGCGTTTCATTCATCACAATCTTGCCTTCATCAGAAAGGTAATGGGCTACCTAACCTACTTTCTATTGCGCATATGACCTCGCAGGTCATAGTGTCTCTTTATACGAGCTCTGCATAGAAATGTAAGAGAGAGCTGAATTAAGATTTTCAAAACCATAGCACATTCGGTGAATGAAAGGGGCTTACTAGGTCTCAACAAAAGTGCCTAAAACTAAAACTACCTTGGATCAAACACAGTGAAAGTATGTTCTATATTAGATATTCCGAGGACGAGTGGCTGTACTCTTGTACTCATACTCAAATACCTGTTGAGTAGAAGACAATCTGTTTTACGAATCAGGATCCTTTCATTCTTCCTGACACTTGTAGATACTCATCGATTTAAACTTTTAAGCTTTTCCTTGAGTCTTAACATCCACCATCCCTATTACGTTGACTAAAACTCTTCCCCAATCACTAGCACGATACATTTGAAAGTGTTCCGAATTTGTTCCAAATCGACTACAACCCACTCGAACTAGTTTCGCCAGTTTCATGCGACACATGCATATAGCATATCCCAACTTCACACATGGTGTCCGGTGTTTGTGTTTACAAAACGAAAACTCATTTACTGGTCTCCATCACTCATTAATCCAGTTTTAGGATTTACTATACCAGAATCCAATTTCTCGAATTCAACCAGGTGTACGAGTACGAGTACTTCAAAGCTACTTAACTGCCAGCGCCGAAATAACTCAACTTCACGTGAAATTTACTTGTGAAACGTCGGGTCGGCGCAGAAGTAACAACCCCAGCGCAATCGATGATTTATGATAAATGACTCCTACCCGGGAAGCTACCTGTTTTCATTTTCTACTCTTGCCATAAACTTCAAAGGAGCTGAAACACTGCTACTGCTCAGCATTAGGAGATACTTTAAGTCAAAATTGTGATTTGTGCAGTTGCTCACTGATTGCATAGCTCCGGAGATTTATCGGCACCTTTGTCAATTCAAATTGATGGCTATCGATTCCAGAGTAGATTTTGTTGAACGGATACGAATAGTTCGCTGGAGTACTCTGTGGGGTAGTCTGAAGATAAAAGGAGATCTAGCAACGAAAATGGCGTACACTAGAGCTTCGGTAGTTAATTGATGCGGAGTAAACAGCTTGGATACGGAAACTAAGTTATTGGGGATAAATTGGCTTGAAGTCACTGAAATTGGTTGAGAGTTTCATAAGTCTTTCCTGAAGATGCGCTCTCTTTCCGTGAGATGGGAATGTTTTTCGGAGTCTTAGCTTTTCAACTGGTTTTGCCAATCAGTAACATGAATGTAGACAACTTACTTAGGAGATCGTAAATACTGGTATAAGGAAGCGACTGCACACTTCTCACTGAGGTGAAAAAAAACCCTATGTCGCTGAGTTCATTTTTGGGATATTTGCGTGGGATGCATGTACGAGTATGTACATAGTTGCCTTTTCAACCATCGATACTAGGAGCAATGTGACAGGTCAGGTGAATCAATTTTTAGAGCTCTTGGTGTTGGTCCCTCTCTTCATCAGATTATAAGCAACGTGACATGAGATATGTGTCAACCTGACGACTTACCTTGATACTCTGAAATCAGCCTCTAAGAATCGAAAAACCAAAGGGATGGTCTGGGCATCTAAGGACCCGTGGGGCATCGGCAATGAAAGTCATTGGTAGAGGTGGTTGATAACTATACAGATACTGTATTTTGCTGCCACCTGTCTTCAGTCCGCCTGCGATATTAGTGGCTCTTCGAAAGCAAGCGAGGTTTAGGTTATTTATTGTGTCAACTGAACTAATATCAGAAAGAATATGAGCTTCTTCAACACAATCGGGCTGGCGTTATAGGCACAACTACGTTTATTCTGCCTTCATACAGCCATAGTTCGTCTGACCATATGAATCATACCCAAACAGAAGAGAAATGCTTGGAAAAAGTGTTGCGGCGAGAAGTTCCAGTTGACATAGGTAAACAGAATTTGTTGCTGAAC
This sequence comes from Volucella bombylans, assembly GCA_949129095.1. Classification (NCBI taxonomy): domain Eukaryota; kingdom Metazoa; phylum Arthropoda; class Insecta; order Diptera; family Syrphidae; genus Volucella; species Volucella bombylans. Next base: position 126,704,232 of record OX422144.1, on the reverse strand, counting down.
GAGTACCTCGTAACCTTTCAGCGGGCTCCGAAGCTCCTAAGCTCAAACACAAGGAACGGTCCAACTAGTGTTCTAGGTTTTCTACTGCTGACCATCAACTGATTTCAAGTTTGACAAAGAATACAGACAAGGATATGCAGTGCTGCAAGCGTCATATAAAGCTGAACTGCCAAAGTTAAAAAAGCTGCCATACCTACTACAATACATCAACTTCGCCGAAGAAGAAAACATAGTAATGAGGACAACTCGATGGGTGAAATAGAAGTTTCCAATCCAAAATCGGCGTTCTCAAATCTCACCAATAGATAGAAAGCTGTTGCGTGACCTAGTGTAACAAGCATTAAGCTGCGAGTATGGTGCTTAAATTACATCTGTACTGTGTTTCACCGTGGTGAAAGGTGGAATGTTCCATTTACACTAAGCGATGTGCCACTACGAATCTGTGCCACCTGACTAAAGTAAACTAAATACAACAAAATCCAAACTGTAGAGAAACAAAGTTGATGGCCCGGATAGGCTACCAGTACAGCTCTTTCAAACACCTATCACTATGCTTGGAAATAAAAATCTCCCATCGGCTAATCCATAATTCATAAGAAAGTAGGCCAAGCTCATTGAAGACTTCTTTCATCATACCTGCCGTGGGTCTAGGCAGACCAGCAGTTACTCCGACATTTTCGAAGTGAGCTGTTGGTTTGTGTTTCTTGATCAGTTGCTAGTGACTTCAGTGTCTACAAAGGGTAAAGGCATAGGGATCTACAACAAGTAACGATACAATCATTCGAAGCAATAGTTTCCATGAAAACAAATTTAGCCCCCATCCAGAAAGTGTGATGAGACGTTCATGTGAAAGAAGAAGAAAACTGCAATAATTACTACAACAACTGTCAGCGAGGACAGAAGCAACATCGATAAAGACTTCAGCAATAAGTCTTGAGTTTCTGCAATAGAAACGAACACCTCTTAGGTCTACCAGGGGTCCATGCCACTACAAAACACTCCGGAAAATGAAGATAGCAGTAGGAATATCAAGACAGTAGCATGAACATGAAATTAAAGAAGCCATAAGGAGGGGGTAAATTAAAACACCGTATCCGGCAACGGATTCAAGGTAATCAGCATCGGCGTGAATACAAATATTATCTTGTTAATACTCGTGTGCAGAAAGGAACTTACAGATCTTCGGATCAGCAGATCAGCAGATCACAATCGATCTGTCGAAGATGAAAAATTGACTAGGAAGCCAATAAAGTATAGAGACAACGTTGAACGCCAGAGATTGTGGAAGCCTGAGTTGACTGATCTTGACCTTACTCTTTGACGAAGTCCCCTCTCCACCAAATGCGGCACCAACTTAATGGAACCACTGATTTGGTGATGAATGTCGACACACACTTGAAAAGTAACAATAAGAACTTTGGGCGGAAAGAGAAAGGACCGTTCTAGCTAATCGGAAAGAAGAAGATTTAAGTTGGGATAGTATCGCTGTTAAATCAAAGACTATTCACAATTTTATGTTGGGCAGGATACTTGTATATCGTTCAAGTAAAGTAGGGTCCAACTGTACAAAGCAGCAAACGGAGACAACATAGAAAAAAGTGTAAGAGTACACCAAAGACTTTGTGGTTCTACATAAAATATTCGGTCGTCAGGAGCAGTTATTTTCTAAACTGGGCCAACTAGATCCATTATAAGGACTTTTCTGCCGTAAGAGTAAATATCGTAGGTGTCCCGTAATTAGCCTGATAGGTTCATATTTTCTTTCTCGTCTGTACCCCATGCACTGAAATTGCTCAGTCATTCGTAGAAATATGGATAAGCGCTATGGTAGTAAAATGCTTACAGTACCAGGAGCCATCACCTCAGAGCCTAGTACCTGCAGCCAGATGCGAGCGGAGGCCGTACACTCACAGTGGTAGTGCTCCGCAGTATCGTCATTACTCTAATAGCCAACGCAGCAGGATGTTGCGATACTTAGTATTCCCAACACACTTTGGTGTTTAACACTAATATTACTCCGTCACGATGATAGAATGTCTCTGGTGTTTTGCATGATCGCCTGACAATAAACGACCTAAGTTCACGGGATGCCCATCAGTATGAGTCGAGGTCGACCTAAAGCCTCTTGCCGATCTTAGGGTCACGACGCTCAGTACTTGTTGCATCTATATATCGTGTCCAAACCAACTTGAAGACCCTTCCTGAGTATTGACTTTAAAGTACATCCACCGTGACACTTCCACTAGGGGGACTACCTCTAACAAGTCAAGCCTGACTGGCCCTCAATCCCACAGCATCATGGTTCTGCCACACTCAACATGTAACCGATATGACCAATACCCTGTGATCAGCTACATCGTAGCAATCTTCGGTGGCGTTATCTGAAGATGTTTACAATAAGACCAGTGTTTGCTCTACCCCTGTTTTTTATTAGACTACGTCATTAATGGGGGAATCCTTGATAATTTGGCGGGAGCTCCGTCATGATGACAGCAAACAGTCTACAGTGTTTTGTTACTGAGGGACAGCAGAAAACCAGCTGCTGTTTTAGAAGTGCCGGGAAGAAGGGAAGCATTAGTTTGGTCTGCCTGGAGGGTCATGCCATCTGTTAACTGGCAATATGAAAACCAACTTTCAACGCAAGCTTGAATAACCGAAGACGAAGGCAGTCGTAGCGCAAGTCTAGGTTCGAGAAACTCTCCTCTTAACCTTAGGAAGTATGTACTCGTACATCAGCGATTTCATTTCTCGTGATTGCATTGTAACCTGGGACCCAAAAAACACTCAGTGAATTCTGCCTTCCGACTATGTTCAGAGAAGTCTTGCATACACGAACCAGCTTGGAAGTTGTAAAAGGATTAAGCAAGGCTTTGAGTGTATCTTGATTGCCGTTAGAGGCGCAAGTAATACTCCTTCTACACTGATTCTTCATAATTTACAATGAGTAGTTCATTACCATGATGATTGCATACATCTCCGCTTGGACGGCAGATGCAAGTTTTCCTAATGAAGAGTCATATCTCACTTTATTGTCCTGCAAAAACAAACCAGCGGCAAATGTTAGGTCGGTTATGGAACCATCCGTAAAGAGTCGACTTCATTCCTTCCTTTCCATGCTCAGATTCTGACTGAAACCATTTCTGACCAAGGGAAAATTGATTTCGTATTTTCGCAACAACAGGAGTTCTGATGTCATTGTAACAGAGGTCAAGTATGCAAGATTAAATTCAAAAGAAATTTGGCGCGCAAGCTCATCAAAACTTCGGTGACTTATTCTGCCAGAAGGCCGACAGAGCCTTGGAGATTTTCGAGGTGATATGTTTAGTCCAAAACAGAATGGCACTCAAATTCTTGGCTCCTTCACAGAAACGGCCAACTTCTGCTTCTCTTGAATAGGACCCAGAAGTTTTAAACAGAAGCTCTTAGGCCGGATACGATAGCGAATAAAGAAGTAAGATGTATAAATTCATGTGTCTCCATCTTCCTAAGCCCACGTAAAACTACCTTGAAGAATACACATTGCCCCCTCAGACTCCAACAGCAAGCCAACAGCGCCAAAAAAGGCGACGGTCTGTCAGATAACTTCTCCAATATCGTAGCAGAAAGAATTGTAAAGTGTTTCCAAGCCTAATTAGCTACTTGTTTGTCTGTCCAACTTCGTTATCAGCGCAATTTTTCATACATATCGAGTGATTTTCGACCATATCAATGTAGACGACGACCTGTACATCAAAATGAATCGAGTCTAAGAAGTTCGAGTCCAACGATATAAGTATAGTAAATCGCTGACGAGCAAATAGAAAAAGCTAGCGCTAATAATTTTCCAGCCTTTATCAAAGGGACCATGTAGCAGAGGAAGTACATGACCAAGATATTGCACCCAAGTGGAAATCGCCTTCCTCAACCGGTTGAGAAGGTCTATGGGGTGAGACTAAAGTTCACACTGAACTTTAGAACTGCTACGTAAATATGTAAACAGCCAATATTCATTTAAGGGCAAATGAAATCCGCCTGTTTTGTGCCTATTTAGACTCAGGGCCATAAACCTACCATCTTTTCCTTGTAGGCATCGGAAGGATTTTAGGAGCTACATGTCTATTACAATAACCATAAGGCGTGTGCCCCGAAATCACTAAGTCACTGCGCTCCCTGAAATTTAAGCTGATATAACTTGCACCATGTAGCAACAGATTAAACCTTCCTTGTTTTTATTGGTTTTCACCATTGACTATCTACGTGGGTGTCTTCTATTACTGGCTCCGCCGGTCATCTACTTCCTCTGATAAAATTTACCTCCACCATTTCAAGAGGTTTCACCCAAAACATGTTCCTAGGGCATGATTATGTTCAACTATATGCGCAAAACAAAACCCGGATATGTTGACACATATACCACTAGATCCTAATCTTAAAAAACCAAAACACTCAAAAAGAACTTAACATCAAGTGACAATCTCTTCACAAAATCACTCCGGTCAGCATTAGCCACAAAGACTTTCAGTCCAGGTGGGCGTATTTCTTCGTACCTTTCTCATTAGCATGTCATAAATTATCATACGTCCGACTTGATCAAGATTAATAAAATAACCATTCACGGAAGTGAACCTCATTTTAAGTGGTTCGCCGTTGGGCGCCACTTTCCACATAAACCACTCATACGGCCAATACCCAACCTTTCAGCACTAAAAATACAAAAAAAAAACTCCATTCTCCCCTGTTGTTGAAAAGCACCCTTCAAATCAGTTCAACTGAAAGTAAAAGTATCTCAAAGTAAGACAATCACTAATAAGCGGCCAGATACACACGAATCCAGTTGGATAGTAGCCTTAGAGTTGCTTCCTTCCTGTCAAAACCCTGTGCAATGGGCAGCGTTTGCATGCAACCGTGCATATCGCCATCTAAAATGAGAAAGGTCTCCATGGTCAGTTGTTGGAAGCGAAAACGAAATCGAACTCAAAGTCTCATAATAATTTCCAACCCATAACGGGATAATGTTCAGTAAAATTCGTATCGAATGCGAAATGGAAAACAATTTCGTACCCGAACACTGCAAACTGTTTTAGCAGTTACTCCGGTAAAACAAGAGCACACTGCGGCGGCGGCCACTTGCACTTTCACCGAAAATTGAAGCACTGCTCTCTTGTAAAGACAACGAAGCCGAACAGATACAAATACAAGGTCCAAATGCGGAGCCAGAAAGTATCTCAATTGGCGGTCAGTAGCTGCACTAGTGCCAACAGCAAAGTCTGTAGCCGCAGCAGGGGTGCTGTAACTGCAGTACAATTGGAAAGATCGTCAAATTGCTGGTCCGCTCAAATGGTTTTCAATCCAAAAGCCAATTTCCTAGTTTATGGGCGACGTGTACGTATAATCACCTCCAACTGCACTAGCTCCACCATCACTAGATCTACCTACATTTACGAGTATACGAGTAGCAACAGCCGGTCTATGGCACACTTGTTATACCGTGTTCACCATGTGTAATCATCACCTAAGAAGCAGTAGTATTACCCGGGAAAGAGAGGAGAAATGCCAATTTTATCCAAAAGATACAGAGCCAATTCATTGAAGAACTTGTTGCACTCAACGCACGAACATTTTCAGCATGTGTTGGGATACCAAAGACCAAAAGGTCTAGCCTGGGACTTGATAGGACCATGGGCATGATGAACGGTGTAAGCCAGAAAGTTTAAGATACAAATCGGCATTGCATCCAAGAAAAACTGGACCCCAAACTACCATCGTCTCTCTGATAACAGAGTCTGAAATCGAATTCACTTTTTGACTCGCAAGTGGGTAACTTCGACTGTAACCATCGACTGAAGCTGGAGCACGGCAAAACTGAATTAGATCATTCTGGCGTGCGGTTACGTAAGTAGATACAGATTTCCTGAAACAAACACCAATGGGAGCCGATCACAGGTGCTGAAAGGGGACCAGCCAACGACTGGTTTCAGTAAAAGTAATTGCCTTCGCATATTGATACTCGTAGTTTAGATTGGTTGCCTGGTGGTAGTAGTGGTGGTGGTGATGACTGGACTTGGCAACTGGACTAGGATTGATGTGCAAAACAGCTGTCTGATTAGGCTCGTTTAATGTGACAAATGTAGTGCACTGTGCCATGTTGTGGGGGAGGTATAAATCACTTAACCGTTTGGGATTGTTTCTTTCCATTTGGATGGGTGGTTGGACTTTTGTTAGACCGCTGATTCGTTCAACAGGTGGGTGCTCTACTTATTGGGTGATGATTGTGTCACCTCAAAGAAAACCAGGTCGTTATAGTGTAGAAATTTGTAAGACACATTCAAATGAGTTAGAAGTATGAGTTTAACATGTGGTGATGTTACAAGTTTTGGTAGCGAACATATCAGCAAAACCAGGCGAAACTAACAAACGTCTTAAATTCTATGCAACTAGTGCCGAGAACTGCATCTATAAAACCGAGTGAACACTGAGTAATGTCAGATGGTATGGTACACTGTTGTCTAGGGCGTCCCGCAGTTCTACCTCCTGTGTGAGCCGATTCCACTGCATGGTTTACTTCCCATTGGAGTAGCCTTTCCACCGTTTCATGCCAATTACTTCTTTGTGTGGTAGTGTCAATAGAGTCTTGACCCTTTCCATGATAAAGTTGGTCGTTGGAGATGCGACTGTGATTCGCCGAGACCGTGTATCTTAGATATAGAAAGTTGTCCATATTCTCGTCTTACTTCCCGGTTATGTAGGGTTGAGCGCAGGTGTTACAAGTGCTGAGAGATTTTGTATTGCTTGTGTTAAATACCAGAGCCATTTTGTTTGCCTAGGCTTCTACATTGGGCCCATCAGATGAAAGGCCATTACCCGATGTGAAAGTAGGCAAACATCGTCAGAGGAGTCAAGGTGTGAGGTAGAACGTCATAGACCATCGAAACGCATTATAATCTCCTGTCAGTGCTATAAGGAGTTAGTTGATCACCGGTAACAGTATGCTTTCCTTACCGGTCTATGAGATTTGTTACTTACTACCTTCGTATGCAGACTTAATGAGTGTTTTTGGGATACCTGTCCTACGCAACTGTTGAAGGCCTTTTCAAACCAATGATTGCTTCATTTTGGTCCCCTTTTCGCACGAAAGCCCCCCTATCATCGTAAGTTGACTCGAAATTTTCCCTTTTCCCTTCTAATGTAATTCTAGATATGATCTTGGCATATACCTCACCTTTATCCCCCAGATTTTACTTTTTTTGAATCTTAATGATCACCTTTCTTGCTCATTTTTGAACTTTCTTCAGTTTGAGCGGATGTAGCAGGTCTGAGAATGTACATATTTGCCACCACTTGTAATGATTCCATTGCTTTGTTTTCTTGGGAGACTTGAGTGCGATTTTACTACAAGATTCAGCTCAAACTCGGGAATTTTCGCTACGAAATGCTCACTAGAAGTCGAGATCATCTCTACAGTCCTTAGGAACGAGCTGATCTTCATCTAAAATGAGATGGTTGCATCCAAACTCTTCACTGAACGCTGTTTTTAGTTCCATCCCTCAATGAGCTCCTTGGTGATGTTGGAAACTGACTCTTAATCCCTAAGACAAATGAGTCACTATACTGATGTCTCACGATACTCTGCTTCTTCTTTACGCGCTTATAGTGTATGTAACTCAATGATGGGGCCGCTGCTCCTCGAGCCTTGCTTGCTGTATGGTCATCGATCCGACTACAAATTTCTGGCGATAGCCATGTACAATGTAAATACTCGTACGTGCCCCAGTTGCAAAACTATTTTTCACAACATTACAGTGGTCATCCATGGTTGCCTGCTTTGTCCTCCTGATTATTTCTGCTTCCAAAGCAAGACGGTCTTCGATTTGTTAGTGTGTTTGGGGGTCTTTGTCCTTTAGCCTGTTAGTATTGAAGCTGAAAATGTTAAGAAGGTTTGAGGAGTTTGCAGATCCAGTACGAAGGTGAATAAAAGTTAACATGAGATGGTGATCGTATTCTTGTCCAATGCCGGCTGCACGTCGTTGGAGAAGGTTTCTGAAGTGGTGGCTGATCGAAATGTAAACTATCTGGTTCGACATTCGTTGCATGTCTGCCTGCTTAAATAGCATACCCTCAGCCAATCTAGTCATTGAGGGGTCCAGAAACTGCTCCCCGTTGTCATTTCAGTCTCAACGATCGCAATCTCCTACCATGCGCTTAAGCATAATGTTGCTTTTATTACCACACGTCGTGTCCTCGATCGGAACAATCCAGTGTATGAAAGTAATTTTTCTTACCCGGTTGTTTGTATCCATCCCCTGTGAGGTTTCTAGGATATGAGATTACTTCGTGCTGCTTTGAACCACTTGGTTCATCAGAGTAGAGCTTATAATTGGTGCTTCCAGTATCGAACCATATTATCTCACACTGTACTTGATGGAATTCGGCGTTTTAAGAATTTTACTGAAGTGAAGTCGAAGGGGCTCTTTATGTTCCGGGAATCAGAACACAATTCTCTGTGGCTTCAACCTACTATAGACGGTATGTTGAGACCCTTTCTTCAAAAAACAGCTTAACGCCACTTGTAAATGAGCCTAATATCAGACTTTGATAGTCATCACTGTCATATCAATACGAGAACATGCATAGAAGCGGACCAAGCTGTTGTTTTTAAGAATGGTAATTAGTCGTTTCCTCAATAACGTATATGCCGCCGCTAAAATAATCACAAATACTGTTCTCTTTGGAATTCAATCCTTTATCCCTCATCGGGTGAGGATAACATAACTGTGGCACGGATCAAGCTGTAAAGAGGGTATCAGAGAGTATGAGAGAACTGTTTTTTTCGGTTTTAGAAGACCAACCCGACAGACTAAAATTGAAAAAAGTTCAAACGAACCATGAATAACTGTATCGTCTTTCTTAAGTGTGTGAAAATCGGATATGACGAAAAACCGAAGCAAAAAATACTACGACATTCCAAACCTCCTGGCTACAAAATTCGTAGTCAGCCCAACGCTTCTAGTTTGTGTTATGTATCCATCACACATGATCGCGTTGAAAATTCTACAGACGACTCCACTTTCGCACTTGTATAGCAGCAAAAGTACTCAAGGATCTCAATGTACACAAATCCGTTGGTAGAGATGATATATCTCCCTTTCTTCTGAAAAGGAGTCCTTAAAATCTAGCACCACCATACCGTTAAGCACTAAGCACTTAAGCACTATCTGGTTGTTGCCTGGTGGACGGCCCTAGACAATGCAGTCAGCTGCAGCAGACTAAGCAGAGTCCAAAGAACAGCATGTCTATGCATAAGCGGAGCTTTACGGTCTACCCCCTCTGTTTCACTTGAAACCCCACGATATTTTCAGCAGGCAAGTAGCTGTGACTACACTGTGGACAAATAATTTATTTGGCCATGTTAACTTTCTTAATACATTACGAATCCTCACAGATAACATCGATTACACCATACCGGAATTTTGGTTTGAAAAATACTTTCATGTAAGCCTTCCCTCTAGGTCCTTCAATCAAGGGTCAATCAACTTTTACACAGATGGATAGCGGGGTTGGTGGCGGTGTTTTCTCAGATAAACTAAATCTAACCCTCTCCTTCCGTCTTTTAAATCACTATAGCGTGTTACAGGCAGAAATTTTAAAGAAATTAATTAAAGAAACTCTGTACTGCCTGAAGAAAAACGTGATATCTGCAAAGGATATCCGCATCTTTTCGGATAGTCAGGCCGGATAAACCGCCCTTGAATGCCGATCATCTCTTATGCAGATGACAGAGCAGTTCAACCTTCACCTTTGCTGGGTTCCGAGCTACAGAGACATTCCAGGGAACTGAAGGGCCCATGGAACCACTCTACCTATTCCATCTGTAAGGGGTAGCACAGGTATACCAGTCGCTACGAGCAAATTAATATTAAAGCTGGATGCCAATAAAAAAACAGACCTTAGGTGGGCTGTTGAACCAAACAGATCTGGGCAAAGCTAGAACTGAATCGCTCTAAGAGTCTGATTCTTCTAAATAGGAAACATCTCAGCGCCATCATAGGTGTCATCACTGGACACTGCTTTATAGGCAAGCATGCAAGAAAGATTGGTGTCTTTGCAAACGATTACTGTAGAAGCTGCATTGGTGAGGAGGAGGAAGAGACAATCCTCCACCTACTCTGTACATGTCCAGCTCTCTCTCGAGGAAGAAAACTTCACCTAGGAGCTTTCTCCTACAATGACTTAAGCGATTAAAAGAATTTAGACGTAAACAGTCTCCTACGCTTCATCATAAGCTCGAAATGGGTCCGTGAGTAAGGGGATCACAGATCCATATGGCATCACAATGGGCCAAAAGGTCTAAGTGGGTTGGTCTTTCCACAACACCCACTTTTACCTACCTACCTACCCTTAAGCCCTATTTTCAAGTCGATGGATAGCAGCACTAGTCTGTTCTTTAAAAAGGCGGATCTTCTCTCCACGTACAGACTTATTGCATTTATCTTTTTTCAAAATCAGGTATAAACCGCGAACTCATGAACGAGAAGGTCTTTCTATTAAGCCAGCGGAATTAATGCAAATTTTCGTTCGCTACCATGAGAGTTTCGACATCTCTTCCGACGAAGTTCATAATGATCTTTCTACGTTGTCTTCGCATGTCAGCTCTAAACGTCTTTCCCATTTGCAAAGAACTCGTTCAAATTTTAAAAACTATTACAATTCCTAACAAACTGAAATCTGTATTCTCCAGTCCACAATGCCTGTCCATTTACTACCAAAATGTAAGAGGTTTGCGCTCTAAAATCTCCTCGGTATATCTCAATTCTCAAAAGTTTCCCTATGACCTAATTGCTCTTACTGAAACAAATCTAAATCCAGACATAAAAAACCGTGAGCTGTTTCCTCCAAATTTCAACGTTTTTCGAAAAGATGGATTTAAAAGAGCTGATAATCCTTATGGCCGCGGTGTTTTACTAGCAATCCGGAACTGCTTTCACTCAACTCCTGTCGATATTCCCCACACTGAAAACTTTGAGTTAGTATGCGCCAACATTACGCTCCCCAAACGATGTCTTTACGTACTTTGTTGCTACATTCACCCATCTCAACCCATTGAGTCTTATCAACCTGTAGCTCACGCAGTTGATTTTTTGACTGAGGATGCACAACCTGAAGATTGCATTGTTCTAGTAGGAGATTTCAACCTCCCTCACCTTATATGGGAGCCTTCCGATGATTCGTCTCATTTTGTCTCTCGTAATACATCTGAAATATAGAAATATTGATGGTGGACTGCCTAACCAACTCAAGTCTGCATCAGATTAGTGGAATACCTAATACAATGAACAGACAACTCGACCTTGTCTTCACATCCGATTCAGATAACTGTGTCGTTTATAGGAGTGATCATCTTCTTTCTAAACTAGACCGCCTTCACCCCCCCTTGTCAATTATATATTCATATGAAAATGGCAACACATGTGTCGATTCGGAAAATTCATTCTCATTTGACTTTCGTAGAACCGACTTTAACAAACTTAAAAACCTCATCAGCAACATTAACTTTGACTTTATTGGTGAGACAACTAACATTGATCTTGCCCTATCAACGTTCTATTCGTTAATTTTCTCCTGCTTTGCCCAATCGGTTCCGTATACCTTCCGAAAGGACTGCATATCTGCTCCTCCCTGGTACAACAATGAGTTGCGCTCTCTCCGTAATAACAGAAACAAGTTGTGGCACAAATTCTTAAGAACTCGATCTGATTGCGACTACAGTAATTATCGATCGGTATATAATCGTTTTTCTGAACTTTGTGAGTCTCTTTACCTTGAGTACCTCTAGCGCATGCAATTTAGCTTAGTCTCGGACCCTAAACGCTTCTACCAGTTTATTAATACCTAAAGAAAGTCAGACGGCTACCCATCTACTCTTAAATTTCTTAGTGAATCTTCTGCCGACCCAAAAACCATTGCAAATTTCTTTGCCTCTCATTTTAACAAATCCTTTTCTAAGAAAACAGCTGAACCCGATCCTAGCTACTTTAGCTATATGAGAAACTATCCTGAGACGTCAGCCATTTCACTAAATATAACAACAACTTTGGTATCTGAAAACATTACCAAACTTAAAGATGATTTCTCGTCCGGCCCTGATGGAATTCCGGCTATTGTAATAAAAGAGTGTGTTATCCATCTCGGTCCTCCTCTTGCTGCCCTATTTAACTTGTCTGTCTCAACAGGTACTTTCCCTTTCCTATGGAAGGAATCTTACATTATCCCTATTCATAAAAAAGGAAGTAAAGCCGAAGTCGATAATTATAGGCCCATAGCGAAACTCTCTTGCATACCCAAACTTCTTGAAAGCATAGTCTATCAACAACTGCTTCCGTACTGTAGGCCAACTATCTGCACAAATCAGCACGGCTTCATGAAAGGTAAATCAACGACCACTAACCTAACAGAGTTCGTCTCTAGGACTCTTCATGCTTTAGAAGACGGTGATGAAGTCGATTCAATTTCCACAGATTTCAGCAAGGCATTCGATAAAATTTCTCACCAACTTATCATCTTTAAACTAATAAAACTTGGCTTTTCCCCTCATTTTGTGGCATGGACCAAATCCTATTTAGAAGACCGAGAATACAGGGTCATCTTCAGATCTTCAATATCCGAACCCATTAAAGCAACATCTGGTCTGAGGGACACCAGGGTAGTCACCTTGGTCCAATCATCTTTATCCTTACAATTAATGATATAAATTTAATTTTAACTAACTCTAATCTTTCTATTTTCGCTGATGACATGAGAATTTCCAAAGTCATCTCATTGCCTTCTGACTCCCATTGCCTGCAAGATGACTTGAATAAGTTTCCGGTATGGTGCAAGCAAAACTTTTTGGAGCTTAATGTCAGCAAATGCCAAGCGATAACCTATTCCCGTAAACGTCTACCTCCCCCTCCAAGAAACTACTTCATCTGCGATGAGCCTATTCCTTCCACTACCCAAGTACGGGATCTAGGTATAATTTGTGATAGAGAATTGAATTTTGACTCACATATTGACAGCATTATAAATAAAGCCAACTCTTCACTCGGCTTTATCAAACGCTGGTCAAAAGAATTTTCCAACCCTTACGTTACAAAGTCCCTGTACATTACTTTTGTAAGGCCTCTTCTCGAATATTGCAGCCAAGTTTGTTCACCCTATAAACTAACTCACATTCAAAGAATAGAAGCAGTCCAACGCAGGTTTATCCGTTTTGCACTTCGTGGTCTACCTTGGGCCGATCCATATGGATTACCCCCCTATGAAAATAGGCTAAAACTAATTAGCATGCATACCCTAAAAAAACGTCGTGAAGTCGCTGATGTACTTTTTATCCACCAGTTACTGACTGGAAATATCGACTGCTCGACAATAACGCAAAATATTGCATTCACTTTCAATCCCCGTAATCTAAGATCTGTCCCACTCTTCCTGATCCGAACTCACCGCACCAACTACGGTCACTTTGAACCCATATCCAGAATGTTGCGTATAACGAACAATTACGCCGAAGTCTTTGACCTAAATAGCAGCAAACAAGAAATAAAAACAGCGCTGCTCAATATGCCACTCCCTTAACATCTCCCCCGTCCACCATTTCTCCTCGCCCCATTAGGTTAAGTATATCTTTGTTAGTTTTTAAGTCTAGTTTTAAGTTTGGCTTGTTAATAAGCTTAATAAAGTTGTCCGGGGTAAACCCGGGCCAATAATAATAATAATAATATCTCAAAACACGAAAACTTCTTAGGGACTGGCAGTATAGTCTTCGCAGCACTGGTCCACTGGCGATTTGATGGCATATCTCAGCGAAAAGTGAAACCAACGCATCCACAAATCTGGTGAAAGCAAGTTGTCTTGGACGGTTTGAAGCCTGATATCCACAAAATAAATGCTTGTATACCTCAGGGTTCCGTTCTGCGTGCGACACTCTTTTTAATTTTCATAGTTGATCTCTAGTCTGCGACTTCTAGTCCGGGGTACTCCTTGCCACGGGAATGGCAGCGTATAGGTATATCAAGCTAATTAAGTTTTGATTTCTTGCATCACGTTGCTCTATCATTATCTGTGTACAATAGGAAAAGGTGGTCAATAAGGTATCCCTCCACATCCAAGCCGTAACCTAAGGAAGCATAATCAATCCATTCAACCTTCAAAAGCAGAGGCAGCTGGCTTAAGTATTGAGAATTAAGTGACGGGTGTCATGTAAATGGATGCCCACGCGCGTTTGGATTGTTAGCGCAGTCTGTACGTCATCTAAACCAACGATACATATATCTAGCTTCTTATCTAAAGGGTGTATCTGTATTAATTTAACCCACCCTTATCCATGACCTAGTTCAACAATGTTCTAGATGAGTCTTTCATCCAAAACGTGGAGGGCTAAACATTTTTTAATATTTTTTAATATTATAAATAAATTCATTAAAAATCTAAAAGTTAGCATATTCCGTGTGATCCTTTACGATAAGGCTTTGGTTGAATAAATTTTCGAAAATTATGCAACAACTTGACTCACTTATGATTGACGAGCGATTACCTTTAGTCATCCGGTGAATAGATTTGAAAAAGTATTCTCCCTGCCTTTGTAGCCAAATCAATTTTGACAAATTGAATTCATTAACTTGTTAAATAGTGAACATCATTCAACGTTGTCATTGTGTGATTGTGTCGATTGTTAATATTGAGGCATTGTCATGCTGAGCGTGGCATTTGACTAATTGCTACCAACGAGGTGGGTCAGGGCTTTCAACTGATCTGTATGCCACTTACTTGAATTGCGGTAGAGGAAAATGTGACTCAGATAAAGTCACTGGCATCGGCATCTCTTCTTTCCTGGGACGGATATACATACTGCCGCCATTGTGCTTTACAAAAGAATGGAACTGACGTCTTTTAAATACTTATTCTGCTATATTTTACAGGCAACTGTGCACACGAATACATGAAACCGCTTAAGAGGTTCAACTAAAATAAAGTGTAGGACAACATTTGGCAAAGTTGCAAAGAGTCGCAGAAAGCAAAGGAATCGTCTAAGAATGAAACAATATTATCCAGATGAAAGCATGAGTGCTGAAACTTTGTCTACGAACAATGACATTCAACTTACGGAAGTACTAAGAAACATTCTTTCCAAGTCTAGGTTCAGGTGATGAGAAGATTCGACATTTTCTCCACATAACTCCTCCAACAGTTGTTGGAAATTGTATCTATCCATTGCGTTCATAGTGAACTTCTGAGAAAGAAACAAGAATATTGGCTTAGGAATAAAAATATATTTAGAAAGATACAATCCCTGGGCATTCACTATAAAAACGCATCATCGCATCCGACTTCTGGCAATTCTTCAGCTCCCTCCAACTTTTACCCCATTTCTTGCAATTTCTCTTGGCGAAAGACACAGCCTTGTATTGCGCCACTTTGAGTTTTAAACTTTTATGACAGCTTTTCTCTATGCAAGACGGATATGTCGATTCGTGTGGTATTTCTCTGGTACCCTCTCCTTAGGCATGGTAAAAGTAAAGGTGCAAGACCTATTGTCTGACTGATCACTCGCTGAATTTCTTAGGCCACCAATTTGGTCCATTATGGTGTATTTTTGATTTGATCCTAGAGCCCAAGGTATTAATCTCGGAAGCTTATTTTAACTCAAATTCACAGAAATAGAATTCAGGATCATTCAAGGTTTCTCTGCGGTCCCCTATCTAAGTATTAAGCGCCCACAGTGCTGCATGGTTTCGGTAATCAAGTGAGCACCAATGGAGGACTCTTTGCTTCCCCCCTGTGGTAGTTGGACCTTTGACACTGATCCATGTCAATTCAGGGTTTGCCTTCAATATCACTTCACATCAATTGTGATTATGTTACCACTTTTCGGTGGCCATATTCCACCGGACTTGATACTCTTTAGGAAGGAGGACGAGGACGAGAACGAATTCTTAAGGTGGAATCAGCGGTCAAAAAGGATTTTCAGGCTGGATGATGAAGATTTAACGGCAGCTTTCATGGGCCATATCTTAAGCGAGTAACCGGCTCTGAAATACGAGTATGCGACTTCTAACTTAATTGGTCCAAAAAAACGACTTCACCAGTTTGGAGGTTGTACCTGGCTTCCTACTTAAGTTTTTTAAGAAAAACAAATAATATTCAAAATATTCTCCATGAAGATCAGTACGCTTTTGCATGCGTTTGAACCAATTTTCGAAGAACTTTTTCCCTATTCTGAATGAGGTAACTCCAAAACGAACATTTTAAACGCATCAACCACTTCTTCAGGCGTCCCAACACGTTGACCTCGCATTTTATTATTGATGTGCGGGAATAAAAATAAGCAATTGGGTGTCAAATCAGGGTTATATGCCGGATCACCCATCAATTCGGTGCTTTGAGTGCTCAAAAAGTCGCCTGTTTGAACCGACCTGTGAGAGCTCGCATTGTCGTGGAGGAGAATGATCCGTGTTCAGCGGTTGCATTTTCTTATTTCCCCCAAAGACTTCAGGCAAACAATTGGGGAGTACCATTCCGAAGTGACACCGTTCTATGTTGTTACGAGTATAATGGCACGGTGGCGACATGTCCGGCTTTTTCATAGAAATAGGTGACCATTCGCTTCAAAGTGCCTCGTGCTCGAATAACTTTTGTTGGATTTGGGTCGTCTTGGAAGACCCATACACTTGACTGCTGTTTAGTTTCGGACTTATATGCCTATATCCATGATCGACACGAGCCGTTTTTTGAGAGAAATCTTTTAGACGGCCAAATATTCAAGCAATATCGACTATATACGAGTGGAGTAAACTAATGCCCAAGCATGGCCCAATTTCACAATAAGTCATATGATGCTCTTGCAATATAAGTTCCCGCACAGGATCGATGTTTTCCGGCACAACAAGCGATGTTGGACAACCTTCACGAAATTTGTCCTGGAGCGAACGATGATCACGATTGAATTCGGAAAACCAGCAAAACGCGGTGGCCCAGAATGTTGGTTCATCACTAAAATTCTAAGCTAGTTGGTCGGCACACTCTTGCTGAGTAATTACATTTTTTGGCTGACGTAAATTGTTCAAGCAAATAGCACTCGTCTGACAAAACGTTCTGGGCACGTGTACCCTTAAAAACGTCAAACTTTCCGATGTTGATGTCAGATTTGACGTATCTACTCCGATGTTGCCATATCTCAAACCTCGTGTTGCTATGATCACGAAAAAAGTTTTATCGTTTTGAAGCAAGCAGGACTCTCGGATAAGAACAACTCTGCAAGAAAAAATTTTGAACAGATCAACCGAAAGACAAGCGGAAGCTCGAGATTGATTCTTGTTGTGCGCAGTGGATAAAAGAAGGCTGCAATCGCAACAAAACAATAGAAATTTTGCCAACTGCGTATCCCTTTTCAACCTGCATTAAGTGATGAAGATAAGTGGCATTGACGGCACAAAGACGTCAGAAATACTGCAAGCGATGTGCTTATTTCATTCGTCCATCAAGGAAACAGAGGTCAGTAAATGTGGTCAAAGGAGTGTATGCCTGATGAACGGAATCTCAACACCATTTGCTCGATCCACAAAAGGAAGGTCCCCTCAACTGCACTAACTTTAGAAGCCCAACATCGCATACAAGATGTTATCTGCCATATTGTGTGAACGTCTGAAACCCTTCGTCAACAAACTGATTGACCCCTGTCAGTGCGATTTCAGAGCATGAAAGCATGGGGTGGCCGTGGTGTAGTGGTACTAGCAATCGCTTCTCACTCGGAGGGGTCTAGGTTCGAATCCTGCCCATGAACAAGTCTTTCAAGTTTTTCTGTTGTGTAATTGGAACTCAGACAGAAAAATTCTGCGTGTGAAGGCATAACACTGACACGTAGATTTGGCTGTTGTAGAGTTTCAAGCACAAAAAATTACTGCGAATTATAACCTTCCACTCTGAGTGAAGAAAAAACTCTCCGTCCTATTCGGACTCCCCCCCCCCCCCCCCCCCCCCCTGGAGAGCAAATACCGAAACCAAACACACCTGAGTTTCAAACCACTACAAAACAATTTTCCTTTCTCTTCCTTTCTACCTTTCCGCCCGCGCCATGGCAACAGTAAAAGGGTATCTAACCCCTTAGGCGCGCGTAAATTATAAAAAAAAAAAAAGTCCACAAAAAACTCAAAAAGTTTTAGGCAAGGTACCTCGCTGTCATCTGACTTCTTTAACATCATACTTGTGCGGAACTCACAAGAGAACACTGGAGTCTGTTCAACTACTAGCGTAACCCGATGATGTTGACATAATTGACATATTGAAACAGAATCTGCCAAAATGGGTTTCACGGTAAATGAGGGCAAAACCAAGTATACAACAAAGGACACGCAACAGGCAGAAAGCCCCACACAACAGACATAATATCACAGTCGACTGCCATAACTTCGAAGTATTAAGGGACTTTGGATCTGCTATCAATTCTGCCAACACCTCCTCAGTAGAAATAAAAGAAAAAATCACCCTTGCCAATCGCTGTTTCTTCGGGCTAAGAAGGCGATCGAGTAGTAAGGCCCTATCCCAGTCCAACTTTATTGCGCTGAAGGATGAACTCTATCGAAAGCAAATGAAAATATCCTCTAACGTTTCGAGAGAAAATCCTTTGAAAAATACTCGGTTCCATTTGTGTTGACGGGCTTTGAAGGAGAAAATTAAACGCCGAACTATACGAGCTCTATAGCGATATCGACATAATCAGAAAACTACGCATCAGTCGCCTGGGATGGCTAGGGAATGTAGAGCGAATGTACACCAATGCTCTGGCCCGAAGAGTCAACCCAACTTACTTGGAGTAGAGGCAATTAGCAAAGGATCGGGCGAATTGGAGAGGTTTGTTAGTTGAGGCACAGGAACTAGAGTACCTTAGGTGGCAAGTAAATCAAAGCACAGTCGGTGCTAAGGATATAGAAAAGCTATTTCTGAAGCCTGTTAAGCGATAGGAATTAAACCTTGCCCCCAGGCTAAGATTTTTATCCATCCGAGTATCCAATTGAGTAAAGATAGCAATATCTAAACTTAGGCCCTATAAGGCCGCTAGATCAAACGGCCTACCTTCTGCGCCACCAGAATTTGACTTCGCAAGGAGCATATACCAACAAATCTCCACGATTCGGTCGAAATAAACCAAACCAAACCGCATCTACTGTACGGAAGCGTATTGTGTATTCGGCTGAGGCCACTTCTCCACGATCTAATTGCAACTTTTCGTTGGGGAGGAAAGCCAAGAAGTCCAGATCGATACTCAGCAGCTCTTCATCGATTAAAGGCCGCATTTACAGAGTTTAGTTTCGGCATGTCTAATATACTGTTCAAATTGTGCAGAATGGCGATGGAGGGGTGCCGTGACATAACGCCAAGTGACATAAGGCCAATTTGGCGTTTATTCTTGTCTCAATTTTTGCGTTGAACGAAATATGTCCGGCAGGCGTATTTAGTCTTACGTCTCAAAATAATGTGACCTTATATCGCTTGGCGTTATGTCACTACACCGATGGAGGAAACTCGCTGCACCATAACGACCGAAAGCAATCTCCTCGAGATCTTTGATTTAATAAAAGCTGTTTATCCAAGTGATGCTCTGTCATCACAAAACACATCACATTTAGTTTTGCAATTACGAATATTTGCTACCCGTTGAGTCTTTATTGAGAAACACTAAAGAGATGCTACGAGTATATAAGACTTTAATCATCCCATTCCTGCTCTATGACACAGAGCCGTAGACATTGTCGAAGGCGGATGAAGCTGTCCTTGATTGTTTTGAACACAAAATTCTGCGACATCGACCTGATCCGCATTAGTTGTTTGACGTTCACAGGATTCATAGAGCAAATGGATGTTAATACTCCGTCCCGAAATGTGTTTGATAAGTACCCGCAGGCACAATGCAATAGAGGAACGCCTTGCCTTAGAATAAATGGAATTGTTATGGTTTTTGGTTATAGCTACGGTTCAGGTTCAGCTTGATTGTAGCGTAGGAAGTAATCATCATATTCACGCCATCGAAGGCCTTTTTAAAGTCGATATTCGATGCATCGCTGAATGATGATATGCTAGACGCACATGCGATCGAAGCAGGAGGACCTAGAGTGGAAACCAGTTTGCTTGTCATCTAGAATGTCTTCAACGTAGATTCTGAATCTTGGTAATTGCAGGCAGGAATTTCTTCCCAGTTTTGGACAGAACTATTCTCTGTCCGAATTTCGGGAAGGACCTCACTCAGTTGATAATATCGTACTATCACACCTCATCGGCTTGCTATTTCTGAGCACCATTCGCGGTGGCGGTATTTTCTTTCCTGCCGATTGATGTACGGATACGGGAAATTGTTATTTCTAGCTGTGGCTGCCCGGGAGTTCATTGGCAATGTAATAGTTCTGCTCTTAGACCTAGTTGCTGCTTCTTCTGATCTGCAAATCACGTTAAGTTCATTTGCTATGTCATGTTGTTATTATGAGTACGCATCGTGACATGGGCCTCCTTCGCCTTGATACTGATTTTCTTGCATTTGGGCTTATCGTTGTCTTCGTGACTCCCTTCAATCAGTCCATTACAGTCTTCATAGTTACTCCAATGCCTTTAGAGGATTGAGGCTTCCAATACTCGAGATTGTTGTGGGCGTGGTTCTTGAGTATACTTATGGTGATTCGTGAAAATTTTAAATTGCTGCAGTCCATACCTTTGGTGGTCTCTTGTCATCTTTAGCCGCCTCGACATACCTATGACCGATGGTCAGTTTAGATTTTCAGTTACCCGTCAGCTGAGAGCCATCTACTTTTATCGCAGGCCTTGTACTCAATGATCCTTCCTTGTAGAAGAACCCATTGGCCAGGAGGATCATTTCGGATTGGTTCTGCCACGAATCCACTCCGCAATCATGGTCTTGTCTGCGAAAGGCTTTCCAGAATGGACTAGGACAGGGTTGTTATCATTTCAACTGGCAGTATCGTCGATTTAATTGTTGCAAGTGGAGAAACTCCCAAGGTTTAGAATCGATTGGTAATCCTGATGCCAATATTCACAGTTTTATGTCTTTTGTATACATTCTAAGGTTTTCCTGGGAGAGGT
The DNA here is from genome assembly GCA_949129095.1 of Volucella bombylans. Classification (NCBI taxonomy): domain Eukaryota; kingdom Metazoa; phylum Arthropoda; class Insecta; order Diptera; family Syrphidae; genus Volucella; species Volucella bombylans. The sequence goes on along the minus strand of OX422144.1, from coordinate 126,683,133 downwards.
AAAGCAAGCCTTTGAAACAAGCCAAGAGATTGAGTTTTATCATATCCACGGCAGACTGAATAATGGCAGAAGACGGCATCTCTTAAGGTTTTTTTTGAAATTGAGGGTTTCTCAGAAGATGCCTGTAAAAGCCAATATCTCCTTTGCTGTCACCTGAAGGACCCCTTTTGCCATAAATTTTTTGTCACTTTTAAGACAAATAGGGTAGGTAGTCAGAGTTAGACTTATGTGAGCTCATCTGGCAGTTCAACTGCTTTGCTGGTGTAGTAACGAAGGAGTGAAGAAAGAGACCAGAAACAAACTTCATCATCGAAGTCGGTTTCAATATCAATACAATGCCTGCTGTCTGTCTGAAACCTTGTAGAACTCGGTTGGCTAAAGATAGGAGTCCTAACTGCTCTTTGTTACCTCGAAGTCAAAATTGAGTTCTTCCCTTTTTTGTGTCAAGTTTTCTAAGCCACATTTCTATGCCCTCATTCAAAATTTCGATAGCTACAAGAAGTCGTGTTTATACCATGTCTCTTACCATGAACGAAGGAAAAGACAACTTTCACTAGTGATGATAATGGGCCTACACAGTGACCTATTCGAGAACAGCCGAACATCGTGTGAATGATTTATAGAAAAAGGTAGCCAACTGCCGACTAGTTTCAACTAACTCGGTACGCAGTCTCTCTTTTCAATTGAAAGTAAAATAGTAAAGTCCAACGAGGTCGTAATCTACAGGTAAATTTAAAGCCTTTCCATTGCCCAACTCTTAGGTAACAACCCATTGTCGAAAGGCATCCGGCATAAGGTTGACTTTTTTACCTCCTTTCAAGACCTCCTGATCTCTTTCCTACTTCCACTATAAACTTTACTGCTTAACAAGTTAATTATACCAAAACCATCCAAGTCGACATAATGTTACTACTCAAGTGCATGCTGTTGCAGTAACGATTAAATCGTTACCGTAACAACTGTGCAGCATGTTAACCTCATAAAACCGAATTTCGAATTTCTTAATTGGGCCTCAGCTCCACTCCAAATGATCCCATAAAATTCGCACATGCGGATTTTTTCTTAAACGTAGCCAGCCAACATCCCCAGCTACACTTTGCCCTGTTTAATCGCTCTGATAGGACTGATGAAAAGAGCCGCCGACCAACGAACAACCGACGATGTCGTCATGCCGACACGCAAATCTTTTTCACACCAAACTGAATCCGAATGGAGCCTTTCGTGCTATCTATCTAAAATCACTGCATGTACTCGTACTCATACTCGTACTCATACTCATAGTCGTATCTTATGCGTTCAACCTATCCGAAACATGCATTTGGGGCATTGTGACGCCTAGGTATGATCTCAGACAATTATTTAGGCGCAGCGTTTAGAAGCGTTGTACCAGTTTTCTATGGAACAACCGCTCCTGGACATGGATTTCACTTAACCAAAGTCATAAAGTAAACGTTAAAGCTAAACGATTACTAGTACTTTTAGATACTTTTAGATACTCCATGAGGCCGTTTGGTACGAATACTATCGGCTAGTTAAAGGCGGCACATGCGTTTGGAACTTTTTTTTTGGTTGTTCGCTTGAAAGGAGAACAATATGCGGATTTGCATAGTGCCACTTGGAACAGAGTAGCCTGGAGACTTGAGAATGGAATTATGTTACAGCGGTTCAAACATCAGGGGTTCATAGTCGTACGTAACTATCACCAGTCGTACATGTGTAGTATTGCCAAGAGAGACAAAAAAGACATCATTTGCGTTTGGACAACATAATCTGGCAAAGCGATGCTGTCTAACGAAGCCGGCGCTATTGTTGCGCATTTAGTGCGGCTTATGTGGCGACTCTTTAAGATGTCATCGTTTTTTAGGATCTAAGGAGTTTGAATAGGATAATGAAGCTTTACGGCTTCCGACTGCAACCTGGGGACATGATTTCGATAAGAGTTTAACAACTTAGAGGCTGCCCCTTAGTCTCACATTGTTGCGTTACTACGATGATGGCTCGTAAATTGCGACAAGGTACATGGTGTTGACTTGTCATTAAATGGCGATTAATTTATTCGAACAACTCTTAGATATGCAACCACCAGCTTAGGAGAATGCCATTTAATCATAAGAAGGTAAAATGGAACGGATATAGCCTTTTTAGGAATTAAATGCAGGCTGGACGTGTTCACAACATTGAATTACTTTTTGTTGACTTGAAATGCAGACAGATGCAACAGCGAGCCTATGAGGATCCACACATTCATGCTTCCCAGATGAGCGATGGAGTTGGGAATGCATTGGACATCTGTTTTGGTTGTAATTATTTTTAGCACAACTTTAACTGATGTTACTTTCCAAATCAGCGCAGTCAGTATGTTCAGGTATGATGTCATATAGGAAACACTTGGCAGGAGCATCAACAATGCCTACAGTCGAGGTGGTTGCTGTCTTCAAGGTATCTTGAGCTTCGATGCAAATTGGTAAATTTGTCACTTTTTCATCTTGGCTACGTTACTGTTGGCTTCGCAATGATCTATCATATCAAAATGGTGCTGTTTCGAGGCCCGACTATCAGCTGTTTCTCTAGTGAGGCTCTCCATAATTCTGCTGTAGCGATACTTTTTCTTTGCCCGAACAAACCACTCAGAAATCGACGAACTACCCCATTGTGCTCCTTGTAAGTTCCTTTTGTAAGCGCTTCAGTGATAAAGTGCATACAGTGCAAGCACCCACCACGTCAACGCTGAGTACCTGCAGCCTGACGCGAGCGTTGGCCGGAAATTCTCAGAAGTAGTGCTCCGCGGTGTCGTCATCACTTTCTTAGCAAGCGTTGCAAGATGTTCTATCACTTATGTCCAGTACATTTAAGTGTAAAGGTGTAGTGCCCCGTCACGACGCCAATAAGTAGAATGCAGTAGTTCTTTCTCTCCTTCTGAGGGTAGATTTTCCACTTTTCGGTGTCGAGTCCAAGGTTCTGGGTGTGAAGACGCATCAGGGCCTCCCCGTTTCCCTGAGTTATCTCAGAACCCAAAAAGAAGATGGGGTGCTTGAGTTTAGGTTGTCTGAAAACCTCGAAAGTCTTAGTTTCCAGGCGTGGGATTTTTCAAACAGGCTTGTTCAGCCATTCAAAAGCTTGCTGTGTGGAGTACTTCAGTCTAAGGATTCCGTTCCCCATATAGTCTTCTACTTGAATGCAAACATTCTCTTCTTTAGCTAACTTCCGCAGTTGATCGACACAGTGTCTGCACTAACCGGCTATCAATTCGATGCACCAGAGAGGAGATAGTGGCATCCTTGTAGGTGCGCCGATCTCGTCCCCTTTCGCGTTTCGGGGTTTTCTTGGAGGTTGCTTCTCCAGCGAGAATCGATTTCAGCAGGATCTTGTGTACTGGGAAAGCCATTACCAGAGTTTTAAGCGGCGATTTCACCGCATTAGCCGACTTCCGTCGACCAGAACTACTACCTTTTCTGGTATCAGCACAGGCTTTTCCCGACATCGTGTGAGTGTGAAACCACGGCTGGTTTTGTTTTCGTCGATGGGTTTTACTACTTCATGCGATTTCTGTACACTGAAACTGCAGCCTTTGTTAGTTGCATCACCGCTTTCATGCGGTCATCGTGCGTGGAAATCTACATCGACAGAGGCAGTGCCGCAAACATTCTTCCACTTGGCTCTGTACGGGGGTGTGCGTGTCGCTTCCACCGACTTGTTTCTTTTTTCCATTAGTAAGACTTTTAGCACTGGCGCCTTCGACAGCCATCTCTTCGCGCAGTGAGTTTGCCCCACGTCTTCGTTTCCTCTTCGACTGCCCCTTAGACGATTGCCCTTCAGACTGTTCCTCTTATTTAGGCCGTTCAACCGAGACAAGCCTTCAAAAACAGCAGTCTGACTACTCGTCTATTCTGATGGAGTTTAACGAAAATATAACCGGCAAAACCTCGCTGGTATTCTCTTCATCGTTCCAACTCATCGTTCGAAAGTGTCGTAAGGTCAGCGCATAAATCGCCGGGGAAGTTTTGCCAGTGAGGAGTAAAATCTAACATTGTCATCCTCCAGTAGCGCTTTCAGTTTCCTGAGCCATCCGTGAAGGCCTGGTTACATTCATTTCCTGATTAAGATTTTGGCCAAGTAACACGTAGCTCTTTTTGTCTTGTGGACAGGGTCTTGATTCACATGCTCTGGCAGTGTCTGAAACTAAGCTGCACTTCACTTTCCATCACGCGATAGTGTATTTCTAGCTCATGCTCTCCTATTTTCATAGCATTTCACTCTGATCATATTCTCAAATACTGAACGGTCGATAGCTTCTACCTCTATAGCTAGGTGGTTGCATCCAAAATCTCTGATAATAGTTAGCTAATAATGCCGACGGATTGAAGGCAGAAAAACCTCTTTATACATCATGTGAATGCCGGCTTTCCTCGTTCTTAAAACTAGTTTTTACCAGAATCTGAGTCAAGAAAAGAATATATTCGAATAGTCAGTGATAGCACCGAAACTATTGAGGGATGAGCTGCACTCGCAAAGCCACCATTCATTTAGCTAGTGGATAGTTTGTTAATGGTACAACTTGCCTTGGAGTATCGATGAACTTCAGCACCGACTATCTTTCGACTCCGGTGGAATGATATAATGACATCAGAACTGCAGTTGCTGCGAGAATGTTCGATTCTCTGTCTTCTAGGCGGAGACATATGCAATCCCCATGACAGCCAAGTTGCACTGAAATACTTGATAGATCGTCTTACTGCTTCCAATATTCAATCCAATATTCCAATTCAATTCAAGAATGCAAGACTGCTCCGGGCAACTTACGATGGGAAACCTAATCTCTGTTGAACTTTCCTGACAAGACTTTGAGAAAGCCAGGACCTAAAACTAGATTTGGACTGCCTGCCCACTCGATTAGAGCTTCAGTTGACAATTTTCTTTCAGCCCTTAGGAGACACTTTACATTTCCTTCTTCCCCCAGAAAGAAAGTTGTCTTTGGTGACCCACCTCCTATCTCACTTGGATCGGTGGATTACATGTTTTGCAAAATGGGAATTCCTGCTCGATTCGTTACTGCCTTTTCCTTACAGTTTTTGGTCAGTGATTCGGACAAAAGATCTAAAAGATATCTGTGTGTATTAGTGGCGCTCTCGTAAGGTAATACGAACTCAACGTCAGAGTGAAACTAACTACTCTACACTCCCTTCCATTGCTATTGCTATGTCAGTTCTAATGTCATCGTCTTATTCAGTGCGAAAGTAGAGGAAGCTACCGATTACCACCAGCTGTATTTAGGGTTGCCATGGGGCTTGTACTTTTTGTCAGATGGACGTTGTACTCGAGCTCGCCCAAAGTGGTTGGCTTGTTAGCATAGACTAAGGACTTGATGTAGCCCTAGAGAAAATATTCGAGTGGTGTCAAATGGTATAAGCGGCCAATTGATGAACGCTCTCAGTGAGATGACCCCGCCGCCAAATTTCTTCTTCACAACTTCGAGCGTTGCTCCGCTTGTATGGCATGCCACGCCGTCTTGTTGGAACCACAGCTGGGATATATCGATGTTGTCGAGCTCTGATCACAAAAAGTCGGTTAACATTTCTCTATACCTGAGACCATTGACGGTAACGGTGTCTCCTTCCTCATTTCGAAAGAAATAAGGTCCAATGATGTCGCGATGCCATAAATCGCATCAAACAGTCAATCTTTGTGGATGCATTGATGCTTGGTCGAACACGGGTGAATTGCGTTCCCTCCAATAAAGGCAATTTTACTTGTTGACATAGCCGCTGAGCCAAATATGGGCCCCGTCCGAGAAGATGATTTTTTGACCAAAAACCTGATCTCCGGCCAACATTTCCAGCGCCCAACGAACTTAATTTACGAACTTACGGCGTTTTCTATGATCGTCCAACCGCAAAATAAGTCGGATTGACTCTGTAACGATGCCCAATTCAGCTAATCGGTGGCAAATCGATATTTCTGGGTCTTCTTCGATACTAGCCGCTACGTCGGCTATGTTCTCTTCATTTCGCAGCAATCCCTGTTTTGTTGGTGGCTTAAGATCCAAATGAGTGTACTCACTTTGCAATTGTGTGCAATTGCCTGCACACTATAGCCATGATGACGACCGACCTCACGACGAAATTCACGTTGACAGCTGGATGTCATTGGTAACTTTGACAGCTGTTGAAATATAACAATTGGAAAAACTATCATTGCTATCTGATCACCCCTTATATTTGTGATGACAATGCCATGTCAAGAATCACAATAAATGTGTTCATCCACGATAAGAGTCTATAGGAAAGTATGAAGGACTGCTTTCTCGCGCCGTCTGTCTAAAAAGATTTTGACCGATTTGCTACATGGACTGTGACACCCCTGATCCAAGAGATACACATACAAGTAATTGCATTAAACAATGTCCTACGACTACAACAAGATGGAAAAGGTGATGCACTCTACTTTCATTTAAATGTATTATACCTGTAAGTTCACTACAGAGAAGCCAAACAAGCAACACGGCCATCTAACCTTTGCCAAAGAGGGTCAGGTTAACTTTATGGTGGCTATAAGATTTGGCCTATCCGATCAAGTCTCCTTCCACAAAATACTTCCCTGATCTTAGTTCATTGTACAAACTCATTCATTCTTTCGATTTCCACCTTCTACTCCACAAATTGCAACACTCCAGCCATCTTTTACTTTACTTTGATCAACTTAAGCAAACCCCATCTAACCACAAATCACAAGTCTCCCTCGTTAAATTTAGATCTCCCCCTCTATTGTATCTATCTGTATGTTTGCTTAGAAAAGAAAGGGATTTTAGAGATAAACCATTTCGCAGTTAATTTAACCTCGCCCATAACGAAAATCCTAATTGTTGCCACAGCTCAACCAACAGTTGCACATCTCTGTTTGCCATTTGATGGTGCCCTTTAAACTAGCCGATACGAATCTTTTGATGGATTCTCTCCACTGACTGCCTTAATAGGATTCCATTCCATCTGAAAGGCTAACCTTTCATTTTCATCGTTTTTGCTGAGTCCATAACGCAATCGATTCAGCGGTGACTACTCAATGAGGCGTGAACCTAGTTTGTTGTTCAAGAGACCTAAAACGTGACAGAGCCATTGTTCAATGAGGGACAGTAGTCCTCTGGTTAAGACCATTTAACACTTTTTTTTACCTCTTAACATGACACAATGACAGTAATTAAAGTTTTTTTTTTAAATTTTCTTCTTTCAGGTAAGTCGGTGATGTCATACTTCTAGTGGTTAATTGCTTCCATGTGGAACGTCAGCTGTACTCGTATCTGTAAGTAGTTTGGTAGCCGGCCTAGTGTAAGAAAACACACTCTAATGGAGCGTTTAAATTGACATAGATACTTGAATTTGGATTCGGTCGATCGAGTAAAACACCTGCTGGACAAAATTTAGATACAACCGCCCACAAAAGACACGGTAATCTTACCAAAATAACAATTCAATTGTTCACTTCTTTTGACGTAATGTGTGTGCACTTCTTTACTTAAGCAAACACTTGTAGATCCAATGTGTGTACCGTGTTACATGTGTTGCATCTATCAGTGTACACAACAGAGGGCGATGAGTTATTTTCCATTTAACCTCTTAGTTGGAGTGACAAAAGAGTGTACTTTCCATCTAAGACAACACGGAAGATGCCACTTGGACGAATGACAGAGATAATAAAATCGGTTCTACATAAGTGGCTTACAAAATCTTCAAACCTAAGAAAAAGGTCAACGGAGCAGTTGTACAAGAGATACATAGATACGATTAGGGCCACCTGATTTGGGCTCGGCTGTAGTGTAGTAGTGTTTAAGTGATTTGTTCAAATCGTAGATTCCAAGAAGAGGAGCAGAGGTGGACAAACGTAACGTAAAGAAGTACATCTTGCTTTGGATCCATAGAAGTGCCTGTTTAACATTAGTTTAAAGTCATTAAATGCTCACTCAATACAATTTATTCACGTAATGTCTTATTTACAGGGAATCAAGGTATGATCATTTCAAGTAATTTCAACAAGGTGATAGACGTCGTAGAGAAGTTGTTATAGTTTTCAACTTAGAAAGCTAGTTGGACCACCAAGAAGTGACCCTTTTATCTGGCGGTGTTCTGGAGTCACTTATATCCGACACACTTATGTGATCAACTCTGGTGAAGTGTAGGTAGGTAGGTAAGAGTGGCCTATTGGCCCATTGTGATGCCACGTGGATCTGTGATTCTCTTACTAATAGAACCAATTTGAGTTTACGATGAACCTTGGGAGACTGTTTACGTCTTAAGTCTCTGTGGCTCGGCACCCAGCAAAGGTGAAGGTTGAACTGCTCTGCCATCTCCATAAGAGATGATTGGTATTCAAGGGCGGTTTTAGAATTTAATGAGACCGAGTCCAGGGACTTGATAGCGGCCTGACTATCCGAAAAGATGCGGATATCCTTTGTAGATATCACGATTTTCTTCAACTAGGACAGAGCTCCTTTAATCGCCAACATTTCCACCTGGAACGCGCTACAGTGATTTGGAAGACGGAAACACCGCCACTAACCCCGCTATCGGTTTTAGATCCATCTGTGTAGAGATGGATTGACTTGTTCTCCAAGAAAGCATCTTCCTTCCAGAAGAATCTAAAGGGGAGGCTTACATGGAAGTATTTTTCAAACCAAAATGCAGGTATGGTGTAATCGATGTTCTCTGTGAGGAAATTGAACGTGGCCAAGTGAATTATTTGCCCACTGTGTAGTCGCTTTAAGGCGAATAGCTGCAGTCGCAGCTACAGAAGGGAAGAAGACACCGCCTTGCGGCGTACCACTGCTGACACGTCTTTTAGGAGAAGTCCCACCCAGTTTGGAGTTGCTTTTTAGCATAAGACTGATCAACTCCCGAATTGAGTCGTTTAACTCCACAGTTGACAGCACAGTCGCCATTGCGGATACGTTGACGTTGTTAAAGGCACCCTCCATATCCAGGAAAGCAATCATTGTGTACTTACTCTCTATATTGTAGGGATCGTTCAATATGGCTAGTCAGTGAATGCAGAGCCGTTTCCACCGACCTTTCCTTTGCAGTTAGCATGTTGAGACAGAAGTCTAAGATCAATTTTAGCCCGTATCTGGATATCAATCAGTCGTTCTAGAGTTTTCAGAAGGAAAGATGATAGACTTATACTCGTAGGTCTGAGGTCCTTTGAGACAACATGAGAACATTTTTCGGCTTTCAGAATGAAAATTACATTGACTTCTCTTCATGACAGTGTCATGTGGATCAGTTCTACACAGCTCCTCATAATATTTTCTGGCGTAGGCAGGATTATATCTGAGGGCCTTGGAACGTATATACCGTCCGGACCAGCAGACTTGTATGGTTTGAAGCTATGCAGCGCCCAGAGCAGTTTGTCTCTTGTAATCAGGCCATGAATTTTGGTCACGGTTGCAGTAGTCCTGTTTGGATTGCTACTGCTCTCGAATTGGGAGCTACCTATAAAGTGTGTATCCAATAGCAGGTTGAGTGATTCATCACTCGTGGTTGTCCAAGAGCCTTCGGTTTTTTCCAAACAGCTAGGCATCATAGGATTTGTAGAGAGGATTTTTCTTAGCTGCGATCCTTCGGTTGTTTCCATGATTTTGTCACAGAATTGTCGCTTTGCCTTCCTCAGTTCTTTTTTGTATAATTTGAGGGATACTTTGTATGAGTCCCAGTCGGTCGCTTTTCTTGTGCTTTTTGCTGCGTTGAAAAGTTTTCTGCAGGCGTTTCTGAGCAGTCCCAGTGCCGATGTCCACCAATGTGACTTTTTCTTGCCTCTTGGTTGAATAAGAGGGCAGGAAGCGGCCATAGCCTTATTGAGAGCCAGAGTAAATTCCCTGACTTTCATGTCAAGCTCATTGGTGTCACGGGGGGGACTTGATAGTTCAGAGGATAACGTTTTTGACAGTATTCCTCTGTATTTTGACCAATCAGTTTTCCGGTAATTCCGGAAAGCTGGTTGGCTGGGGGGAGCATCACTCAGACTGAATTGGATGTATCTATGGTCTGAAAAAGAGTGTTCAGACGATACCATCCAGTTTGTTAGCCTTTGAGTGATGTAGTCGGAGACAAGAGTGATATCTAGCACTTCCTGTCAGTTTCTTGTTATAAAAGTGGCCTCATTGCCAATGTACCAGCCTTTTTAGATTATCACCAGGGAGAGGGCCCACATGATCGTGGCCAAGATATGCCGTTGCCAGCCAGTAGGAACCTCATGAAGGGAAAGACTAACTCTGCTACTTGTTTGTTCAGCATACATCCTAGCGAGTCATGCTATCTACAGTTGTGCTCATGAGATAGTGCAGTTGACAATGGAAGACCTAACAGGCCATGTAAGCAACTTTTCTTCACATCCGAGTCTTGCTTAGCAAATTCATATGCAAATTCCTTTCTTTGACCCCATTGTGAGTTAGGACAGGACTTTATACCTAAATTATGCCTTTCGATACTGATCGAAAAAATTTTTCCTTCGAACAGAAGTACAAGGGGGCACAGAATGAATCATCCAATTTTGTTTTTGAATTACTTTTTTACTAAATAAAAAAAAATGATTTTGAGTGGTGGAAATCTTTATTTGGACCTTTACAATTGTTTCTGTTAAGTGGTTGACGCCAGTATTGATACACATTTGTGCCCATTTTATCGCATTTTCCATGACTTTCCGCAAAATTTCCGGTGATAACTGTTCGCATTCCTGTCGAAAATTCTGCTTAAGAGCTGCGATTGTCTGAGGCTTGTTGGCATAAACCCGAGACTTCACGTAGCCCCAAAGAAAGAAATCTGGGATGGTTAAATCCGCCGATCTTGCTGGCCATGCCAAATCTCCAAGACGCGAGATTACGCGACCAAGAAACGTTGCGTTCACATTATCCATTGTGGCTCGTGCTGTGTGTGTAGTTTCATCGTCTTGTTCAAACCACATTTTCACCAAAACCCGCTCATCAAAATCCGGCAGTAAGAAGTCGTGTATCATGGCCTTGTAGCATTCGCCAGTAACCGTATTGTCGATGGCGTCCTCGAAAAAATGCGGCCCAATCACTCCTCCTGCGTGAACGCCGCACCCCACGTGTATGGTTTTGAGTGGATGTAATGGCTCTTCGTACATTACACTGTGGCTTTTCAGCGCGGATTTTCAGTGCCCCAGAAACGAAGATTTTGCTTATTGACGTAACCGTTTAAATGGAAATGTGCCTTGTCGCTCATGATGATTTTCGACACAAAATAGTCCTCTTCGTTGTTGAGATTGAGGATGGCTTTACAGTAATTCACACGCGACTGAAGATCAGGAGGCATTAGCTGATGCACTGTTTGCACTTTGTACGGCAACATGTCAACAAGTCTTTCACTAAAATTCGCTGTAGGGTCCGTCTGGTGATGCCCAATTTCGTGGACCCGTCGTCTGGTTGATGTTTCTTCATTCTCAGCGACATCGGCAGTCACAGCCGCGATATTCTCGGCCGAATGACCAGTCCGGTGGCGGCCACGATCTGCATGGTCACCTGTGGTTCCACTCTGTTCGAGTCTAATCTCACTCTGCGCTAACACCACCGACCGATTATTACCAATTATTCCACGCTCTTACGGAGTATAGCTCTCCATTGCTTGTCTGTTTGTATACAGCAGCTGTCTAGTTCACAAATGTCAAATATGATTGACGTATGACGCCATTTTCGAAAATTATACCATCTTCCGATAGGGTGATTAATTTTGTGCAACCTTGTACCTACAGTTAAATGTTAACCAAGGCTTTCATATAATTTCCTTTTTCTGTTTGTTTTGAAATTGTGTTATTGAAAGGTCCGATTGCATATGATTGTTCTTAGAAAATGTCGCTTCCTTAGGACTGCCAAGTCTGCTTTATATGAGTGCATTTCCAAAAGTCAAAGATGGTTGTTGTACCAAATAAACATTTTGAGGAATAGAGCCGGTCGTGATAACCAGACACAACTAATTATTGTTTGGATGCTGGTGTAATTCATATACCATATACAAAAGCTTACTCCGCCAAACAACCGGGACGTAATTATACACCAGTCTCATGGTAGAAGTGAAAATCCATATGACCTTTCCCAGAGACACACATATTTCTTGCCGGAAACTTGGAAAACAACCAACAGCAGAACGACACCTTTTGGCATATTTGTCAACCAACCATATCTCCAAGATATTTCTGCGGAGGGAGCACTCTATTGAGTCAGACAGTCAGCATTTTTTCTTTTCGTGTAAACAACTACTTCAATTGCAAGCAGTTTGAATGAAAGCCCAGTTCTAGTTGTCAATTACGTGAAGTGCGGTCAAAGCAGGCAGTTGATAGACTCTATCTAATTGCATATGCGTGTGCATAACATGAAATATATCAGTCCTTCGTTACAAGAATTCTTGGCCTTAATTTCTAACTCCCCTCCTTGGCGGCAATATTTTATCATACCACTCCAAGGTGTACAAAAAAGAAAAACTAAATTAAATGACAAAATACCGTCAACCTTGGTAAAGCATACTCTTAAAAGCCGCTTAACGTTATTTATCACCACTTCTTTCAACTTACGAGTACGTGCGTGGAAAAATGCCAAAAAAAAAACTCGCAACAAAACTCAGTTCACTACCTCATGTGTCAATTAAAAAAAAAAATTCAGTAATTTGACATTGCTGCCTGCAATTGTTACTCACAACAGTTGTCCATGGTAAAAGTCATTTCGCAATCCAACAGAAGGAAAAGCCACAAGCCACACAGATTGTTACCTTCGATAAGCGCAGTCGTTTACTACTAATTACCAACTCAATTCGACGTAGTTTATTCCACTTTCTGACCCAAATTCTGACGCCTACCTTCAACATTCAATCGATAATTGGATTAAGGTACTCACATTGCCCAAATACCCCAAAAACTATGATACATCACCGAACTAATCACCGTAACAAATTGTATTTACCATCACTTTCTGATCGTTTAACCAAAAAATCGCGTCCAAATTGATCGAAAACCATACAAAACCAAACATGGCCACAGTAAATTTCGGTAATTTGCGTCTTCATTACTAAAAGAGCCACCAACCAAATCCATGGGAAAGATCTTCGAATACCCGCTGGCACGAGTCAGTCAGCAAAACCACAGATAAACACAGACCGCACCGGAATGTGATGATGCCAGATAAAAAGGTCAAAAAAGCAAAATAGTAACGAAAAAAGTGGTAACACTCGGCCCATTTGTCTGTTTTGTGAGAGCATACAGATTGCAATCGTTTGGTTTAAAGAGGCACGCGAAGGTATTCGACTTTAATTGTCTTCTACTTTGTGGCGGGCTTCCGGTATTTTTGGATTTATTTTGCCCAATTTCGTTTATCTTGTGTCTTAGTCTGTAGCCGACCTTCTAATTATGCCTAAGTTAATGTATCTGTATGAGGTAATAGCGGTAATGGATATAATCAGCTGTCCAATCAGATTTTGACACATTGTAAACGTCATTGTGACTTGGACTGAACGAAAGGCAACTTCATTTGACAGTTGTTTGAGTTGATAGTTCCTCCCACTAGATGGCCCTTTTTCGACGGAAGAACAAAACGATCATAAGTCACTTACATAATGTGGATCAGTGGATCAATGTGACACTTTGTCACACAATGGAATCGAGGGTGCATTGTCAATTGTGTTGGTCGTAAAGTTACAACCACCATAAAGGCCATTAAAGACGAACGAAGAATTGCCAATGAATAGAATGTTAAGTAGGTTTTGGCACGTGTTTAACCTGAAACTTTGAAAATGGAAAACAAAAAAGTTTAAGTGTTAGGAAATTCTATGCGATCTGCATTGCTGATTGATTGTGCTCGTATGCTGGAGGAAACCGATTTGAATGAAATGAAACCGAACAACTGAAAGAAGAAAAATAAAAGAAAAATTCCAAATATGGCAAATGTGGGTGACATAACTTTGAGGGCAACCCAACACTTTGAAGTTAAGTCATTGACGCGTGGTAGATCGAAGTGCTCGTTTTCGAGATCGTGTAGTGTCGATTTTAATGCAAATCGAAACCAATTGATGGCAACAAGGGAATGGGTATTCGGTGTTGTGTAGAGTTATGCAAGGCGTTATGTGATTGATTCGGAGGAAGCAGATATCAATCTGTTCGAATCCTGAATGCCTTATGAAATATTCAGTGAGTTTTTTAAACTGAAAAACAGTGCTATTGTCGGTGCTCTGTATGTTAAAATTGATGACAAAACATTTTGTTAACTTGTGAGTGGAGGTGTATCTGAATCGAATTCATGGCATAAATTTAATTTGCCCTCGTATAAACAACAGATACATGTACTCGTACTCGTACTCGTACTCGTACTCGTATTGTGTCTGCTCTTTTTGAAAAACGTACGAGTAGTTCAAGATTGTGGATAAAGTCCCACGAGGTTCTATTGTAAGACCTGTTTTTCTTTTTTTATTCAAGACCTCCTTCGAAGTAAAAGAAATTGATTTAACTATTCATACAGTCTGCTTGTGTAGGATAAGGCTGTGATATCAATTGGAATTGAAAAGGAAATAAAAACGATGTAGACTTGGGACCAGCTTGTGCCAACCTATTGAATTGTTTAGATTTTGTACTTCATCCTTGAGGCTTTCGCCTACTCCTTTTGAAGTCTACTGCCGCTTGCGGTAGGGTTGCGTGCTATTACTCCTACAATTCCTGCTCATTCCCCGAATAGCACAAATTAGACTCCTTTTGCAAGGCCCAACAGTCTCGATATACTGCTTTATTGCTCACAAACTCGACATCATCAAGACAAAAATGTCGCTTAACGCACAGCCCACAGGCCTAGCTTAAGTATGTCCGACTCAGAAACATTTAGACAGCATTAACCATCTGTAACTTTTACATATCGGGAGTCATGGGTCAATACCGGGCAGAGTACTAGAGATAAGCGGATCATCATCATCATCAATGAGTTTAGATTAATCGATTTGGATTGTTTCAGAAGCTTGATGAAGCTCATTTTCAGTCTCAAACTCACTGTCTTGACCTAAAAGATAGTTAGCCGCTTCAATTTTGTGCTGTGAAACCAGGCAGGTGCAGACTTTATACACAGAAATCTCATCTCCGATATCTTCTCAGGCAGGCACTTATATTCCGGCAAAACAATTGTTAGATACCATTAAGAGGTGTATTGACTTAAGGAATAAGCTCGGCTCTAGCTCTGCCTTGGAGAGCTGGCCGATATGGATTCCTAATGGGGTCTGAAGTTCAAATTCAAGACCATTTGGTAGTGGGCATAATGTTCTAAGCCGTGATTGGGAGAAACTGCTACTCTCAGCGAGCCATGAATGGAAAGAAGTTGCTGACTTGAGTTCAGAAACTTCGTCAGACATTGCAACTGAAAAAGTGTCTTTGTAAGAATAAGACTGTCAGTTGGAGGAGATCTAGTGTTAGACAAGCTATGCCTCAACGTCAGGCTATCTGTGTCATTAAAGTGTTTGGCTAGAATGGCTACATGAATATGGTGTAGAGCTTGAAACGTCAATTTCAAAAAGGGAACGTCGTAGTTTTGATAGCTTCAAGCGAAGGAAAAGCTTAAAAATGAGTTCGGACCATTCGCAAACTCACAGGAAAGGATTTCAGAATCAAACAAGGAGTTTAATTTGAACACAATCCACTATAAGTAAATGGGGCAAGATTTATGAAATTTAGCCAAGAATGGTTAAGGCTTTTGTAAAAGATGTATGAGAAAGTGCCAAAGCACCTGGTGATTAAAAGACTGGGATATTTTGTACTCATTTCAACAAGAAGATAGAAGGATTCATACCAACTGAAGATATGTAGGTCTTTCTAGGATGTACGTAGTGTAGAGTTGGAGAATTTTACCTTAGGACTTACTAAATTCTCACTTTCTACAAGCTGTATGCTCCTACATCAAATAGTCTTTTAATGGTTTTTAGAAAGATTCACGATCAGATCCCAGAGTCAATAGATCTCTAGTTAGATATGATAAGCTAGCATAGGGCAACGAAGGGGGATGTGGAGAGACGTCAAGATGAACCATAAAATACCCTCTAATATGCTTAGGAAGTGATGAGTAAAACAAAGTTGACAATGACATTTCAATCCCCTACGTATGTTTTATCGCCGCCGTGGAAACTGTCCTGCAAACGAAACAAGGACAACAACCTTCGGATCTGCACATGGAATATTAGGTCTCCTAATAGGCCACGTGCAGTCGAACAACTAGCGAAGGCTTTGGATTGATGCAAAGCGGATATTAGCGTCATACAAGAAATGCAATGGGATAGGCCGGACAAAAATAGGATGAAAAACTGCGATATCGACAGCAAAACCAGCGCCTTTTTGCACACGGATTTGTTGCAAGAGGCAGACTTAGGCAAAAAGCTATCACCCCAAGGGCAATTTAAATGAAACCTAGGAAGAGAGGGCATCTTTTGTAGTACTGTCGGAAGTATAGCCTGCGCGACATCACCTACGATAACAGATTCAGGCTAATCGACTTTGTGATGGAATGAAATATTTTCATAGTTAGCACACGGTTCCCGCATCTCGATATTCATAAGAGGACTTGAAGATGTTCTGATCAATTAACCGTCAACCAGATTGACCACATTGCGATCGACGCAAGGCACTCCT
Source organism: Volucella bombylans (assembly GCA_949129095.1). Taxonomy (NCBI): domain Eukaryota; kingdom Metazoa; phylum Arthropoda; class Insecta; order Diptera; family Syrphidae; genus Volucella; species Volucella bombylans. The sequence continues at coordinate 126,666,492 of OX422144.1, read as the reverse complement.
CCAGTATTATGGATGCCCGAATATTCCGAGAGGCCAACATTGACTCGGACCATAACATTATCGTAGCCAAGGTACAGTTGTGGATATCTCGAACATCGCAAAGGCATACTGTGAGGAAGTTCGACTTTGGACAATTATAATCGCAAGTGATTGCCAAATCCATTTTCGATAGAGTAATCCTTAAACTCTTAAGAGGTCCTCTGCCGCCAAAATCAAGTATCGAAGACCGGTGGCCAAAAGCCGTCAGAGATGCCATCTCTGTGCAGGTACAACGGCTGAGATGGCTGGGTCATGTAAAGCGGATGGACACCAATGTCTTCCAATCCGCCCCCCGAAAGATAGTGCAGTAGAATATGTCGGCGACGCAGTTGGGGAACGCAAGAGGAAAGGGACCTCAACCAACTTTACATGCGAAACTAGAGGCAGCTAGCTAAAGATGAGCTGGCTGGAAATGTTTGTTGGTTGAGGCCCAGATCCACCTGGAAGTACTGTAAGTAAAGTACATGCAGAATCAGCTTGCAACATTACGATACTAGTGACACAAACTGTTAATGATTTAGACCGCTGTAAGAGTACTTACTCACTACTACTCCTCTCTGGCCCCGCATTTTCTGCAAAAATTCATTTAAAGCAAACCCACTCTTCTAGCAAAAAGGTCTAAATAGACCATGTCCTTTTAAAAGTCAAGTTTTGTTCTCTTTGTTGACAGGTAGTAGTTTCTACATTCCTTTAGGACCTAGCGCAAGCTTTGCTCTAGCTATAACTTAGCTGGAGATTGAACATGTTTTAGAAAGGATCCATCCTCTCTTGCCCCAGAAATTGCTGTGCTTTCTTCCTTCATTTTTTCGGGGAAACCAGGTATTTGAGGGTTCACGGACATTGCATTATAAATTCCGTTCTTGTCATTGATGCTGAAAGAGGTTTGGTAGCCGCTTTGGAATCATTGTGCTCTGTTTACATATAATTTCCGTCTGCTTTATTACCAGTGGTCCCGTAATCTACTCGTAAGTGCTAGTTAAATCCATCCCGACGTATCTCGTGAATTATCTTCGATGAGGACTATGTGGTCGGTCATACGTTTGTATTGCCCGTAAGAATCCACTAACATGCCTAATCGAACCAAGTGCTGAAAGCTCTCCAGAGGACAGTTGTTTTTTACTCAGATGCCTGACTGACTTTTAACCTACTACCGATAGGTAAGATTGCATTTTTTCCCTTTTGGGGTCAACCTGGCTAGGATATCGTGCATGAGTATGACCTAACAATGGTGGTGGTACTCAGCGCATTAACTTTAGTTAAAGAGACGTCTTTGAGTCTACAGGCTTCGTATAGAAGGAAATAGTTTTCTTGTTTTTTTTCAAGGGCCAAATAGTTTGGACATTGCCTTTTGATGAATCTACAAAGGTTTCTTCATAACTCTTCATATGCTGGGGCGATCCTTGTCGAGGCCTTTTATGTTGAGAAGATAAAATTCTTGGCCTGCAAATGCTATACGAGTATCATATTGCAGTGGCTTAGTTCATTGGCTACTACCCCAGAGATTGCGGGTTCAATTCCCTAACAATATACCGCAAAACAAAAAGAAAAAACATTTTTTGATATCACTGCCAATTCGGTAGAAAATTGCAGATCTCTGAATGCCAACGAAAGCCTTTTATTTTTTTTTGTTCAGAGATCAAGATGAATCTGGGAGACCCTCTCTCCGTGCACAAAATCACAACGTGAACAAAAATAAGTGAAGGGACGAGGCCATGGTCCAAACCGCCCCGTTATATCATTTATTTATTTAAATTGATTTTAACGTAACGTAAAGCGGAAGTGAAAATATTTCACCGTCGTTTTGTCAGGAAGGGCATAATCCTAGCATTGGCCAATCTGCTTGATAGCCACTATCCGAGGTATGCGTTGATTTCAATGCATGCAAGAAAATTTCGTATGACTTAGGTCATTATATAAATTCATTGTCGTGTAGATTCGCCAAGATCCGTGTGGATCAGTGTACGGTATCTTTCCATACGTGTCGCATTGAAGACTTCAATCGATGACAGCAGGTATACTTAGTCTTCACAAGCATACCACTGGCCATAACTACGAAAAATTTGCAGCAATTAATAAAAATTAAAGAAAACACTCTACCAAGGCTCATTTTCGAACTGTTGTTCATTTAAAACTCAGTCTGCAGCAAAGTGCTCCTCGTAATCCAATTTATTAAAATTCGTTCCGCCAGGTGATCGTCAAATTTATTTTGCAAAGAAAAACTGCTCGCCATCATCATCGACATTGTATTTATTGTACTCCTACTTTCACTCCTCAAATAACTGGCTGTTGGTGTTTTTGTACCTCATCTTGTATCTGTACCAGACCCCACAGGAATGTCATTTTTCATTTCAATACCTCACCTCCAGTCAAGAGTCAGGAAAACGCATAAAAAAAAATCCCTCCATCCGATCGTGCCAACGAACAAAACATTAAACGTTGACTTACGATCTTTGACTACCTCAAATGATGCACTCACGAGTGTCAATCAATCATTTCGTCACTTAGATTCGCCCTATTAATTACAAGTTACCGCCGCCGTTGCAATCCATACAACCATTCACCAGATGCAGATTCGATTCGTCGTCGGACTGTGTCATGACAGGCGCAGAAATCTGCATCCCACTCAGCGGAATACCCGCACACTACTCGTCAACCGAAACCGAAAGCAAAACCGAAACCAAAACACGATCGATCGGAAAGTAAATATTCGAACGGATACATGTAACCGTAACACTTGTTGTTGTGCTCCACCAACACGATCGTCACATTTGCCGTAACCAAGGGCTGCCTTTTACTTTGGCTCTTTTCTGTAAGAATTACGTGATTCGCGCCATCCAGTATCTGACAGTATCTGTCAGAGTCATACGGACATTCATACGATCGTTGGTACACATTACAATTGCTGACCTTCATGATCGATCGATGAAAAGATCGGTTTTTGCTTTTTCATCCAGAAAAGCGAATCTGACATTTCACTTTCTTCTTCTTTAGTCCGATTCGTCACTGACAAAGCAGTCGTGTGTATCTACATCTAATATGATGGGTACGGATAGGTAGACCCGTCAAAGGCCTTAGTGATCGTACCGATCGATCTAGATCACAACCGCAATTAAGTGTGTAACTAATGAAGCGTGAACGAAATCGGAAAGATCTCGATCGGAAACGAGTGCGCGGGATCGATTAAAATTCCGCAAGCGATCTACTGTAAGTCATGCTTCATTGGTTTGCGCACATGATCTGCGAAAAGCCAGCGATTGGAGGCGGACAAGGAAGAGGCGTAGTGTTGATCGATTTAAGGTCGTTACTTTCTTTTTTTTATTTTCTGTTAAAGTCGCTGTTGTTGTTGTTCATTTTCGGGAACTTACTGAGTCCGATTATGCATATATTGTAGATGCAGGAGAGCGGAAGACATTTTTTTTTCCATATTTTTTGGCCCACTTGGAAGGAGTGGGAGATCATTTTTGGACACTTTTTTGTGCAAACATGTGCTGCATGTTAAATTGAGTAAAAGTTATGAGTCGGCCAAGTACAGAGCCCCAGTTGTGTGTACTAGAAATGTCAGGTTTTTGTAAAATTTATGCATTTTTTGGGGTAGGCCTAGTTGGCGGCAAAGGCAATTTATTGGGACACCAATTTGATTGACATGTGATTGATGCAATGGAATGTTTGAATTGACAGCCGAAAGGCAGTGGTGAGAGTTATGCTTATGGGAATTGTGACATGTGCAACAAATACGAGTAACGCACAGGATTTTTATTTAAAAAAAAAAAACAAAAACAAAAAGATTTTTATTACATTTTATGTCTTTGCGAGTGATTGAGCGTTGAAAGATTAGCCATGGCAAAGGAGGCCAATTAAAGTGTTCGCTTGGTTTACAGATTTTTCTGACATTGACAGATGAAGTGCCTGGAAATGTTTCTGACATCTACTCGTACCGTCGCTCAAGTGTCATTATGTCAGTAAGATGTCAACCTGAGAAATTCCCTAACAGAGTGATAGAATGACTTAGATGGTTAGAATGTTGGTATTATAAAGGGTCTTTCACTAAGCGCTTCCTATTTTTAAATTTAAATAAAACAAAGTGCGTGTGAGATATCATCGAAATTTTGTTTTCGTTTGAAAGGCCTATCGACGCCATTCTGTATGGAATACAACGTCGTTCTAATGTCCGTCGCGGCTTCTCTGGGCGCATCCGAAATGTCCAATTTTCCATGACTCTGGCGCTTAAATCAGGCTGAATTTGACCAATGTCATGGACTATGTTAGCTTTGTGAGCAGCTGTAGTTTCTGGCTTATTCGCATAGACCTGCGACTTCAGAAAACCCCTCAAGAAAATGTCTAAAACGGGGTCAAATCGCACGATCTCGGTGGCCAGTTCACATCACCTCCACGTGAGATGATCATGCTCTCGAATCGCTCGTGCAGAATTTCCAATGTGGCGTGAGCTGTGTGGCACGTAGCGCCGTCTTGTTGAAACCAGATGTCATTGGTGTCCATATCATCACTTCAGGACCGATGACACAGCCAGACAGTGACTTTTTCGTGATGCATTGGACGCTCTTGGATCTCATTGTTGACGTACCCACTCATCCAGAAATGAGCTTCATAGCTGAACATTAGGATCAATTTCCAACTGCTCCAGAGCCCATTTAGCGATCGCACGTCGTTGTCTATGGTCATTTACCTTCAGCTCCTGGGTCAGTTGAATTTTGTACGGGTACAGACCCAAGCCTGCGAACGGCCGAGTTGTTGTGAGCGACACGAAATCGACTGCCTCAGATTCTCCTGCATACTCTCATGGAAAGCAGCGATGATTTCGGCAGATCTTGTGTTTCGTCGACGTACTGAACCAGCGGACCCAAATTTATTCACCACACTGCGAATAGTCCTCTCGGTAGGACGATTATGGCGACCGTAAAATGGGCGAAGGGTGCGGAACGTTGCCCGAACAGAACATCCATTTTGATAAAAACAATTTTATCATTTGCAAATGTTATTGAACGCTATGTCCCTGCATGGCGATTTGGCAAAACAGACTGAATAATTGACAGTCAATTCGACAGATGTAGCTTCAACAATATGTACGCTATCAACTGTCAAAATTTGGAAGACCATATTGGAAGAGCCTATCGAAAGTCTGAGTCTTGGAAGAAAAACGTCTAATCATCTTAATCTGCAAGTTTCTGTACTTCTTTTATGTTCCTTCAACTAGGTTTTCTCAGCTTTAATGAAAGATTTAAAGCTTCGGTGAAAGAGTGTAAATTACCAGCCTTCACCACATCAGCGTCGACTTTTTGCATTCTCGTACGAGTAGCTCATAGAAGTAGTGCTCCGCGGTGTCGAAATCTTTCTCACAAAAAGTGACTCAGGATATTGTGTCTCTTAAACCTAATGCACTTAAGTGCAAAGCGAAAGCGAAGTGTCTGGAAACGACGCCAATTAGCCATCTAGAGTTCTTCCTACTGAGTGACAGGTGACAGTTGGTGACCTCTAAGATACGTTGGTAGGAATTAGTTTGATCTGCCAGTCATACCATCTGCAGTTATGGTCAGGTAACACCTAACATTCGATGGAAGCTCTAAAGAAGGACCCAGGTAGTCCTTAAGCAGGTTCATGTCCTGCGAAATTATCCTCAGAAGTTCATCGGATATCTCATTTCCCATGATTGCATTGTGACCTGGGAAACAAACAAAACTCAGCGAGGTCCACTTCCGACAGCGTTTAGAAAAGCCTGGCTTTTTTCAACTATCTTGGAAGTAGTGACGGGTTTAAGCAAGGATTTTAGTATAGCTTTGTTGCCACTACTTACGCAGATACCTCTCTCCCGCCACAGATTCTCCACTAGCAATAGAGTGGCATTCATCTCAGACTTAAATACAGACGCGAGTTTTAAAATCGCGACGGTTAAAATCAGTCTAACGTTGTCGGGCTCAAAAGGACACCAGCGCTATCTCGTAGGTCGGTTTTTAAACCATCTTTGAAGACCCGACTTTATTCCTTTTCTGGCTCAGTTTCTAGCCGAAACTATTCTTGAAAACACGAAAAGTCGATAACGTATTTTCCGGCAACAGGAGTTCTTGTTTTATTGCATCAGAGCGTATGTTCATAAGACCAGACTAGATCCAGAAGTGCTAACCCCAAGGGAGAGAAGGCAAACAATTATTTGAGGTGTAGAGGTGGGTGGCCGTGGCTCAAGTGGTTGGCTTCCAAATCGGAAGGTTCGGTGTTCGAATCCCAGCCTCGTCCGAAAGACATTCTTTTTTTCAGGCAACTTAATTCACGTAAGACGAATGGTTGCCCCATTTTCCTAAAAACTTAACACGTGCTCAGGCATTTTAAGTGTATTAATTACCCACTTGAATGTTAGGTTCTTAAAAAAAAAAAACTAGCAATCGCTTATTTTCTAAAAGCTTGTTGCACAGAGCAACCGTGCTTGCAGCTTTTCTTGTGTTGTCCATCTAATGTAGAACAGAATCGAAGGATCACATGGTAGGTGCAGCAATTTTAGTTCTCTGATCCGTTTGCTTGATACACTAGGTCATTGAAAAGGTATTTACCTGAGGCATGCTGCCTGGTCCTTGCTAGACCCTGACACTTGCAAAGAAAATGGGTAAGAGATTCTTTCTTACGAACATCTTTGCAGCTACAACAGAAAGTGTTACAGGGTATGTATGTGGTTATGGACATAACTCAAGCAATATCATGTCTTGATCTGCTTAGTAGTTCTGCTGTTCTTGTTATAACTTGCCATGCCAGCATTCGTTGCCCAGTATGATGAACTCTTGGTATATGTTGCCCTTGACTACTCCTATGAGTCTATGATTTTTTGTTTGTTTAAATTTCGGATATAAGACTCAATCTCTTAGACGGAGTATTGATTAATTATTAATCAATCAGAGGTCTTCATAGTACCCCATCAGTCCCCTTCACTTCACTACTAAAAATAGTGTACGTTCAGGGTTTGGAGCCTGTGACTGGTTGCTTAAGTTTCTTCTTGTTACAGTCGGAGAACTTTCCATATAATAGATATTTCCTATGCGGGAGGCTTGGTTTTTCAGACGTATTTAAGGATTACTTGGTGCACTCTATTCGGTGCGGATCCCGTGGTAATGTGCTTATGTTTCAAGATCAAACTCTATGTTGCTGTCCCATTTGAATATCGATTTTCAATTGTCCCAGCTAGAGTCTCCCTGAAAATTAGTTTATATTTTCTCTACTAGAAGACCTGCAACAGCACAATCCCTGAGCTAGAGATCATAGTCGTGGGCAGCCGGCTATGAGCGCTTTTGCTGACATATAAATGTAGAGCCTGTTACTACATCTCTTCCAGGAACATTATGAACCTGAGCACCAAATACGTCGTAGTAGATCTTATTAGGAATGTTCTAGCCTGACCGTTTGCCCCACTCTTGGAGGAATTTCTCAGCCAAACGTCTTTCCTTTGAGGAACTCTTGCTACAGTCCTGAACGGTAGTGGGAAGTCATTTCGACAACAAATGGAGCTTTTTCTGCTGTAATTCAGTTTTCAAATTTTTTGAGCAGCCTGAAAGCGCTTGGTCTTGTTATTCTAGGCGTTTTCAACCTGAACTTATTGACGCCAAGTCCAAATATGTATTTGCCGCAATAATTACTACCTTAATCTTATGAGGAAATCCATAGGTAATTTAAAGCATGAGTGGAAAGTGATAGATATCTTACTTAACCATGGAAGTTGTGAATGAATTTACTCGTAATAATCACTTTCTTACAATTGGACAGGAAATTCAATTGCACTCCGTAGTTGTTCTGCTGTTAACTACTTTTCCAGGAATCGCTTCTTTTTTGTACCAATCAATGGGAATGACGTATTAAAAGTTATGAATTCCTGAAATCATTCAAATTCAAGTGGAAATGATGCCGTTTCTAATCTTTTGCTGAAAAACATCGTCTCTAAATAAATCTAATCTAAATACAACAAGTAAAAATCGGGATGAATTTAAGTTTTAATCTTGGTATTCCTCAATTATCTGTCCTTGGACCTATCCTATTTTTAATGTATTATATATTAATTCAATGCTTCCATTACCTTTTAAGAGAAAAACTAAAGCTTTGCATGTGCATCAGCCAACATTTGTAACTTAGTAGCTTAGTAACTTCTCAAAAAGTGTGCCTCCAATCTTTCACACCGTCTTTCCTCCCTATTTCGTCTGTCCCTTAGGGGAATTTCCCTAAGTTTGGAAGACCTCTTTCATAACCCCTGTTCACAGAAAGGGATCAAAGAATGAGGTAACCAACTACCGTCCCATTGCTAAGCTTTCTCACATACTTAAAATGTTCGAAACTTCTAACCTTTCAGTGCAAGTCACTTACTCGTATATCACCCAGTCAGCATTGTTTTCTGAAAGGTAGACCAACTACAACAAATTTAGTTGAATTCGTATCCTTTGCGCTTTCAGCGCTGGAAAATGGCAACGAAATCGATGTTATTGCTACAGATTTTGCTAAGGCTTCGATAAAATATCACATCAATTCATCCTTTTCAAATTGTCTTCCCTTGGTTTTGACTCCATATTGTGAAAATAGATATCTTCTTATCTGGTCGTTTTAGGTCAGCGTTCTCAACCCCGTTTTTAGCTACTTCTGGTGTCCCATAAGGCAGCCATCTAGGTCCCCTATTTTTTATTGTAACTATAAACGATCTTGAGAGGATTATTAAACACTGCTCCGATGGCACTAAGTTCTCCAAAACTATTTGTTCACCCCAAGACTCTATTCTTCTTCAAAATGACCTCGATAGGTTTTCCACCTGGAGTCTAAAAAATTTCTTTCAGCTTAATGTCTCCAAATATCAATCTATGACTTTGTCTCGTAAGTCCAATCAATCTTCCTGTCGACATTATTTTCTGCATAACCAACGTGTACCCCAGGTTCAATCCCTTCGCGACCTTGCAATATTATACGATAGAGAGGTAATCCTTAAAGCCAACTCATCGCTCGGTTTTATGAAACGATAGACTAAAGAATTTTACAAACCTTATGTCACTTTCTATTACCCTTGTCCGGCTCCTTCTCGAATATGCCAGCCAAGTGTGGTCCACCTTTAAGCCAGTTATTTTGTTATGGCACCATCTGTTGGGGAAGTGCTCACACAAATAAACAGCAGCAGTTCATCGCCCTTCAAAAGTGGGCCATAAGGAAAGTCTGCAACTTTTTAGACTACTGAAAATTCTTTCAGTGGAACACCTATTTATTAAAAATTTTCTATATAAGATGCGGCTACATGCAGAGTCCAACTTTTAACAGATATAGCTTACTTAGGAATACACTTTCCATTATTGGTATTCCTACTTTTCTTACCACTAACTTCAAAAATTCCTACAGCGCTCCTGTTACCGTTTCGGTAAAAGTGTTTATCTTTTGAGACTATTCACGAATCAAGCCGTTTTTTGATGTCTTCATATGAGCGGAACTGCTGATCAGCCAGACCATGTGCCATCGAATGGAACAAGTAATAATCGGGGGCGCAATATCTGGTGAATATGGCATGTGAGGTAAGACTTCCCATTTGAGCGTTTCCAGGGTTTGACATCGTGAGGACGAGCGTTACCATGCTGTAGAATCACTTTTTCGTGCCTCTGCTCGTATTGTGATCGTTTTTCACACAGTGTCTCAATTGAAGTTAGTACCATTCCCCAGTGATGGTTACGTTGAGACTTTAACAGTTCATAATAAATAATACGTAGCACCATGACCGGGCAGTCCCAATGACTTTCTTCTCTTTGAGTTGCTGTACTGAATCCATTTTTCATCACGACGAAGAAAACTCTTTTGCCGCTGGAGCATCTCTGAAAACGACGCTCAACGTTCCTTCGCTTCAAATCATAAGGAACACAAGTTCCTTATTTTTGAATCATTCCCAACACATGCAATTGCTTTGAAATGGCTTGGCGGGTAACTCCTAATGAAGAAGCAAGCTCTTCTTGCGTTTGGCATGGATCCTCATCGAGTAATGCCTCCAATTCAGCGTCTTCGAAGGATTTTGGCCTTCGTTCACTCGGACGGTCGTCAACATCGAAATCACAGTACGTTGTTTCACTTAGAGCAGCATTTTGGAGCTCTCAATGCGCTTCAGCCGCCGTTTTCTTTGAATGAAAGGAGATAATCAACACTTCGCGCAAATGACGCCAAAACAACATCACTAATGTGTCAAAACGGTTTGTTTACCGTATGTTTACTATATGCTTGGTTCATGACGTTTTATATATATCAAAATCGAGCAGCACTTACTGCTGGAGCCATCTAGTTGCGCACCTAATAATATGTTCTTTGAAGTGACATTAACACTATTGTTCAAATATGTGTTCTAGTAAATAAAATGAAAATTGAAAAAAATCCTCTTCAACCTCAAAGGTAGCTTTGTCTATGTGCTGACTGGAGCTGCACCGAACTTGTTCTTGCTTTAGGTGATACTCTGTTTGTAGCCTTTTTCACAGTGGTCCAGTGATGAGATTTTTAAAATGCTGTCAAAAGACCTCATCGGGCTCAGATTTATATAAAATATCCGTCGACACGTTTCCCCTTTATGTTGACAGTAGAGCACTGACAGGTATTTCCATTTCGATTTGACGTTTCTTATTACTTTCTGGAAAATTCTGTCTGTAAGAATTCGTAGAAGATTAGCTCCAGTCACAATGACTAAGAGGCCCCAATTTACTGACAGCGTAATCTTTGGTGCTTATCCTCAAACACAAGTCAATAAATTGCACTGAGGATTCACACTATATCTCTATTTGTACCTGGAAACCAGCGCAATACTTTGACAATGTATCCGGTAGTTATAATTCCACGTCTAATCGAAACTAGCATTCAGATATCTTGGCACGATTAAGACTATGTCATTGGGACATTGACCCGTCAAACAATTAAACCACAAAGTGTCAAAACGTCAGCAAGTGTCAGATGCCACTGAAAACTAGTACAATTATAACTGTGAGCAACCAAAATTTCAGTGGACAGATAAATTTCGACTCCCAATCGGTAGCCCAATTGACAGTTTATCCAAAAATGGCGAAAAAATTCCGCGCGTAATTCGAATGGAGAGCGCGCCTTTTATGGGCCAATCTGCAACCAACATTCCTCCAATTAGCTCGAAAAAGTATCTCCAGCACCAAGCCCAGTGATAGACAAGTAAAAATAAAAAGAAAAAACTCCAACTCCAACCAAAATGAAAACCCCACAGTCTTAGATGGAATTAATTGGATCACTCGAACACGATCCATGAGTATGTTGGACAATTGAGATTATGCAAGCGTTTGCCCTCTATTCCCAGCAAGAGTTTACTCGAACCTACAAAATTGGGCGGACGTTATACCTTAAATTGTAGGCCAATGTACGAGAAACACTCGTTCGTATCTGTGTATCTGCACTTAGCTGCACCCACTATTCGTAGAAATTAATGAAAAACAAAAATGTTCACGAGTCAATGAATCGCCTCGAGCTAGAAGCGATCTTTTAGCTCTCTGTTATGTATCTCTGGGTGCTCGTATCTAATGGATGTAGGGCTAAGGCTAACCTTACCCACATTAGTACTTGTATCTAACAATCAAATCGCAAGATACGAGTACGAGTAAAGTGAGAAATAAGGAGCCAACCGACTCAAGTGAATGGGCGATAACATGACGTAATTGGGATCTGATCTCGAATTACTGTACGCAACGTGATATGAATGATGTTCCCACTTCTGACAGACCACCACTTGGCCGGAAAACGTGTAAACAAGTCTTACGGATACGTCTTACATTTGCCAAACCAGAAGACAAGACCAGATCACTTTTGACAACGTGACTTGCGTGCTAACTAATGATGTGTCGGGTATTGAGTAATTTGAAGGATGTTTTCCTTGTTGTTCGTTTTCATTTTGATAATAAATGAGACATTGACCTGTTGTAGATGAGGTACGAGTACGAGTAGTCGAGAATGTTGTTGAACTTTTGATAGTGACATGAGTTATGTCATTAAGTATTGTGGGTACTGTTGAGGAATAGGTAATGGCTGCTGGTGAATTTATAATGCTACTTTGGATTTAACTGAGCATCAGGTAGTAAATTCTTGCCATTCACTTTGACATTTTACAGTAATACAGTAGACGTAAGAATCAGTAGTAAAGTTTCGTCACTATTTTGTTATTTTGTTGACATAGTGTGGCGACTTATTTGGCATCTTTAAATTGTATCTTTATTTTGTCAATAAATTTATATTGCTCACTTTAAGGTTGATTACGAATGGATGTTTTTATGAGAGATCCAAAGAACGGTTGTTCGCAAGATGACATTATACGCGTAGTAAAACGTGTCCAATATTGTATGGTTAATTGGCTGGAGTCAGCCTTGTGTAGCACATGCCAAAGGAAATCTCTCGAGGCTCTATAGCCCGTGGTAAAACCTACCCCGTCTTATGTCATCAACGTTTACACAGCTAAAGTTCAACCAATATATATAAAATTCAGGAAAATATGAACAACTTTGTGGGTTAAGACTAACAACATGATGTTCCTGTTTCTGCACTGACAAGCTGCGGTTCCGGTATTATCCTTTGGTGGATGGATTTACATAGTTAGTAAATCTTCTTCTTCGATTTTCTGCAACATGCTTCAATTCTGTCGAACTCTTTCCAAGTGTCCTCGACTCCTCCTCAACTGTTCTGCGCAATGTCTGCTTTGGGCGGCCAGCTCTTCTTCCTGACTGGGTATGGGGGTTCCATTGCATAGAATTGTATTCTGCGTTTGAGATTCATGGGCCAAAATATTCTCCAAACGATGCGCAAACATCTGTTAACGATGAACTGCAGCTTCAGAGTGATTGATGTGGTCACCTTCAAAGTACTACATCCATATGGAAGTAGGTACTGACTTGACATTGGAGCGAAACAGTCGCAGTTTGGTCTTAGTGCTGTAAACGTCGCTTAAACAACACACCTTAAACAACATTCCGAAAGCAGTTTTTGCCTTCCCGATTCTGCTACTAACATCGAGTTCGGTGTCGCTGCCAGTCGAGATGATCCTTCCTAAATCAGGAAAGCTCTGCACTTTCTCAACCTCCTGTCCAGCAATGTTATGTTTTAGCCGAATATTTTTTTAAGCTTCAGTCTGCTGGCTTCAGCTTCCAAATTCTCACTTATCTTGTGTAGATCCAAAAACCTGTGCGAAAGTAAGCAGATATGATCAAAGTAATCAAGATGTGGCAGGTAAGTTGTTATTGTCCATTGAATACCTCTGCTTTCCTCCGACAGTGCTGCAGATAACTTCGTTTGTTATCACCAGGAAAAGAAGTGGTCATAAAAGACAACCCTGTCGAACTCCATTCTGGACTTCAAGAGCTTCTCATAACTTACCGTTATATAGAGCACGACATATTACACCTTCGTATTGCACCTTTATATCATATTAGCACCGAGTTTAGTAGAAATGCCCCTCATGCGCAATGCTTTCCATATAAACTCCCGGTTCAGGCAATCGAAAGCTTTCTCGAAATCAATAGAAATCAGGCAGAGCTGAGAGCTATAGTCGACGCATCGCTCTACGATGATCCGCAAGGTGTTTATATGGAGGATCCAGAGCGAAAGCCTTTTTGTGCGACATCCAGAATGGAGTCCAAATGTACTTTGATTCTGTCTAGAATTATCTTTGCAATTTTATTTTACTCACGCATACTGTCCCAACTTGACAATCATCCCCTGGTTCCACTCCTCTAGAAAACGCTCATTTTCCCATGCATTAACAATGATAGGTCTCAGTAACTCTGCCGAAGTATTTGGCGCAGCTTGAAAAAGTTCCGCGGAAACTCTATCAAGCTTACCGCTTTGATCTTCTTGAGGGCCTTTTCGACTTGTGCAGCTAGCTTATTGATGTGATTGTGCTTTTCACGTCTTATACTACGCTGCACTTCCTTTCTTTTCACGCTGTACTGGGCTTTAAATTCAAATTTCTTAGCTGCTGGGGCCGATGCAATCTGAACTTTGAGTAAAATACGCTCTCCTCGATCTATTTCCAGGAGTCAGCTGCTAACCAGGTACTGACCCCGGATGTGAAAACATTTTTCACAGATCACCAGCGTTCTTCTACAGTTGTTTGCTCAGGGGTGTTGATTGTTACTGTTCCTAAGCTGAGATTATCTCTGAAACTGTTGGCGCACTGCGGGATCCTGTTGTGAGCATGTGGCAAGGTTGCTAGTCACGGATGCAGTACAAAGGTATAAGTTCGGGATTAATTAACTCTAATCCTGTAAGTATGACTCCTACTCAAAGACAAGAGTTTTACAACGATCCTACTGAGCTATATGAATTTGGACCTCATGACAGAGAAACGTGGCTTCGTGTGACACTTACCATGCAACCATCATTGATAATTCATTTTTTTTAACTTAAGTCCCGTGTCGAATAGCCCGGCCTTCCGACACAGGACGCTTATTCCGAATTACATGAACCATGTGTGGGTATGCTTTTGCAAGCGATAATGATCTTTATTGCCCAATGCATGGCCACTCTGTCAAAGATTCCACTCACCAACTGTCAACGTATTATCACCCACTTTAGAGGCTTCACAACACCATCGTTACACAAGTTTATCCTATTACTTCTTGAGAAGCCTGTTACTTCATCAGACCATTCCACTCACTGCAAAATCACGCTGCTTTCCAACTATGTCATCCGTATGTTGAAATCCGGAATAATACCTCCGATCAATTCAACAAATGTACTTTCAATTTCCAAGTCCTTCAATGTGTCAAAGCCAATTACCCACGCGAAAAACCACGCGTAACTGGACAATGGACATGTGGTGAACAAAACTACACACCGGTTAAAAATATGCCAACTGCCAACTTCCGATTGCAGTATGTCAACACTATCATCGTTTACAGGCCACAAGACCTTGCTTCAAGTTCAAGTCCATTGCGCAATCGTGCAGCATCATGCAGGTTAAGCCACAACCACAGATATACAGCGCAACACACCCTGCCCCACGGCCTATAACTTCAAAGTGAGGAAAATAAAAAATAAAAATTATGACGAAGAAGAAAGTTTTCATTTCCGAACAAGTAAAGCCAGCCAACCTGGCAGCGGAAGATCCCAATCATACCACCTGTACACACTGACACATAGCATACAAAAACACCGTTAAATTAGAAAAAAAAATGACAGGTACTCTTCCACTCAGGTACTTCGAGTGCCACTTAAACGGTGCACGCAGTTTGAATGTAGGTTCAGATAGAAATTCACACTCGAATTGATTGCCACACGGTGTCGATCTGTCAAATCGTGACTAACATCACCCAGCTGAATGTTATGCAAAACTTGAGAAATTGACAGCGGCCAACAAACGTTGACAGATGCGTCTAATTACAGATTCAATTGGCTGTAACGCTTGTTGCGACTGAGGTTGGCTTTTATCGTCGTATAAATTTGAAATCAACATAAGTAAGTGGCAATGGCAATTAAATTAGCGCCAGAAGAGCCAGACGACACTAAAGATTCACTTCGTAAATTATGTGCGTTTGCGGACCGTAAAAACCGTTGGCTTTAATAGCGTGTCACGGATTTTTTCTTGTCTCTTCTTTTTTTTGCAGTTTTAATGAGTTTTCGATCGTTGGTATGACAGGGCATGCATTAGGTGTTGGTTTTTTATGACGGTTATACCCTTTCTTTTGAGTCGGTGACACATTTTTGACATTTTGGCGTGGCACTATTGATGATCGATGACAAGTGATCGATGCTCCTTGAGCAATGATACTCAATGCATGATATATGGATTGTGCATCTGTGACTGTCAGATAACCTGAATTAGGTCAGCAGCGCAACAATCAAGTTCGTGGGGTAGTGCTTGCCTTACTTACAGCGGTGGTCCTCGGGAACAGTATGAATAAATCCTTACGGAAGCAGGATAAAATTGTACAGTCATGCTCGACCAGTGGCATAATACTGGCATAGGCCGTCATGCGAGTAGAGCGCACAACCTTATAAGGAAGTATTAGAAATGCTACGACCCAGGTTATAGCCTCTATTCAGGGATTCAGTATTGATGACCCTAGAAATCGATTTTCGGAACTGCACATGGAATAATCAGACGCTTAACAGACCGCGTGCAAAGATTCACAATTGCTACAAAAACAGGATGAACAACTATGATATCTGCTATGGACACTGCTACAGACAACCGGAGTAACAACGAGGACAGTCACAGCGTTAGTTCGCATGTAAATTTGCCGACAGGTGCAGGCTTGGGGAACAAGTCTTGATCTTCGGTCATGTAAACGAACGCCAGAGGCTAAGTACACCCCGACACAGGAGCATAGCGACATTATCGAAGATTGCTTCTACGAACTCACCTACAAAATCCCATAAACGGACCTGTATTACTCCTGATCAACAAAATGGCATCTACAACTTTGAGGTAGTAAGGGACTTTATCTACCTCGACTCCGCTATCAACTCCGACAATGATACCATCGTTGAAATCATGCGAAGAATCACTCTTGCCAAACCCTGCTTCTTTAGGCTTAAAAGGCAATTGAGTAGTAAAGCTTTCGCTCGAGCAATTCAAAACACATTATTCAAGACACCGATCATACCAGTCCAACTTTACGCCGCAGAAGCTTGGACACTGACAAAAGCGCATGAAAATGCTCTCGGGCACTAATCCTTCGAAAATACGAAATCAACTTTCTCTGTACCCAGGCATGGTTTCGTCTAGATTCTAGAATCTGAATTAGGAAAGGTATGTAGTCGAAACTTCACGGATGGATTCCAAACCGATCTGGAATGCGACTATGGCGTGTTTTTGGAGGACGATAACGCTAGGAAAATGTTCGTCTCTTAAGCAGAAATTATCGCATACGCAATCATGATAGCACTGAATGATATATACATTGTGAAGAATCGACGCAAGGATGAAGTATCAGCATCTAGAGCGAAAGCCAAGCTGCACTTAAAGCCTTACTGAACACTGATATAGCTTGTTAGCTTGTCCGAAAACGCAATACTTCTCATAACGTAGTCAGAAGGTGAATTCACTGAGTATTGTTTGGATCCCAGGCCATAATGGAATCACAGGATATGAAATTGCCGACGAACTTGCTAAGCAAGGTTCAAACGACTGCGTTAGAAATGTTAGCGCCCTCAATAAGAACTTTTATTCCCAGTAGAGTTCCATATGAGCATAACTTCAGGTAGTATGACTCTCCAGATTACCGGCAATCCAAACTAAAATTTCCCAATATTTTAAAGAGCTTAAATCTGCTGAGTATAAGTGGCACAGCTTCCCGCGACGTTTGCTTTGAAAATGTTGACGGCAGCACAAAGCGCTATCTCGGTACCTCATTTGTATCCAAATAACCGCTGATTGGTTTCAAAGGTTTTCGTCTTTCCTATGTGTGATTCATTCCAAAGCCTGGATGACTGCAATATCAAATTTATAGCTGCCAGGATCGGCTTATTTTGCTCGGCTTGGGATATGACGATTTTATGGCTTCAGACACGTCCTTTTATCATTTATCCACCAGTGTTCAACAAAAGTGTCACCTGAAAGTGAATAAACAGCAAAGGTTCATTCACAGCTCAGAGAATTGCGAATGAGCTGACTGCGAACAAATCATTGTTAGTACATTTAAAGTGACAATTTTACAATTGCAAAAGCACAGATTAGGTAAAAGAAAACTCAAATTCAATTAGTTTTTGCGAAGAAGTCAACGATTCACTTATCTCTCCGCTAATAAAAGAATGCTCTTTGCGAACTGTCAAATTTTACTTGCAGTCCACAATTGTGGAACCCAATCTATAATATGTTACATTCGCACGACCAATGGAATGTCAAAATTGCGAATATTCGCTAGTCCGTATTCGCAGTCCGCTGAGCTGTGAATGTACCTTAACGGATATATCAAGCTAAGACTTGCGTGGTTCTAAGAACATGAGCTTATCTCTCTCTACTGTGTCATTATTCTTATTAAACTCACACATGCGCCTTGTGACGCATGACACTTCCAATTTTTTTTTCTTGCCTCTAAAAATGACAACATCATTCACCCATGGTATTCTTATGGCCCATTGTTCCAGATTTTACAAAGACAAAATGAATCAATTAACTCAAATGTTTCGCATATACTCGTTCATCATGAAGATGCACTTATCCGTACCAAACGAACACATCCCCATAAAGTATATCACCACGACGACGACGCGACGTGACGTTATCTGTTTCACAACGTCAGATGCTTCGGCATACGAGTAAACTGCCGCGTCTTTGTCACCTTCAAACTCCTCTGGCTCCGTTCTATGGCTCATTTTATTGAAATATTCTCACAATAGCTGTAACAAGTAATAACAATCTATCAGATACACAATACCTTGCAAAAGGGAGCACATTACCCATGGTGATTGCAAAATTATTTGCCTCCACAACACGAATTCAATACCATTAACCGTGTACGTAGTGCCGAGCATTTTGTGCGGAGTACCTAGTGCCTTAGGTCTTTCAGTGCCGCCAAACACTTGCTCGTAAGCAACAGATTTCCATAGAGAATTAAGGCACACAACCTATGTCGCACAATTGCACTGATTGCACCGACAAACGGTGCAGGCAAACAGATATTTCACAATATGGCGGAGCTCTCAAAAAATTATACGAATACTTCCACAGAGTTGAATTGGCTTAAGGCCAGTACAACCTGCTGCGGTGCAGTGGTGTCGTGTTCCAATTTTGTGGGTGGTATTGTGATCTAAATTGATTTAATCATTGCGAAGCTGTAGGGCAAACTTATGGTTGACAGTTTGAAATTGTTTTGTTATTTTGACAGCCGAGTGACTGTAGGGTGATGGTACTTTTGACAATTGTCAGTTTTGGTCTCCTTGGTCCACTCTCTTAACTACTCAAAGTTGGAATGCAATTAAAAACTATATTGACCACAACACCACAATCATCAATTTTCGTGTACCGAAATGATGAAATTGTAGGATTTGCAAAATCTATTTGATGTCTGCCATTTCGTGACAGATGGCACTATGTTCGATTGTAAAACCTGTCACTAAATTGACAAATGCTATGGCTGTCATAAATTGATAGGTGTTATGATCGCGTTAAGCTGCTTGTGTACAGACAGACGATTAATGTCTAACCAAATTGACCATCAATTTGGGCTAGCGCTGAAGTCAAAAACGTTGCTTGTCGTGGAAAAAGAACGGAAACCCAATGTTTATGGATATGGCGAGTTTCGTTGGTAAAATATTAATGTTATCTTTCATAAGTGTGTATTTATCTGATGGCCTACGGAGTTTTGTTTTATGATACACAGTGAATAGTTAACAGTTAAGAGCATGCCAAAGCGGCCTATTAAGAGCACCGCACGCATGTGTTTTTTGGGTGTCATTTTTTGTTTTTCTGTGGAATTGAAGAATTCGGCTATTTATTGCAAAATGGGGATATCGACTCGAGGATGTTTTTGCAGCAATTCATGTGACTTATGCGCATGTTTTTCTACCCTGCCTTGATGTTAAGGATTATCTCAAGAGTAATGATGCAGCCATAATCTGCATTTATGATACGTTTTTCGTGTCCGCATTGAATAGAATTCTATATTCAATTCTTAACAAGAAGTATAAATAGTGTAATAAAAGTGTAGTCAAACAAGACTCTTAGGGAAGTCCATCAATAGCATGGTAAAAAAAGGTCCCGAGCTGTTTGTTAGCTATATTAGCAGAAAAGAAAGGAATAACATTGCTTTCTGAGAAGGGAAAAGAAAGAAAGAAGCGCTTTAGAAATGTTTGTGCAAGATTGAGGCTCGAAAAATATACCAACGAGTAAAGAAAACATTTCAAGGCTATACAGCCCGAACAGAATGGTTTCAAAACGATCAAAGAAATTTAGTAGAGGATACGGAAAGATCGCTTCTGCAGGCTGAAACCAAACTCATTTGACTATCCAGAATTACAAGGTCCATGTAGAATTTTGGACTACCTTCGAAGTCCAAAACCGCTGCAGACTAAGCAATATGTAGTTTTTCCAACATCATCCTTGAAAGAATTGTTCAGAGCTCAGATGTCAACATTGGAAGTAGGTCTGGACTACCTAAACACAATTGTTAACATTGGAGCAGGGATCATGTAAAGAATAATTATTGACTTTCGTTGTTTCTCTGGCCCTCTAAGACCCTAATTAATTCACTATATGTGGTGACATGAATTTTATGAAGAGCGCATGAGGTAACCTTTGGTCGTTTCGAGCGAAATCCGAGTGAATGAAACCAATTCCGAACTTTCGGGCTATACAAAGATGTCCACTTGGCTAGAAGAATTCGAATATAATGTTTTTCTATGGTTGGGACAGCGCTGTTCAGAAAGATCGCAACTTAGATGGCGCACACAAGTGTAAAGGGACCTCAACTGCTGAGACATGTTCACTACATTAACTGCGGCGTTTCAAGTAAACGGCCAGCAATACTCCAACTAAGGCTTAAGAAAATCAGTAAGGTAAGGCTTTCGTTTTAAACAACAAGGTATTAAATCTTTTAAGGCCATCGTAAGCTAGATAAAGCCACTATAGAAAGAGCTTGTATGCACTGGAGGATATTAAATGGTGGCTCACTAAAAGCTCCTCAGTATAAAACAAAGCCGCTATGGCATAGAATTTACGTACATTTTCAAGGCTCTAACCGATTCTGAAGGGCCTATTTAGAGTCGATATGCAAATCCACGTATGTCCGTTCTTTTCAAGGCTGTTGTTTACTATGAATAGTGTTTTATTCCGCAGGGATCAGGGCTCAGGACCTCTCTCCATAGTTACATACTTCCAGCTACGCACACAATTTAGTTAAGATTTCTTCCACACTGTATGTGCTGCCTGAGGTAGAGCCTTTATGGGCTGAATTTTTTCCTCCAAGTGAGTACTATACAAAGTAAACCAAATTGTTGATGAAGTAGATGCGCAGTTTAACATCAGCTTAGGGACTAGGACTGCTTATCTGGCTGTCGCTGCCGCCTTCATTTGAGACGATGCTTTCCAAGGGGACTTTCCATTAAGGGACTTAACATTCCACATACAGATCCGAGGTTCGTTGTCCTTATTTCGTTTGCTTATCAACAGTAGATCCATATGTATCTCTTCCCAAAACAGACCTAGCTGCAATTGGAGCTCTAAGACTATAATTTTTCCTAATTTTAAGCCTCCCACGCATACTCCAACTCCCTCTATTCCACCCCAAACCAAGCCCCGACGTCAACGTGTCTCTTTTGACTTAACCTCTACAACTCAAACTCCCAGCATTCAACCCCTAACACACACGCCTTTCCCTAATTATTGCCAAAATTTCGATCTCAAAACCGGAGCTAAATATCCCATTTTCATGAGTTCCCATATCATAAATTCCTCATCTGAAAATGTCTCTAAATCCCCTTCAATTATTGCTGCTTCGTCCCCAACATCTTCGTCCACTAGCCCAATTTTTGACCCCCTTCTGCCTCTCGCAGTTAAAATAACTCAACAAACTTTTGACACAACAGAATGTCGTTATGCACTTTCTAGGCTTAGAGAAAAAAAGACGTACGAGAATATACGTCTACTTCTAGCGTATCTGCATGACAAAAGGAAGGTCTCCCTACTGACCTTAAAAATCTGAGGAACTTATATATCAAGTTCCACGAGATTTTCAATGTCTCCCCAAAAAGTCTCAAACGACCTTGCTGCTTTCGGTAAATATGTGCACTCAAAAAGGATCTTACACCTTCAACGGAACAGATCTGACAACGACAAATTTTTTCGTCCCTAACACGCTACCATTGCCAGTGTTCCAACCATCCACTCCCACGCGCTCTCGAAATAACCTTCCTCTTACCTTCTACGAATACTATCAAAAAGTAAGAGGACTGCGATTGTTGTCTTGCGTCAGTCTCACGCTCACCCAATCGAGGTCTATGCTCTGACCGGAACTAATCTAATTCCCGATATAAAGAATCAGGAATTATTCCCCCCTGTTTTCAACGTTTTTCGAGACGACGATATTACCCGTCTAAAAGATGATTCTCCGTGTCGAGGTTTCCTACTGGCCGTCCACAATGACCTAACCTCTTCTCCAACCGCTGTTTCTACTTCTTCTAAGCTTGACTACGTTTCAATAAAGATAACACTTCCCTGCAGGTCTTTGTATGTTATGTGTTTTTACATTGTACCGAATTTATCTGATCCCCACGATGATATCATCGCATTCGGCGATTTCAATCTTCCACAACTGCACTGGACTCAATCAGAGTATGAATCTCTTTTTATCGCAAACCCTAACTCGAGTAAAGAATGCCTCTTCTTGGATAAGCTTACAGACTCTAGCTTATGCCAAGTTAGTGGGGTCTCCAATATATGGGTAGGCAATTAGACCTCATTTTCACCACTGACCCCATAAACTCCTCTGTCTCGCTCTGTCCTCTTTCACTATCGACCATTGATAATTTTCACTCGCCACTTCTTCTTTCTCTTTTCCACCACTCTCCTATTCAGCATTCCCCATCTGCAGCTGCCTCTTCTTACGACTTTCAAAAAGCGAATTTATGCAAAATTAACGAAAATCTTGGTAAGTGTTCTTTTAATTTCGTCAATATGTCCCTCAGTGATGCTCCCTCTATCTTCCACAGAGAATTATTCAATTCTATTTCTCTCTACGTCCCCTTTTCGCGCAAAAAAAAACCCCTTCTACGAGCCCCCCGTGGTATAATCGTAAGCTTCGCTCTTTACTTAAAAAGAGAAACAAATTATGGGCAGTTTTCCTTCGATCCAATTCCTTTGCTGACTACTCCAACTATCTCGGGTTATACCTTCAATTCGCCCAGCTTTATAAAGTTCTTTATCGGCAATACCTGGATAGCGCGCAATCAAGGCTTATAGACGATCTTAAGCCTTTCTACCAATTCGTTAACTACAAAAAAAAATCCGACGGTTTTCCTCCATCCCTCTAATACGAAAATATATCATCAATTGATCCGCATACCATAGCCAACTTTTTTGCTACTTTTTTTAAGCAACCTTTTGCCGATAATTTCTTCGTACCGGATCCCTCTTATTTCAAATACCTGCTTAACTTCCCCATTGGCCCCTCTATTTCTCAAAGTTTTGATCAAACAGTGATAGAAAAAAATTACAACAACTTAAAGATGAATACTTACCCGGCCCAGATGGCCTTCCATCCATATTTCTTAAAAAGTGTTCCTCAACACTTTCCCACCCGCTTTCAGATCTCTTCCAGTTATCGCTCTCTCAAGGAGAATTTCCACAGATTTGGAAGTCTTCTTTCATAACACCGATACACAAAAAGGGATTAAAGAGTCAAAGTCACTAATTACCGCCCCATAGCTAAACTCTCGCATATACCCAAACTCCTCGAAAGCATTTTGTACTCAGGCTTAAGCTGCCAGTGCAAATCTCTTATTTCACCTAATCAACACGGCTTTCTGAAAAGTAGATCAGCTACCACTAACCTCGTCGAATTCGTGTCCTCTGTTCTCTCAGCCTTAGAAAGTGGTAAATAAGTTGACGTTATAACAACTGATTTCAGTAAGGCTTTTGACAAGACATCTCACAAACTAATCCTGTTCAAATTGTCCGTCCTGGCCTTTGATATCTTCTTACCTGGATCATCGCTTTTATAGTGTTCGATTCAGGTCTGCCCTATCGGCCCATTTCTTGGCCACTTCAGGTGTTCCTCAAGGTAGTCACCTAGGTCCACTCCTCTTCATCCTAACTATTAACGATCTAGAAATGGTTATTCAATACTCAGCACTTTCTCTCTATGCTGACGATACCAAATTTTGTAAACCCATTTCCTCACAACAAGACTCCAGCCTCCTTCAAATAGATTCAAATAGTTTTTCCACCTGGTGCATCAAGAACTGATTAGAACTCAGTGTCTTCAAATGTCAATCGATTACCTTCTCACGTAAGTGCAAGAAGTCTCCTCAACGAATATACCTTCTCCACGCCCAATATTTGACGTACAATTTTATTGTCTATTTGATCCTTCTATTTCCCTTTTTGCTGTGCTCTACCTATAAAAGCCCTCATCTATCGACAGAATATGACGCGGGGATAACGAAACCAGCCATATCGTACTAAAAACATCTGACAGCTTAAAACAGGGATACTTTTGTCAGGATTTCATCTCCTTCTTCAATTCACAACGTTGAAAGCCCCCTCTGGAAAGAACGAAGGTTTCTATTCAATACGTTCTTCTATTGTATGATGATCTGTAAACTCTAAATATGGACATTGGTTCAATATCCAGAGCAAAGTTCTTCTCGTTCCTGCGTCGAGGTCTGATCTTGTAAAGGGACATAGCTTGGAAAGATGCCTCAGGTATGCCGTTAAATACTGGACTCTTATTTTTCTTGAGAGTCCTAGCTGCATTCTAGCATTCAGAAGTTTGTCATCATTGCGAAGTCATATCTACACCTCCTAAGCAGACCGCTATCGTATATCAGCAAAAACATCGCCTAAGCTATGTTTTGAGCTGGTACCTCCTGTTAGCTTATTGACAACCGCATAACTGATCCTACAGTTGAGCCGTTTTGGAGCATCTTCAGCTGATTTGATTTAGTCTGGCACACCTATGAAGATCCTATCTTTTCACACGGTATTGACCTTCAAGTTTAGGTCTACACTGTCTACTCTACCACCCGTCTGTAGTTGTCTGTTGATTGTTCTCCATTGTCGCTTCCATGGCTTTTTATTGACAGATCTTACAGATCTCTATTGATCATCCACATTAACGTATATTCACCGACGTGCTGATTATGTCAGCTCCAATTCTAGACGCAGTGCAGGATCCCTAAGGCCTGTGTATTGCATGAATTTTGGTGAGATTGATGCTAATGAATGCTGTACGCTGGCGGACATGAACTACCATAAGATGGTTGCCTTGTTTTTTATATCGGCTCCACGCCTACTTCTTGCGTTGAAAAGGCATCTTCTAGTTGGATAATCCTCCCTCCTCGAAGTATTCATTACATTAGCGCTGTAGATTCTGGCCTAACTTATCCATCATTAGGATCGCCATGGGCGGGCGTGATGTCTAATTATCCTTGTCGATTTCGTTAAGTCTTTTCATCCATGGTTCACTCCCTAACGACTTCCTTCCGGCTACCCGCATGTGCCAACCTGAAAACCTATGTATTTATTTAATCACAACTAACGGTGTGTACGTACGAGTATATTGTAACTGTTCTCATCGTAATAAACCGATTAAAACATATTTAAAAACAAAAAGCTCAACAAAAACACGTTCTCGATGGAAGTTGCTAATCGGTCCGTCATAAAAATATCACAAAAAACATTCTCCCATTCTCACACATAAAATCTACGACAGCTACACATACATGTGGGCGGATGACCGATGCTGGAAGGCTCTTTAAGATCGTAAAGACTTGACGCCTTCCCAGTTAAAATCACGTCGTGTGAATTGTTATGAACAACAAAAACGAACCACATTAGTCATCAATGGTAGACTAAAGTGGATTATTTTATGGCCACCATTGTGGCTGTATCTGCAGTTGTTTCTACTTTTTTTGAGGTTAATAACTAGGTTACAGGTGGTTCTAGAATACTGTGGGAACGACCTTAGACTTAATGTGCTACGGTACGACGCAAGTGTTAATCGTTTTGTAAGGCAACAAATTTGCAAGTGATCACGTCGCAGAACAGAGGAGGGCGTTTAATGCCGCCAAAGGTCAACAATTGGAATTTGCGCGCGAAAACTGAATTGTGAGCAATGTTATTCAGGTCAAGTGTCTTTTGTGATTTGGTCTATGGAGTTGATGGTTCAGAATTTTTTGTTGGTTTAGTTAGATGGAATAGAAGGCAGCTGACCATTTTAAACTGAAACTTAATGGCATTTTCATGGAAATAACGTTAAAGAATCATATGTGACCTTGAATTAGATACACTTTTCACGTAACAGGTACTACTTTGCCTCGAAAACAACATCTCCCGATCTTCAATTTTCCACTCAAATCTTATGAAAAACCTTAATCCATGGCCTGTCAGCTTTAAGACAGCTAACAAGCTCCTTCTTGGTTCTTCTGTTGGTATCCCAAATTGAAATTCTTAATCAAGTCATGGTGAGTTGGGTGTCAAAAATCTTCCTGCCCACCTGCCACTGGCACCTCACTTAACTCAAGTTATTCCACTCACAGATACTTAACACTTCAATCACCAAAACCAGCATCTGCCACTTGTTCATGTTTCACTTGACTTCCATCTCGACTACTGGATTCGGTTGAGTCTTTCCTCATAGAACAAATGAGAATTGGTATTTGTATCCGTGCGGTGCAGCTCCAACTCATGATTAATCGTTAAAGGCCACGTAAATGTCGGCTGTACTCGAATGGAACTCCACGCGCGTTCCAAACACCATTTTTGGTGAATTTTTTTCCGAATCTCATTACGATCGTATACGTGTATCTAATGGATGATCATGTTTGCCAATCAAATTTTAAGCTCATCTCAGATGGATTTGTGTTTACCTTTTTTTTTCGCGTCTTGCACCCATAAGGTACGAGTATTTGTATTCGTATTCGTTTCGTTTCGTACCCGCTGAGAACGATCGATGGGCGATCATTAATCTTCGGATTAATTGCCGATCTGCTGATTGTAAATCGTGTTCAAGCCTGGAACCGTTTGGATTCATGTCAGTTACATGTTATGACGATGAGAATTGAGAATTTTGAATTTATTGCCAACCACTATGGATTGGGGTAATCTATTTCGATTGCTTCATATCCGTTTCTACTTGATAGTACATAGCTTCTACACCTGCCCCTTCTAAGATACGTTCAATCGCGACTAAGGTGTGCCTTTGGTTTAACGACTTTGTCACTAAGATTTGGTGGAATTTGGTTCTTACAATGTGACACCTACATATTCGGCGAAACCATTCACCATTTTAAGAACATGCCAAGGGCAATGCCTGATTTTGTGAAAGATCTCTGATAACAGCAACAAGAGTCGCTTTCACGGATCAATGATTCCAGACAAACTAACGACTGGTCGCGTAGTGAAACACTTTTCCTGAATGCGAGGTATGTATGTTAATTAGGTATGATGACATTGTGGCGAATGGAGGGGGGGAATAAGCTGACCAACAACATCTCTAGAAAGGTCAAATAGAGGGAATTCGTATGAACCATTGTTACACGGATGTCGTGTGTTGAACCAGTTAATTATTGGAAAAGCCGACACGATTTATCTTTTTCATCTGACATAATTGCCGGTAGGGACCTTGATAATAACAGTTGGTGGTCGGTGGTAGCGATTAACACCTAAGGTTAACCTCTGAAGAATCATGTTAGAGTTTAAGTCTACATGTAGTGCTCGGTTTCATTTTGATTTGCGTGGGAAAATGTTGATGGATTATGCTGATTACAAGGCTAGTACTTATGGTATGATATCATGGTAAAGAATTTTCCGATCTGAAATCAGAGATAAGCTTAGGTATGGGTACTATTACACTTGTGGTTATCATTAGAGCAGTTATTCAATTTGAAGAACCTCTTTGTGAGAATAGGAAAACACAAGCCCTACGATCGACTAGATGACTGTAAACAACTTCAAGCCCAATTGCACTATTGTTCGCTCCAAATGACTTCTTTAATGATTTTTGTTGACTACCCATTGTCTTACGAATGACTTTCAGATTCCTCTGGTTATATGTACATATATCTGCTGACCTTCATTTCGAGTTTTTTTTCTAATGCCTGTCTACTTATTTCCGGGAAAAGTTAAAAATTATTCGCTTTTGACATTCCCGAAACATACCAAAGACTTCCCTTTGACTCCATATGACTTCTTTGCTTTCGATTATTAACTACCTGCTTTGACAGTCGCCTGATGACTTCTTACCATATGACTCTCCGATGACTTTTAATTGACTTCTAATTGATCTTTTGATAATTTATAGATGACATTCCAACGATTTTCTGATGATTTCTCGACGATTTCCACTTTGATTATTCCTCGCTGATTTTTGATATTTTTCGGTTGAAGGTGATCTTCCAGTGATTAAGCCATGGTTACGCCTTGATTTTCAGGTGTTGTAGAACAATCAACCAACCTCTTCAAATCAAAGTGTAAATCTCTCAAAAAACAGTTGACAAATACCCTCGAACTTCCAAAACCCACAGACAACATTAATATTAATACAATTAAAAGCGTTATTGAAAACAGTGTGAAATCTGCCCTTGAGTCCTATTTACCGTCTATTGCTGATACTCCCTCTACCTTAAGATCCGACCTTGATATCTATTTCCAAGGTTCATCAACCCCAAGTGCTCTTCCACCAGACCCATCATTAGCTCACGTCATAACTACAATAAATAAAGTAGGTAACGATGTTGTCGCATCCCATCTACTTCTCGGTGATATCGTTGATGACATTAGAACGACGCCTAACGCCTAAAATTGACGATCTTCCTGTACAACTCCAGCCCCAATCTAACGCAATGTATAATAGGTCCCTACTAACTGAAATGCTCGAGAACGCTGTCATCGAACCTTCTGAGACACTATTACAAATACCTCAATCTCCATCTCCAACTCAGGCAATCCACCGAAAAACGAGGCGACAATTTCTCGTTTGGTACTTACTGGACATCCTCGGAATGGAAACAACGTCTTCAAAAACTCGACAACCACAACAAGTCTGAGGGCGTAACATTCACTCTCGACTGATTAGCTGTAACCATAGACTCAGTCTGGCTTATGAACTTTTGTAAGCGCAGATTTAAAATCACCATAGACAACTGCCAGAAAATCACACCGCCCAATAAATCAAAGTCTTGTCGTTTCAAATTCAACATTCCCCGTAAATACGAATGGCTTTTTCGAAACCCAACTCCAGATCTTCCAACTCGATGGAATGAAGATGAAGATTTTTAAGGATAACCAGATCAAGCACAAAATGACTCTTAAGTCTAGAGTTAACTCCGCTCATACCTCTAAGTCACCCAACCAACCCAAGCTACCGGAAAACCGCAACCCAACGGATAAGCCTAAGCGCAATATACAATCCAAGCCGTCCCATCGAGACCCCAACTGGAGTTTTAAGGTTGGCTTTTTTCCCTCGTTTTCTCCACAGAACCATTTGCTTTCCCCTCCTCATAATCAAAAGAGCATAAAGATGTCTCCCTCCCCACAAAATCGTTCCCACCCAAACGTGTCTCTTTTAATATTACACCCAATCAATCTCCTACAAAAATCCAAGCCTCACACCATAGACCCCCCTCCTTTTCCGCCCCCTATCTGAATTTCATCCGCTCCCACACACTTAATCCTCCTCTCGATCTCTCCTCATACGCTTCTCATGTCTCTTGCAAACGTCTCTTGCATCTCCAAAAAACGCGCTCTAGTTTTAAAAACTACTATCGTCCTTAACATGCCCCACAATCCAGAAATCACTCTACTACCAAAATGTGAGGGGATTGCGTTCAAAAACATCTTCTATATATCTCAACTCTCAAAAGCTGCCATATTTTTGCTTTAACCGAAACTAATCTAATATCTAATATCATGGATTCGGAACTATTCACACCTAAATTCCGTTTATTTCGCGACGATTGACGTGGTGTCCTTCTGACAATCAAAATTCGGTTGAACCCTGAGCTCGTCAAAAAGTCATCTACAGCCGATTTCGAATTCATCTGCGTTAAAGTTACTCTCTCCAAATATAAACTTTATATCCTCTGTTGCCATGATCGCCCCTCCCAACCAATACACATTCATCAGCTTGCGACTAATGCGGTTGATTCCCTCTTCGAAATCACAGATCCCTGTGATGAAATCATTGTTCTCTGTGACTTTAAACTCCCCCACCTCCAATGGACTCACTCGAATGAAGAATCCTATCTTGTTGTCACAAATGCAACTTCTGACAAAGAAATCCTCTTCACAGATTGCCTCACAAACTCCGGCCTTTTTCAAATAAACCCAATTTCTAACATCATGGGTCGGAAACTAAATCTGATCTTTACATCCGACACCACGAACTGTCTTGCTCTCGAGTGTGAACTTCTTCTTTCGAAATTAGATCGTTTCCACCCAGCCTCTCCTTGAGGCTTTCAGAAACTCCCTTCCACTTCGATTTCCGTAAAACCAATTACACTAAGCTCAACAATCTTCTCAAAAATGTTGACTTTAGTTTTCTTCAAAACAGTATCTTAACCGCAGATTCTGTTGTAGCTATCTTCTACGATAAAATGTTCCACTGTATAAGGCAAACTACTCGCAGAAATCCTTTGTCATCTCCTCCCTGGTATAACAAAGAACTTCGTACACTTCGTAATAAGAGAAACATGTTATGGCAACAATACGTTAAATCTGGTTAAATGTTGACCAAAAAAACTACCTCCTAGCTTACAATCATTTCTCCCAACTTGCTGAATATCGTTACCAAAGACATCTCAGCCAAATGCAATCTTCCATCATCTCAGATCCTAAAAAATGCTACCAATTTATTAACACAAAACAAAAATCCGATTGTTATCCATCAACTCTCAAATTTTCTAATATGTCTTCCGATGACTCAACAACCATCGCTAATCTATTTGCGAACTTCTTCAGTCAATCTGATGACATCGATCCTGAATACTTTTCTTACCTGAACAACTGTCCTGACGGATTGCCCGCAGTTGTCTTAAAAAAATGTGCTGATAATCTAATTAATCCCCTCTACTATTTTCACACTATCTTTGTCTGAAGGGCTCTTTCCTCATTTGTGGAAAAGCGCTTTTATTACCCCTATTCACAAAAAAGGATCAAAGCACGATATACTCGTATTGTTTATTTTCGTTCCAATTTTTCTGACCCAATTCTCGCCACTTCGGGTGTTCCACAAGGCAGTCATCTTGGTCCATTAATTTTTATTTTAACTATCAACGATGTTGTTAACGTCATAAAGCACTCCCACATATCTATCTATGCCGATGATATGAAAATCTATAGACAGATCTTAAGCCTAACGTTCTCGAGCTCAACATAGAAAAATGCCAAGCCATTTCTTACTCCCGGAGACGTTTGACACTTCCAAGCCGCACCTACTATTTATCAAATCAAAGAGTAGCTATAGTTACTTCAATGCGGGACTTGGGAGTCATTTCATATTGACTCCGTAATTAGGAAAGCTAACTCCACTCTCGGATTTGTTAAATGATGGTCGAAAGAATTGTCCGACCCCTATGTCACCAAATCCCTATACATAACCTTTGTTCGTCCACTTCTCGAGTACGCCAGCGAGATATGGTCTCCTTACTATGATGTACATATACTGCGCATTGAAGCTGTCCAACGTAGATTCCTGCGTTTCGCATTACGTGGGCTACCATGGGCTGACCACAATATTTTACCCCCCTATGTAAATCGACTAAAACTACTCGGTCTTCTGTCTTTGGAAAAACGTCGGGAGTCCGCCGATATTCTCTTCATATACAAACTCTTAACCGGCATCATTGATTGTCCCACAATACTCTCCCAAATCCCAATCAATACCAACCCGTGTCATTTAAGATCTGTCCACCTTTTTCGTCCGAATAATCACAGGAAAACTTATGGTCTCATCGAACCACTGTGATCGTATGCTACGTGAAACAAATCGGATACGTCAAGTGTTCGATTTCCACTGCAGCAGTCCAGCCCTTCGAAATTCCCTAAATAACCATTTTTCCCTTCAATAGACCTTAGCTTATGTAGAAATAGTAGTTATAAGTCATAGTTTTAAGTTTAGTTTGTTAAGTTATATGTTTGTATTAAACATTTTCAATAAACTGTCCGGGGTTGACCCAGGCCTCAAATCAAAGAGTGATTTCCTAATAATCCTAATAATCACGCAATGATTTTCTGGCGATTTTTCAATGATGTCTATATGACTTCCTGGTGATCTCCACATGATTTCCGAATAATCTTTCAATGATCTTCCAATGAGTTCACAGTGATTTCTAAATAATTTACTCATATTCTCCTGTTGATTTTCGACGATTTTTCGTTGATTTTTCAATGATTTCCCTGTGCTTCCAGAGTAGTTTCCTGATGATTTCTTGATGATTTCACAATAATTTCCCAAAGATTTCGTGCTGATTTCCCGATTATCTTTCGAGATGGCTTACGAATAATTTGGAAATGATTTCGCAAAGACTTTTCACTGGCTTCTTAATTACTGCATGTCCTTGTTCCTTTCTTGACTCTTAGATAATCCTTTTGGCATCCTTGCGATTATTTATAACATATCTAACTGCAAGTTTAACAGATCGAGTTTACGAGTGGTGTCCAGATCCCCAATTATTCTCTACGAAACCTCTATCTTTCAAACCAAGCAGCGCACCCGTGAGCACCTGATGAGATATAGGATCATCTAAAATGTGGTTTCGTATATCTGGCACAGCATATTAAAAACTAGGACCACCCACCGATGGGTTCAGTAACCTCTTGAAATGATCTAGAAAGTCTTGCTTTCTAACAATTTTTATCGAACCACGGCTCTTTATTCTGTTTGCGGGGGTTTGGGTTTACGCTAGGATAGGATTCCTCAATAATTTACTCCATATCTGCTATGGTCGTAATATTTCTTTCTTGAAACTTCTCCAATTATAAGCACGTTCTGTTCATCACAGCATATCATTGCTTCTTAAAGATTCCAAAAATCGCTTTCCCAATAATTGTAGTTTAGATATGCTGGGATTATATGAAACTAGTTGCTGTCCAATCGCAGACTCACATATGTGAAATGTTCGAACATTCTAAACTCACAACAAATGTCCAAGCTTGTAATTATTTTCTGTTGTATATGTTTCAAATATGTTTCAAATAGGCAGACGGCATTACAATTAAAACGATTTTGGAGCCTGGTTTCTCTAGTTTGGGAAGCAGTGTTGAGATTCCCGCTTGTGTTTGCACCATAAGCATTCTGGTCTCCACATTCTGTCACAGTCGCTTTCGTTCTGTCATTGCACATCTGTTGGAGTATTGCCTTTCCGTTCGCGCTGTCACACTGAATGCTATTGTTTTTAGCTTTGTTCAGTGAGGAAAAACTAGACAAGAGCAGCACAGATTTGTGAAAAACATTTTTCACAATTGTGTTCTACTTCGAAAGTAGGTGCAAGATTTTCTGTTCCGAACAGATTGGAACAGCCTCACTGAACACAGAGCAGAACAGATTCGGACAGAAATTTTTCTCACTTAAGAGGAAAGCTTGTACTTTTCTGTTCGGAACAGCCTCACTGAACAAAGCTTTTGTCAAAATAAAAATCACGTCGTTACCTGCTCTGAGTGTTTGCTCAAGTAATTCGGTTTTTATGTTGCTGTTTTTCCTTATAACTTCGGTTTTTATTTTTAACAATTGTCTCCTCCTTCCACTGGATGCCGCCGTGTAATCTTTATGCATCGAAATACCAGTGCCGCGAAGTTTAGTTGCTGATCGTAGCATGCGTTCCACAACTGCCCTGTTTCTCATTCTGACAATGACATTTGCCAGATTTGTTTTTTGGTCGTAACGTCTGCGTATCTGCAACTACTGAGCTGTCCGTTGTGTTCAAGAGCTCCAGACATATGTAATTCTTTAGCCCTAGACTCAAGCTCGATTTCAGTTTGCGTTTGGAAGTATGTGCCGATTTTGGTATTTCAGTGCTATTGTTACTGTCGTTTTTAGGCGGTGTTCTTGCAATTTTCGATCCCCTATTCATTGTTGCGTTAGATTTATTTGAATTTAGAGCAGAAAGGGTTTGTCTCACCAAATTCTTTTATCTCAGTATATGACTTACGAGCACTATTCGTAGATAGAGCACTTTTAAAACAATATAGCTTCGAAATATTTAAATGCGTTTGACTAATACTTTGACAGATGTCAATACCGAAAAATATATGGAATGGGCACAAAATCATAAACATAAGTGCGATGTGAATCACGATGGATCACCACGAAAAATGAAGGTCGGTGCATTTGCTGAGGTGTTTCAGCGATCCGGAGCTGTATTTTACCACTCTCGGTGGAAGGGGCAATTTGACGGGAAAATTAATACTCGTAGATGAACTTTCTACTTATTATGGATTAGCCATTCGTAGAAACTGTGATTCAGTTGAAAACATGAGAAACAGTAACATATATGGTCTACATTCGATCACAAATTACCTACTGATGTAAAACCGCAGCACGATAAATGTTCGATCGGAGAGGATTCATGGTGTTCATGGCAAAAGGCTAAAAGCTATTAAGCCAGTCTACGAAGAATTTACCAGAGGCGATCTTCTTACTCGATTCGTCGGCGGTTATACTCAAAGTCGTAATGAAAGTTTTAATTCGACTGTGTGGGCATTGGCCCCAAAATCCATTTCTAGTGGTAAAACTGTGTTGGATATATTGTTGTCATGAACATTGCAGTTTGCGTGTACAATGATGGCTTTGCTTCAATTTTGCACATAATGAAAGCGATGCATTTAGAAAACGGCCCGAACAGCTACGGAATGTCCTACGAAATATGCAGATCGCTGTCTGAAGCTACAAAAGAGTAGAGGATCGCATTAAAATCCACCAGGAAAGAAATGGAAGAGCAGGACACTAAGCTAGAAGGCAAGCATCGCGGATTAAAGGTTTTGCAAAATTTTTCATGTCTTTCTATAACTTCAAATTTTAAACGTGTTTATCTCAAAACTGCATTTTTCATGTTGGCCGCACCCACAACTTGAACAATTTTCAACCAATTCACTTCACTTTCTGGCGATTTTTCTGCGAATTTTGCTAGTGCCATTCGGCCAAAAAAAAAGCTATTGTTATGTAAAATAAAAAAAAATGTAAAACGTGGTGTCTGCAAGCACAATAAAGTAGCATACGAGTATGTTTCGGCCAATTTTATTTCCTAATAGAATATAAGCTCCGCTTAAATGCCCGGTGTTAGTCATCCTCCAATACATCACACACAGCAGACGGTACATCAACACAAATTCTAGCTAATAGTTCTAATTGCTCTATATGTGGGGCATTGGAAGTTTGTCAACTTCTTCTTGCCCAGTTATATCAGGTAGAAGATAAGAGTGCTAACATATAACAGTGAAGCTTTAACTTAAATCGTCAATTTTTGTTTTATTAGCAGCAGCTATCTATTCGCGAAAATATTGGCGGGAAAGTCTTATTGAAGTGCGTTAATAATAAATTTAGAAGGGCCAATGGAAGTGGCTTCGATATAACCAGTCAAGAGATGGACGGCATCTCTGTCACTTGTCTTACATTTATCAAGAATTGCTGCAAACCCAGGAGTTAAAATATCTACACGTGCTCTTTTCAGGCCTGATGGACCTGTGACTAGTGAGTCAGCACTAGCATTTTCAACTACAAGTTGTCCTCAGAAGAAATAAAATGAAATTCACGGTCGTGAAAAATGGAAGAACGTTGATTTTCGTCCACTAGATGCTTAATTCTTATCTCCCGATGCACCTACCTTTTCTCTATAGAGTCGGTTCAGTCGGACCATCCAGGTCGACCTTTTTGCCTTTATAAGAGTACAAACAGTTTATCTTCTTTAATTTTCATCAATCCAAGGCAGATGCATATGCTATGTCGAATAAGTTATTTAATGCTGCCTCAAAAGCGATTTTTTTTCTACATATCTCAGTGAAAGAAGAGGATATTGTCCTCAGATTTAAAGGAATAAAGGATATAGGTGCTCGAAACAAAAAATCTAAATTTTAGTTCCATATATGTCATACTTCATTGCAAAGCTATGGCTTACTCTATGGTTTACTTTCGATGACATCTTACAGAGCAGGGCGGTCCTAGGTTTCAACCAACATGCCGCTCCAGTGAACTCGATCTCCAGCTAGCCGGCTTTAGTTTCACACTTAGTTTGTTGAAGTCCCCTTCCAACATTTTTTTTGTTTTCATTGAACCCCAGTCGAATTGTTGGTACTTCTGCTTTGCTTCCGATTCCGATTATGTCAGTGACTCTGGTGTTGACATGTGAGTTGCGCACGATATTTTCAGGTATTTCAGATTTCAGAAGTCGTAATCGTATTCCCCTGTCCGAGCCCCTTTTTAACATCAAAAAATTCGGTGATGTTTCTTCCGACTTTGAAAGGCAGCGGAAGTTCTCTACCGACATACATCGTAGGCGAACTAGTTTGGCAGGGATAAATCCAGACATTGCTCTGTGTAGATGCTATCATAACCTAAAATTTTATGAAGATATTCATACCCCAATTTGGTCTTCTCCAGCATCAGCCGCATAGAGAAAAGTTGGTCGATAATGGATTTACCCACTGATATGGAGTTCACAAAATACTGCGACAAGGAGTGTGTATGCAACGTTTAAGGGCTTATGGCCCTTTAGTTCAGGGAGATTCCTTTCTTCCAAGCCAGGCAGACGATACTCAGATTCCATTGATACGACGTATCATACATATGACGTAGTGCATGCTCCTTACTAGATCCTTTCCTCCAGCTCTAAAAAGTAAAGCGGTATAGTCGTCGAATACAGAGGATTTGTTAGATTTAATTTTGGATATACACTTCACTTCTTCTTGGTCTGGTGGATAGACGTTTTCCCGGTCTTCGTCCGCCTGACAGCGGCATTTTTGCCTTCTTCGTCTTTTAACAGTCGACAGAAATGGCTGTTCTGAAATGCGTCGCAACTACGATATTCACTTAGTCGTCTTTGCAAGCCTCGATTCGGGTTTTGTTGTCCTGACACGTCCTTCTTACGCTTTGGTGAAGTTTTCAAACCCCATTTTGCCTTTTTTATACTTTTCTCCTCCGCTGGCACGTGTCCTCAGCAGTGTTGCATGGTACGCCTCCTGTGTGGCTGAAAGTGCACCTCGGCATTATCATCGAATTTTTGTGGTCGCCTTGTGAAATCTAGCGCTTCAGAGGTTGCATTTTTAATGGCCTTCTTGCAGCCACTTGTCATCCGCACTTGATGTTGTTGAAGCGTTATTATAAGAGAGGTTGACGTAGAGCAAAGGCCCACGCGATGTCTTAAGATTGTTGCCGCCTGACAGTATAGTCCAGTAATTTCCTCCTGGTGCTATACTGCCTTTGATATCCGCATTCGTACTACTACCACTAGGTAGTGGTCTGAATCAATAGTGGAACCTCAAAATGTGCGGACGTTTAGAATACTGAATGCGTCTATCGCAATTTGTTCAATCTGACTTATCGTATTTTGATGAGGACACCACCTAGGCTAAGGCCACTGCGTTTGTTTTAATATTAGAGGACCAAGATCACACCCATGTGGTACCACAAAGTTTGAAACTTATTATAGATAAATTAACCAGCCAAATTCAGCTTATACTTACTTTTTTAGAATTGGTCATGCTTAAGACAGAGCAGATGCACAGATTGATTGCTGTTGTGAATGTAGAACCAGAAACCTGAACGAAATCCCAGCAACTGCTAAAACAAATCCAGAGCGGATGTGTAAATTCCCTATCTAAATGGTAATGCTACTACTTGCCCTCAAGATACAAGCCAAAGGTTGAATTCCCACCCCAGGGCGTGAATCTAAAACTGCGTGAGCTCTGTATGCACATCCGAAAAAATGCAGTAAACTTGCATGTACGTATCATCAAACTACAAGGTGTCAACACTATGTTAATGTAAAGCGTGATTAGTCCCCTCGTTCATTCCCACGTTTTACTCATTTGCCATGAAATTCGTATCTGCAATGATGTAATACTTCCAATGGACACAGTTTGCCGCTAATTGCTCATTCAAGGCTGATACGTTGTCTTATCCAAATCCTAAACCCAACCATCGGCTATACCAGCAACTTTACGATAAAATACTTTGTCGGTCCGATTTACTTGCTCCATCGTAGATTTCTAAGATTTTCGTATCTGCAACAATGTTGGTTTCTTCAGTGAATCAGTGAATCCACAATCAACCTAAACCTACCTCCTGGGCATAATCAACGGCAAATTCATCTAAGTCAAAAGGTCAGTAGATGAGCGATCTCCGACTCCTACATTGAGGTGACCTTACAAATCATTCGAGTAGCTCGTTCGTTATTGTCACCGGTGACTGCATTCCAGACATTCACAATGTGTTCATCAGAGAATCCCAAAGAAAAGGAGCTAATGTCACGCTCACCAAATGACAAAATCTCTTTCAATCCAACTCAATTCAACTCAAAAACCAGCATTCTAATGAAGCACTTATCCAGTCGTAGTTGTCCCGCAGCCATCGCCATCGCCAAAGTCACAGTTACTGTCTCAGCACCAATCCCAGTCGCATTCAATTATTCATAAGACTCCATGGCACCGGGTGCAGTTGAAATAGGAAAAAACAAAAAACCAAGAAAACAAACTCTGGCATGACAAGTTCAAATTGCTGATCAAAAAACAACACCAGCATCAGGCTGAACCTGTTCATCTTTCTGGCACCGGCACTGGCACCGGCATCGGCACCGGCACACGGTGTGGATGGATTCAGTTGTTTCTTTGCGTTTGCCATTTACCAGTATAAGGTCAACTGGAATTGGTGCTCCTACAATCGAGCCCACTAACAGCTAACAGGTATAACAATTGGAAAGCCATTACATCGCATTCAACTTGATCGATGATCGTTGTGCATCCCACCTCCCGCTTCGTTAACAAGATTCAACGGAACCCTATGCCTCCTTTGGTGATGCAACATATTCGTAACTCCAACGAGCATAAACCTGACTCCTCTTCACTGGGTTGAAGTTGGCACGATCTTCTCTTTGAGGTTGTTTATTCAGTCAAATATGGTGGTAGATACATACGAATACCCTGAACGCGTTGCAGATAATGACCGATTCGATCCAAGCCGCCGACCGTCGACCATCGGCCGAAAATAAGGAAAAAAAAATATAACTGAACCCGCAAGTTCAGTCGAACACGAAAGCAACGGAATCCGGTTTGGATTTTCGGCTTCAGTGAGTTTTGAACACTTCCACCTACTGACACAGAGTAGATACCAGCTACCAACTGAATTTGGCACAGTTTCGCACATCAGCTGTTGAATCGTTTTGCTGAGGTTACACGATATGTGGCTTTGAATGATTCCCTGCCAATGTGAAGTAGGATTCCATGTCAGATGGAGAGTTCAGTGGAATTCTAAAGCTATTCGTACTCATATCTGCAAGTTAGTTCTGCCGCAGTATACGAGTATACCCATACTCATCCCTGACATCAATATTCTGTAACAAGACGATGGCATCTGATTTATGTTCAAAATATAGTGAGGAAGGCATACTCTGATGTCTTTGACGTCTTATGTAAGCCGACTATGAAACTGATATGAGATACATTCTCAGGTTTCCATTTCCAACTTTGCTTTCGAGATCATCTTTGACCGGCAGATGTGTTGTCGTACCGCAGACAGGCTCCACATTACTATAGGTGCCATTTGTGGATATCATTTGTTGGATCGTTTGTTATGCACAATTTTAATGTGACATCTCTGCGGTGATGTTGGCGGCTTGGTTGGTCGATTTTACTGGCTGGATGCATTCATCTCTCAATGGTGATGACTTGTTCGTTGTCTTCTACTACTACGTCTTGTGGTGAGTTAATACCTTTAGCCATGGGGTAGTTACATAAGCGCATAAAGTGTAATTGGTCATAACTCAAGGTTGTCGTTGTTGTTGTTGTTGTTGCTGTCGTTGCATTCGACTACGATGTTGTTGTCGGTGTTATTCTCAGCCGTTCGGCTGCATGTTCATGGGAATATTTTGCGCTACTTAAGATTTTACTTTCGCTTTAGTGATGAGGATCTTCCTTGGAAGGTGACCCATTGGACCAATTTTTTTCTCTTACCCGATTCTGGTTTATTAAGATGTATTACGACCAATTATTATTGTAATGCCAGAGACTTGACTGAGCCAAAACGGAAAGACCTTTTGTTATAGATTTATTGAGATATCCGCAGGGAACGATTTTAGGTCATCAATCATTGTTTGTAAAAACTTCCAGTGCACTGCAGAGTCTGCAATATTTTGAAGACCCCAATTAGTCTACCAATCGATGATTTGAGGGACAACCTAAACGTTTTGGACTGAATAATTGACATTACGAAAGGATTTGGTTCCAGATGTCTTTCTTTTGCAAGAGTTAATCAAAATCTTTTGATTCAGTTAGCTGTTGCCTCTAGGTAATTCTTTGATTAGTTTGTTACCTTTCAAGTGGGAATGACTTATGTATGAAATTAATTGAAGATATTTAGTAATACGAAGTCAGTCAGAAAGGATTATCGAGCATTGGCTTGACTTGTGATTTCAAAAAATGTTTTGTCTGACTTAGCAAATTGGTTATAGAACAGAAAATTACAGAATATTTACCAACTAGAATTGAAACAAACACTTGAGACTCACGTATCCAACTCGAATGACAATTTAAATGATTTTAACGTTTTATACCTGAGAGCATTGGTTTTAGCTGATCGACCATGTTCCAAAGTAATGTATCACCATAAAGGAACATGATTTCTATACTTGAATATCTCTTACAGCGTTTGGTAAGCGGCAGATCACCTCATCATCAACCAAACTGACATCGTCAGTATATCAAAAATCATACTTTCTTAAAAATTGTCAAAAAGTTTTGCGAAAAGGCGATAGGAGCAATGAAAGCACCACCGGCTCGGCCATTTAGGATTATTAAAATACGATCGTTTGACAGCCCACCAAAGTTCTGAATATGAACTTGTAGCCAATAGTTAGTGCTCGAGAGGGTTGCATGAGAGCTCCAGGAGAAAACCCTTATGGAAGTCTTAAGAATCATCATGTTAAAATTAATGCTAGTTAAATGGCACTGTCTATATTTTATTAGATGCGTTTGAGTGTCTTGACATGAAGATATCCAAAATATGGAGATATGACTTTTCCGTGATAAAAACCAATGATCCTCTTTCGTCTTGACTCCTGGGTTTTTTCGGTTCCTCAAAATAACTTAATTTATCCTCGACCCACACAAACCACATTTAAATTACTGAGTGACTTTGCGCAGATGATTCTCGAAATTGATTTCTCTGATTTTGTCGATGTGAAGAAGGACATATGGTCTTGACGGAGAATGAAGAAGAAAATTCAATCACAGTACGGGTTTAATAGAGTATGTTGTCAAACTTAGAGTCTATACCTCTATGACGTGCCACTGTTTCTTATCACAAAAAGATCAGGATCAGTGCTGCCATATTCTAAAATTCTATCAGACAACCTTCACATAATAATGATCCAACTCACAGGGGAGATGCAACAAAGGAAGATCAAATGTCAGTGTGACTAGATTCAGAGAGATAGTTAGGATTAAATTGTTTGATTGAAGTACAAATCCACTCCTGGCCCAGGAAAGTGAAGTAGAAGTATGATTTCATCAATCTTTTTGATGAACTTCTTCTTCTGAAGTAAATAGGCCTAGTGCTCATCTAGATTCGTTTTTAAAAATTATGGTACCTTGGAAATTCTAAGAGCTTCGTGGAAGACAGGTTTAGGTTCAACTGACTACATCCTTGTATGTTAATCTTGTTCTCCACCTGAGTTGTAACTTTGACTGAAAAGGCATGCCATATCATCGAAGCCAATGACGATCCTCAGTTGGCCGACTGCCTTATACGATGGTCAGGAATTATTATCATGTCCACAGTAAAACTGTTGTACAAAATCATTCTTAAACACCTCAGCAGTTAGCTGAGTAAGTAAGGCAGAACAGGCTAGACTACGTAGAAATATTACAAAATACCTACTGTCAACTCAGATACTGTCGCAATATTTGCAGGTTTTTAAAAACCGTTTAACATATTTGTTCGGATAGTGTCCTGATAAAATACCGGCATGCTATGTAAACTGCTATGGTATGCTCGTACGTTAGTCAACTCAGTCATATCCAGATGATGTAGCTGCAACATTTGGATGAAACATGTCAGACCGAAAACTTCCAAGGCGCTGAAGGATTTCTGGCAACTTTTGGTACGCTAAGATGCTTGTTAGGGTGGTTCGGGTATACACGGTGTTAGTAAGGCTCTTTCTGGAACCTAAATACGTCACTGCTGCTTTCGCTGGACTCCAAGGCTTCATGGTGGCCGCACTCTCGCAGTCGTCCTTCGATTAAAAGAAGTGATCTTTGGAACAACACGCACTGCAGTGTTAATAACATTGCGAACCGGCTGTCTTTGACTCTAGTCATATGGACGACAGGCTAATGCAATGACACCAGAACTCCTGTTGCGAAATGGTTTTGGCTAGAATTTGAGCCAGGAAAGGTATATATATAATCGCAGCTTCAAGGATAATTTGTTTGTTTTTTTTTTGTTTGAAGGGCAACAACATTAGATTTAATTGCTAGTCAGAAAAATTTGCTTCTGTCTTCCAAGGTGATCCTGATGGCAATGAACTTCATATATTTCAAGGTATCGGCCTGTGGCTTCAGCGAAGCTCCGCATAAGTCGTTGCTCAACCCTCTCACCTCTTCAAAGCTAGTTAGAAAATACACCCAGTCGAAATGGTGAGTCTTATGTGGGCCCCGGATCACCACGAGATCATTGGAAATAAGATTGCCGATGAACTTGATAGACAAGGCTCAGAGAAGAGTTTCTTAGGTTTTAAGCAGCAGAGCAAACGAATGCTTTCCCATATCCCTGAAGGTCAGTGACTTTCTTGGTGTTCCTCAGTAGAAACGTCTCGAGGCCGCTTACAGTCTACGTAACAGGGCACTACGCTTTTTCTAAGCTAATGGTGGCAGTATGCCTTTGTTAAGCACCTATGTCTGTGACACAATATCCAGCGATGTTCGGTGTGGGGGTGATGTTGGCACGCTGAAGTGTTGGAAGAGATCAGCGCTTACGTTGTCGTGATGCCAAGAATATTTTTAATAGCAACACTGATCGTTCTTTGGACTATCGCTAAATATCTTTGAGTTGTTGTCTTGTTTTTGGCTATTTACTAAGTAAGAGCTCCGTACGTGCGTGCTTACAATGAAATAACGCTCCCAAATTTTTAAAATTTTACGGATAAAAACATATATATAGGCTTAAGATCTCTGATCTATAACACGGTATAGAGTGCTATTTCCACTCATCTTCCTTTTAAGTTGGAATATTGCCGCTGAGTTTGTCACATCTACTTCTAATGAAGGCATGCAGAAGTGTCCACAAATTAAAGAAGCACTGATGAGCCTAAAACCCATCATGTTCACCTCCCTTGGCCATAAACACTTACCTTGCTTTGCTCCCATGAATTGATGACATTCTTGTTTGGACATAACTTCCATATCCTTGTTCAGATATTCCTAATAACTATTCGCGCAGACAATAGGCCCTATTATTTCTTCTGGCAGCTCATCCGTTAAGACACCTTAAAAAGAGTGGTATCTACCGAGAAACGGCTATCTGAGCAGTCTCTGTGTACTATAATTTCTAGAACCTTCATACAGATTTTAGTCCAGCGATTCCTCGTCCCAATAGTCCATCAACTAAGAGATAGTCGCCACCCTCAAAAGACGTGTCATATCGGAAAGAGTATAGGAACTATTATAAATTTCTTACCGCTAGTCGGTGGCCAGGGAACTGAAGGTTCCTGCCTTCTTACTATTGTTTTGGATGTTTGTCTTTTGGATGGCTTGATAATGGAGCTGATTTTCCTGGGGCTCAACGATTTCATATCTGCTTCTCTATCTTTGCAATGCTCTCAGAAGCTCCTTGATTTATGTTTCTTACTGCTTTGCTATTCAAGACCCTCAAAAAACTGTGATTTCGGGGAGATTTTTCGGGCAAACTGATTGTGCTACTGATTGTGTTGTTTTGCTACTGAATTTAAACGCTTTGGCCATTTCCTCATTTCCACTAGAGGTTCGATCCTTGTAAGCCGAAGCTTCAGTTTTAACCGACCCAAACTAAGCCACTAGCAGACGATGTTCAAGACAGTAAATAAGAAGGTACCTTCAAGAGGTCGGTGTGGTTTAGTTGTTGGACTGCGAAGCTCACGCCACGTGAGTATGGAATTCAGCAGCACTAACTCTGCGACGGAGGTCCTTTAGAACGGGTTATTTCTGGAGCCCGAAGAACCTTATTGCCTTCCCACATCCAGTTGTCAAATGAAGAAATCTGACCAGCCAGCTGCGTCTATTTAGAAAGAGCATACCAAGTTCAACGGTTCTGACACTCCTCCCACAGTTCTCCTTCCTTATAAAAATATTTACAAATTGTTGAATCAGTGATTTAATTAGCAAAGGATTATGTTTAGATTGTGGTTTCTAGAGTCCTTACACGTGCTGCAATTTAGAACGCCACAGGTGGGTTGTTTGAGTACAAGTAACACCTAGAAAGCAAACATAATTTTTGTGTCTTCTATGCTTGCTTAACTGCTTTCACAATCTTCTTACCATTTTACTTGATTATGAATTTAAAATTCTTGTACTCCCTTTTAGGTCCCGCACTTGCCCAAAACAAACGTTCCTCGTCACGCA
This sequence comes from Volucella bombylans, assembly GCA_949129095.1. Lineage (NCBI taxonomy): Eukaryota > Metazoa > Arthropoda > Insecta > Diptera > Syrphidae > Volucella > Volucella bombylans. Next base: position 126,622,001 of record OX422144.1, on the reverse strand, counting down.
TCACCAGCTCCCGATCATTTGGTACAAACATCAAAAGTTCATCAACCTCATCATCGTCATCCGGAGTAAGTTTCGACTGTCCCGAAGAGTTCGGCTACTATCCACATCCCAGTGATTGCACCCAATACTATGTGTGTGTATTCGGTGGTGCCCTTCTGGAGAGCTGTACCGGTGGCCTTATGTACAGTCATGAGTTGCAAACATGTGATTGGCCTAGAAATGTCGGTTGTGATTTAAATGATGGTGGCGCTAGCATTTCTGTCTCATCTGGAGGATCTTCATCCTATCGTGATGCTTCACCTAGAGTACCACAAATCAAACAACAGCAACAACACCACCAACAACAACAACAGCACCAACAGCAACAACAACAACAACAACAATCAATTCAACAGCAACACGTACCCCATCGTGTACGATTCGGTTCAGCATTCTCTAGTTCCACACCGTTGCCTAAGCCAACCATTGTACAGCAGTACCAACCGCGGCAACAACAGCAAGTAATCCAAGCTCAGGTTCAGACCTTACCTCCACCACCTGAATTGAGAGTAGCTCCAAATCCAGTGATCACATCAAGAGGACAACCTAAACCATTCGATTCACAAGAGGACATTGCTAAGGTAAGTCAAATTGATACTCACTCATCAAGAGGGCATCCTAATGTAATTTTCATATGTTCAGCTTTATGCCGATGCTCATGATAGCCTACCGCCCGTTGAAGAGGAAGAGAGCGATCGACAACAACGTGTCTATCGTGGCCAACCTAGTACCGTCGGACAGGTGCAGAGAGATCGTGATGGAATCCTCCACCAAGCCAGCATCAATGCAATTCCCAATCATGGTAAAATTGGTTCATTCTCCTATGGTGCACAGATCAATCAGTATCGGTAAGTGAACCCCATTATACCTTCAGCCTGAATAAATTGTCTCCTCATTCTCCTGTTTTTCAATCAAATTCTTCATCATTTCATTTCATTCATGCCACATGCTCTATACTCGATGACATTGACAGCAATTTGAATGACTTACATCGACGACGACGTGAAATACAAAATCAAACAACCGACAATGATGAGCCGGAAAGACACTCACTGACATTTACGAACCAAACTACAACTGCAAGCATGACTATTTCGAATGAAACCAATGACCAAGTTGAGACAGATATTAACACAGACAACCACACACCAGAAATTATTGACGACGAGACCACAGAAGGAGGTGATGACAATACAGACAACACAACCGAAGCAGATGACACTGATTTTGATGAATCGGTAAGATCCACACGACAGCTGCGGCCTTTGGGATTCAATTTACGTCAAAATCGTTGGCCTCTATCATCGTCAAACTATAGAGCCGTCGAATCGAATCCATATCAACAACAAAGCTTCCCCTTCGGAGGTTTCAACCCGTATCTCACCCCACCACTTAATCCGCACTTAAAGGACATCAAAGGCAATCCTTTGATACCTCATCCTAAGCCAAAGGGTCACTTTTCTGGATTAAGTTATAGCATTGCATCGACTACCCCATCGCCACTGGAGACGTATAAGGCATTTTCGGACTACTATGCAACGTCGACTGCAAGACCATCACATCTGGAGCACTCTGATATTCTGCCCTTCCTCCTACAAAGTTTAAAGGAAATCCAACAGCAAAAGAAGATAAAACTCACCGAACCCGATAACTTTTCCTACTACCATCTGGAAAATGAACCCATCAGGGACATATTACCTCCAACAAAAGTCCCTCAAAGCTCACACTACTCACAGTTTAGCACCGTCGGTGGCTTCTTCAACAATTTCGAAAATCAAAAGCCCTTGAATATCAAGCCAACTCCAGGCTTCCATCAGACAAAACTTATTTCCCAATTCAGCATAGCTTCACCAATTCCTGAAGTTTCTACGGAGAGTAACTACTTTCAATACAATATCCTTCAGAATCAGAAGATGAAAAACTTTTTTACAACATCGACAACAACTGAGATCCCGCCGACGTCAAATTTCAAAATAGTATCTGCGCCAAATCTGTTCAATGGATCACCACCTGTCAACTTTACCAGTGGCCTGACTCACCAATTTCAACTAGAAGATCTAACGACCACTCCCCTGTCGGCAACTAGACCGCAAAAACAGTTAACCTACATTAAGCCGGGCACCATCTCAAGCAACTTCAACTTCGGGGAGCTTATGTCGGGCATCAAATACTCTAATATGGAGCAAATGCAACCAGCCATCATTGATATGTTCAAATACTTTAAACAGACTGCAGGAACAGCTGGTAACAGGGGAAAAATCACCAAACCTCCACTTACCACAACGACCGATGCAGAATTCGAATACTATGACGATGAAGATGATTTAAAGACAAAGAAGCCCACCATCAACACCAAGCCCCCGAAGGGATACGAAAGTTTCATAAAAAGTATTCCTAACCAGGCGTACAAAACTCAGACAAAATTCACTTTCAAGGGTATCAAGACCACAACACCAATACCTCCAAAACCCACCGATGACTACTACTATGACGAAGAGGATGACTTCCAGATTCGACATCCTCCTTCCGAAAAACCAGCATACATGCCAAACTCCGAAACTATGGCCCCGAGACCACTAACGACTACAACTCCAAGATACAAAAATCCCAACAGTGTCACAGGATTTTTCGACGTAACCACTCGTCGACCAGTGTTCTCTTCTCACTTCCAACACGATGGTGCAATACCATCTTTTATCAATTTCCCAACTGACATTTTCCACGACCTACGAAACCGACACATGCCGATGCCTTCCACTACGGACAATCCCTTCCACAGACCTCACACCACTCTATCAACAACTACAACAATGAGAACGATAACAACCACTACAACCACTACGACAACACCACGTCCATTCACATCGACAACCACACGAAAAGTCTATACTGTTCGTCCTTACCGCGGCCATTCCAAATGGAACTACAACAAGGCTTCAGAAGCCAACAAGACTGACCTTATGAAACGACCATCTGATGAACAGGGCCCGTTCATTGAACAGGACGACTCCAACAGGTACTGAAGACATTTTTTCTAATTCTATTTGTTTGTGTGTGTATTTGTTGCGTGTCCCGATGTACAATTCTGGAATGCCAACTCCTTCTTCTCTACACCTCAGACTAACGAATGTAAATAGAAATAAAATTCAAACCACACATTCTTGTGACCATGACTGTTCTCTCTGTGACTAATTTCCAATTGGAAAATTGAAAACAAAAAACCGAAAAAAATACCACAACCACAACCATTTTTACTATTATTGTACTTGTCCGCTACAGCATGAAAAATTCACTTATGTACGTGTCCGGTCCTTCGAGCCGGATTATTCTCCTAACACTAACAAATTGTTCTTTCTTCTCTTCTTTCTCTGTACATATTTTATTTTGTTTGTTTCTTTCTTCACCGTAACCGTATTTGTTGTGGAATAACCCCCTAAAAACCAAAAATTTTGTAAAACAAAAAAAAAAAACAAAAAAACAACCTCAGAGTTGAAACAAGTTCACAAGCACCACTTCCACAATTGCCGCCACAACAACCGACGGCGAATATTTTCATATCGCAACAACGACCAAAAATCGTTGAAACCAATCCGAATGGCAATCGAAATTATTATAACACGTCCTATGAGACACAAGAGCAACAACAATCTTATGATCCCTATTATTCGGTTTATGATGATGACATTGATCTGTATAGGGATGTAGAATATGGTAATCAACAACAACAACAACACCGTCAACATCAACAGCAACAGCAACAGCAGCATCAACATCAACAACAACAACGACCACAACAGGTACACCATCAACAGCAACCACAACATCAGCTGCGCGGTAAGGTGCCACAACAACAATCGGAACCATTGCGACCGACATACCGTCCAGAAATTGTAACATCCGCTAGTCCGCAACAAGTGCCCGTTCGAGAGACTTATATTAGTAAGCCATTACCGAAGCCACTGCCACAAGATACGAAACCTTTTAACAATCAACAATCATTGATCTATAATTCGGACTACGATGAGGATCTCATTGCACAGGTAAGAGTTGATGTTTTTTTTTTTTTTTTTTCAAACGCTTCAAATAGCTCAACATTTTTAAATGATCTTATGGCAGTCAGTCAGGAGATCCATTGTACTCATTGTTTCAAGTACTAGTTTCAATGTATATTCCCTAAATATTTACTCAATATTCGGCTGCATTACATTCGCAAACATTCGCAGGTGTTCGTAGCCATTCGCAGATGTAAGCATACAATTTAGCGGTTTCATTTACTACTTTAGAACTCGAAAAACAGTATTTAGATGGGTGTTTAAGCATCTGTAGAGCATACGTATCAATTGGACATGGTTAGGCTATGGCTTAACATTTTCTTGATATTCTTAATATATCAGCTAGGCTATAGCTTGAAATTTACTAAATATCTCAAAGAAACATTTTCTGGGCATTTCTTAAGCATTTGCTAAAAGCTTGTTAATAATTTTTTTTTACTATTGCTAAAAATTCAACAAAATTTCACTAAACATTTACAAACATTAGTATTGCATTTATTATGTATTCGCTAAGATTCGCTAGACATTCTCCATGCGTTCGCTAAAAATTCTGTAAACATTTCTAAGAAATATTTTAAAACAATCGCAGAGGAATTATTATGAATTAGCCAGGCATTTGTTAGACATTCGCTAGTCATTCGCTGGGAATTCTCTAGACATTCGCTAGGTATTCGCTAGGTTGCTAAAGAGGCTTGTTGCTGATGAATTATGCTAGTAATGTTCCTAAGTCTTGAAATCTTTTTCAGCCTCGAGGAATTCGTCTTATCCTAGTGCAGTTGTTTCCCTCTCTGAAGTTTAAAAAAAAAGGAATAGCTTTACAGGTATATATATACCTCTATCGGGCTCGGATCTAGAACGTACAATTTTTGATTACAGTTTGGAATCTTGTTATTTGGGCGATCAGGAGATTTGATCAGTACTAATAGTTTCTTATGAATTCTTGCACTCATGCTCTAAAACTAGAGCCCTACGACTCTAAAATCTATGTTTTCATAAGGTCATCTTATAGTAAAAAGCATTGCTTTGGGTTAATGATCGGCGCTATTTAAACTGTCACGTCGCTAGAAAGTCACTAAAACCACTGCGGGGCAATATCGTTCACAAAATCGACAATTATTCGGTTCTCCTAAGGCTAAGAATATCGTCTTTATATTATATCGGGCTTTCAACTGAGTATTGTGACACACCAATGATTATCTCGAATGACTTAATCTACTCGCCATAATCCTAGATGACCATTCTCATCATTACTTCACCGAATTTCGGTGATGCAATTTCTGCTTGACTCCACATTCATAATACCTGCATCTCTCGTCATTGCAAAATATAAGTTGGCGATCTATTGTAGCCACAAGATTGCCTTCCTGACCAGTTAGCTAAGACTTTTACTACAAGCTGTTCTCATCAAAGTAATCACGTTTGTGTGCCTCTTTTATTGCTCGTATAATCCATATTTTTCAGGATATCTCTCTGACAAAAAGTTCTATCCTCATCGTATAAATCATCTTAATACTGACGTGCTTGACCATTGCTGCCTTTTGACCTCATAAATGCAGTCGCTCCATAATGCTCTGTAGAAAATCAACTTTTCTACTATCGATCAAGTTTCCCTGTTCTAATGTCCTACCAATACGTCAAATGCTTTCTTTTGCTTTTGCTGGGCTTACCGGTCGACGTTCCTCGTTTCCATCGATACAGTATGTGAAAGTATAATATGTTTATTAGAAGAGTACTCAAGATGTCTAGGTTCAAGTCCGACACAGTATACTGGAACCGGAGAAAATCAATTAATCAATAAAACACTTTTTTGACAGTCACTGATCATAAACACAGTCAATAATTTTCCAAAGACTCTTATGTACTCTGTGAGGATGTCCTGAAAGATGTATACAAGTATATGTACTTTTTACTTTTGTTTCTAAACCTTTGAAATGTCTTATTCAGACACATTTCAGAGTTTGTTTACAAGGACGTTATTCAACCTTATCATAACATTTACGGGTTAACGCATTTTTGACTTCTTTAGAATCGAACAAGATCTGATAACTACCCAAATTTGTTTCCCAATTCAGTTAAATATTCGCAATCAAAGTTAAGTTCTCTGAAGAACGTCAGAACGTTTTTAAGGTGCTTCATCTGGTGTAGCTCAAGGTAGCAACCTAGGTCCCCTATTTTACTTTCTCACATTAAATGATGTACAGTAAAACCTGGTTAAGTTGGGCACCTGCCGTGCAGGAATTTTCGGCCAACTTAAACAGGTGGCCTACTTATAAGGGTGTGGGTTTTTTTTCGAATAAAAATTAAAGACCAGTGTTGTACATGCATACATATGTGTTAATTTATTAGGATTTAAAATATGTATTTAAAGTTGTCTGCTTAATGATTTTACATTTTCCTTTGTGTTGTTCGATTTTGGTTTTTATGTGAAGAACTTCTGACACCAGATTCAGTTGGTTCGAAGACACATATAGAAGCAGCTGATTTATATTATTTAGGGCATCATTCGCTGTTAGAGGTTGATGGTCCACATCTTCATCTTCTCCAGATTCCTCACTTATATCGCATGGATCAGTTTGGAATTCTTCTAGAACTTGTTGCATTATTTCGGCTTGTGAATGATCCAGAATCTCGTGTACAACAATGCCTTCATCCACTTTCATTATCTCATTTGCCGATACCAATTCCGTTCTAATGTTTTCAGGCAAGCTTGCGCTGGTTTCCGCAATTTGAAGCTCGTCCGAGGGTCCTTCGGATGGGTTGGCATCGACTGGAAATCCTGCACGATGAAAGCATGTCGCGATTGTAGATGTTTCGTCCTCATTCCAGGCAGACACAATCCATCTTATCCCGTCCAATACGTTTACTGACTTAGAAAATTCAGACCCAGACTCGCATTCATCAATTTTTGCCAGTAGAGAAAGGAGCATTTTAGATCTGTATCTGGTTTTCACGTTTTGAATGATACCCTGGTCCAATAGCTGAATTTCTGATGTGAGATTTGGCGCCAAATGCTTAACGACAACATTTGAATATTCCATCGATATAGTGTGGCTTGTTGCATTGTCCACCAGGATAATTATTCGCCTTTTTTGCAGCTTCATTTGCCGATTGACAGAAGAAGCCAATCATTAAAAATTACGGTTGTCATCCATGCTTTTTTATTGTGTGCCCACGTGACCATAAAATTATTAAGATCGATTTTGTTTTGGCGAAAAACTCTTGGCATGGCAGCATTTCCAATAATAAGGGGCTTTAATTTTTCACCTGTGGCACTACAGCAAAAAAGAACACTAAGCCTTTCTTTCGCCATTTTTCCACTTTTGCATTTATCGCCTTTAGCCACAAGACTTTTTGTTGGAAGTTGGCGGTAAAAAACTCCTGTTTCATCTGCGTTAAACTGGTCTTCTGGTGGAAAGTCTTTTAAAAGTTGAGGCAACTTCATTTTCCAAGTGGTTGCAGCATCATGGTCCACATTAGCACTTTCACCACATAATACCCGGAATTGAATATTATTCCTTTTCCGAAAAGATTCCAGCCACCCATTGCTCGCATGAAAGTTTTCAATTTTGAGCTTATCCGCTAATTGCTTTGCTTTTTCTTGCAGCAAAGGACCACTCACGGGGATGTTTTTTGATCTGCATTTCGTGAAAAAAGAAAGAACTCCAAGATTTACGTCTTCGAAAAGAGTCCTTCTTAGCTTTCGTCTCCTTTCATCTGATACATTAGTTCCTAATGTATCTAAAATTTGTCTCTTTTGGGCCTTAATGTTAGCAACAGTTGATTTAGAGATACCGAATTTGTCGGCCAAAGTCCTTTGTGATGTGCCTCTTTGTATTTCTTGTAAAACTTCTGCTTTCTTACTTAAAGAAAGCTCAGTTAAAGATTTCCTCGGTGGCATTTTTAAATCTAAAAATATGATTTCCATAATTAACAATTTCTATGCACTCAGATCTAATGTTTCTCTTACATAAGTTCAATCCTCAAAATCACTCCTTTTTCTCGCTTGCTTTACACTAAAATCACGCGCACTTTAACTTCTGAAGCTCACAGACTAAAAAATTGGATTGTTGATTACGGAAATTGGAAATTGATTACGTGCATATGCAACGCGTTGAAACATGAATCAACCTCTCGTTATTTTACCGCTACACACTGTACATATGTATGTTTTCGAACCATTCGTTTAACTGTCAGTCGAATATGTATGTACATGCAGAAAAATGAACACACGACTATGCAGCCAGCAGAAGAATTGAATATACGATTACGGACAACTTTCGCAGGTTATTTTGTGTGGAAAATGAGATAAAACGCGAACATTTGTGGCCAAGTTTCAAGATAGGCAGGTGGACAACATACAAAGGTGTTGGAGAACACATTTGTATGCGCTTTTCTTGGTGCAGCTAAATATTGGTCAATTTCGGCAGGTGGCCAACTTACAAGGGTGGTCAACTTTGCAGGTTGCACTGTATATTGTATCATATACTTGCATCATCTACCTCAGACTTTAATTTTTATTTTTTTCCAAATCCCCTTGTACAAGAATACATCTTGTTCAGTTTTTTTGGCTTAAAAACCTAAGCTCACGACCGTTCAAACTTATGAATATCTCTGGTTCTCTAAAAAGTTGCCGGCATACTCTTTGTTTATCAGACTTAAGCTGGCAACGTTCAACGTTGACAAACTCACCTCACTAATGCTCATGTCCTATGAAACTTACCTACGAAATTTGAGTCTGTACCCCTCTTACAATATTCTCAGAAAAGACATGAACTCAACAATATTTTGCCTTTCTTCGAATATCACATAGACAAACTGGCCCCTAAGTTTAGACCTAAGACAAGCTAAGGGATACCTATGTTACGGAGTCGTAAATCTACAAAGTCATATAACTATCCTAACTTTTCTACTTCGTTATAATAGGTATCACTAGGCAGACTGTCTTATAGGCAACAGTCAACAAGGCTTGCATGTTCCTTGGTGACTTGGCGAAGAGCTAATTGGGATACCGGGCAGTAATGTTGCTCTGTTTGGCCAAGGGTGCATTCCCTCGATGTTTAGCATGCAAGAGTCTTTATTGATAATTTCTCTTGTTGTGGTCAGATTACCTCATTTTGCCGATACGACAATTGGTTTTGTAATCCCATATATCCATCGCAGGATGCTGTAGCTACGCTCCCGTAACTTTGCTTCTAGGATCCTGCATAGCATGGGAACTCAGGTGGCCTTCTTTGAAATAACCTCCATCTGTTTCTGAATGAATGGTACTACCTCTAGTTGTATCTACTCTAATGCTAGATGACGCATGAGTCTAATGATTACAAATCCATCTGGATACTGTGGTCTTCACTATTTTTCTTATGAATCGTTTAACTTGTCAGGCGTTATTAGGAAAGGTTGGTGTTCAGCCACCCAGATCTCTACTTTCTTCGCGTGCAAGTTCAGAAACTGCCTCTGTATATATGATAGTTGTCCATTGCTTTGTCGTCTGTAAAATAAGCAATGCGAGGCTGAAGGATTTGTACGACTTCAGCTGTATCGGGTCTTTTTTCTGGCTTTTGACATAAACCCAACATATGCTTTTGCCCACTAAAGGTAGTAATAGGCAAAATAGCCTTTGTTACTGGAGTCGACCCATCCACATTTTGATGATTCTAACCTCCCTTCATAACAATATTGCTGATGCTGTTATCCAGTCTTTCTTGGAGCTCGCAATGGGTTCGTCTGGTTCCCAATAGCAAGCTTCGTGGACATGTGTTTCTATGAGGTGTAATGCCTCCGTCTTAGCTGAAATTTACTTCCTCCAGAGACTCTCGACAGTGTCAGAGTCTTTTGCAGCCAGTCGCTAAAGAAGTGCTTAGGTTAGTCTTCCGGAATTTTCCAAACATTTTCGCTTTTTCCATTTTTTTTTTTCCATTTTTTTGATTCCCTTTCTGCTGCTTGCTGCGAGCATAATTGAGATGGCATCTTTTATTTTTTCGAGATGTTCTAGGCTGCTTTATTGGTAGGTTTCCCATTCAGTTTTAGTTAGACTCATTAGGTCTATCAGACCATATCAGACAATAATGTTTTCCTGTTGTTAATCAATCTGCTTTCGCTCGAGTTACCAAGTGTAAGATGAGGGATGATGGGTGCCCAGTGACCGTCGCTCAAGTGGTAGTATATTGGCTTCCCAATCGGATAGTTTGGGGTTCAATACCAGCCGTGCCTGAAAGACTTTTTTTCAGTTAACTAAAATACTAAAGAAAAGCTAAAAACAACATCAAGTCAATTTACACTAATAATTTAGTCTCCCCATTAAATGTTGAATGCCAACAACGGAGCGAAATAACCACTGAGCCCAAACATCTTTCTCTTTCTCTCTATTAAATTTTCCAAAAAACTTAACACGTACTCCGGCATTTTAAGAGTAGTCACTCCCTCTTGAGTGGTCCTTTAATAAAAAAGAAAAACAAATGCTCACATAGCCCACCGGAAAGGGTCCTTTGTCCCAATTTTGGATTTTACCCCGAAACTGGTAGAGACTACTATTTCAGATCAAACTCGCATTGAATTGGAAGTTCTTCGAGATGGGGCACGGTTCTAATGCGTTTCTCTATTTCAGAACTAACCGAGCCCGAAGTTGCTTAATTTATGTAATCTCTGGTCTGGTTTTTATTATCCTAACTTCTAGTGTAGGTTTAATCCAATTCCACATATCAGGTTTTCCAATAAGGACTTGACAACTTTTTTTTTTAACTTTATTATCGGCTTGAAGTACAATCAAAACATGGAACTCGACTTCATTCATATGGCCACCGCGGGCACGTTTGCAGCGGTCGATTCGTTGGACCCAATTTTCAACGACTCGGCCACACATTTCGGCTAAAACGGCCGCTATTTCGCGTTCAATGTTGGCTCTGAGCTCTTCCAACGTCGTACCAACGACTTAACGTAGCAGCACAGAAAATAGTCAAGCGGCGTTAAATCGCACGAACGAGGCGGCCAATCGACTGGCCCATTTCTTGAGATAACACGCTCACCATACTTACTCTTCAATAAGTCGATTGTAGCGTGTGCTGTGTGGCTTGTGGCATCATCCTGTTGAAACCACATATCGTCCAAGTCCATATCTTCAAATTCGGGCCAAAAATAATCGGTGATCATGGCGCGATAACGATGACCATTCACAGTAACGTGACGATCGTTATCGTCGACGAAAAAATATGTCCCAATAACACCGCCGGCATGCAAACCACACCAAACAGTTATTTTTTGTGGATGAAGTGGTGATTCATGAAGCACATGTGGATTTTCAACCGACCAATAACGCATATTTTGCTTATTGACGAACCCATTGAGCCAAAAATCAGCTTCGTCACTGAAGATGATTTTGCGATGAAATTCATCATCTTGGCGCATCTTCTCCAGAACCCAAACGGAGAACGTACGTCGCTTCAAATGGTCCATCGGCTTCAATTCTTGAGTCAGCTTGATCTTGTATGAGTGTAAACCAAAATCCTTACGCAAAATCCGATTTGGATGGTTTGCTACGGCGCCTGAACGGCAGCGATATTTTCGACATTTCGACCAACCCGTTGTCTCACTGACACGGCAACATCACACAACGAATAGATAGACTCAAATTTTTGCACTAAACTTGTTATTTCCTGTCTACTAGGGCGAGAATTACGACCGCAAATTGGAGTTAAAGTTGCAGTCCCGACTCCGCATTTCGGTAGAAAATTTTTATAATTTGCAGACGCTACTCGTTCGTGTACTTTACCATGATGAAAGTGTTGAGTTTACTGAATAAATTGACAGTGACAGTTTGATGATTTGTGAAAGAGTGCGTTCACACATTAAATTCAGAGTTGTCAAGTCCCTATTGGAAAACCCTTTACTATTAGCGCTGATTACTTCAATGTTATATATTGTTAAGGATGCATCGGATATCAATGAAACAGCCAACTGATTTCTTCATTTTTGCTAATCGGTTCCGCTAAGTTGACGGTAATCCTGCGAGAGCATAGGTAGTTGATTTTTCCGGTTGGTTGTGACTCACATCTCAAATACACCTGCCAATGTCTTGTTCCAATTATATGTCAATTATATATGTCCGTCTTCTGTTACTTCCCTTTGTGTACTCTGCTAATGTTTCTATGATGAGAGATCTCATTGCCTCATTCCAAATCAATTATAAGGTAGAACTCTGATGCCTTTACTTTTCTTTCAATGCATCCAAGGTAAGACCCTTCGAATTCATATAAAAAGAAGCACCAATATAAATTTGTTTATTACATAATTGAAATATTATATTAAAACACTTTGGATATACATAATAATTTTTAAAAAAAAATCTCTTCATTCCCTTATGTAGATCGAACAAGATAACGAATACGACCAACCGACCAGAGCTCCAATAAGGTAAGTCACCAACTCATTTTCCTCACGTAGATGTAAAATCCTTTTTCTTTCTATCACCGTTAACAACTTTTTTTTTTAATTTAAAAATAAAAAAAAAAACAAACAAACAAAACCCAATTGGCAACTAAACGAGAACATTATCTCGACTCAAAACTGTCAATATACTATTTAGAATCCTAGATTTCAGACTTTTTTGGTTTCCGACTTAATTGGTTTGAAAGCGCTTTGTATAAGCATTTGTTAGACTTGCCTATCCTTAAAAATCAATAAAGAAACAGCCCCCTCGCACATACATTATACAACAACATAATACACACACACACACTTCCACACACATTAAAATTACATTTATTCAAAATTCCAAGATTCAAATTAATAAGTAAATGAAATCTTACCAAAAAAAAAAAAAAAAAACAAAACCATTCCGAAACTAGGGGAGACCGATTTACGATCAATTCGATCAGTGATCGTCCAATTGTGGTGTCATCAACTGTCGACATTGACGATGAGCCTTTCTACTCATCGTTTTCCTCCACACTACCCCCGCAATCCAATTCTCAAGAGGAAGACGAAGATCTCTTTGATTTACCATTTTTACGACGTAAACCATCACCAACACCATTACCATCAATGGTACCGATAGTGTCAGCAACATATGAACCAAAAATCATTGCCACTATACCAGCCGATGAGTATAGTCTTTTCAATGAGAGCCCATCATCAACTCTATCATCAACAACGTCTACAGAGGCTACAACGCGTATGACGACCAAATCAACAACTCCATCTACAACAAGTACAACAACCACAACCACAACAACAACCACACAAACACCATCAACACAATATGAAATAACATCATCCACAACGACTACAAAAAGGTAGTACAATAAAGCTTTCCTTTTTCTTCTTCCAAAAAGAAATGTTTTTGCCATGTCATTTATTTAGAAAAAAAAAGTATGTTTATATATAACCGCTAAATTAAAAAAAAAAAAAAACAAATACATCATCGAAAGCTTTATTTGTCACCCCCAAAAGAAAAAAAATAACAAAAGTTAACAAACATTTTTTTGGCAACTAAAATTCATTCAAATATTTTGTACAAAACTAACACACAGTCACACTAATAAATGAAACACAACATTCACACTTACACAATGGCATTTACACTTTAGAATGTGATCCACCAACTGGGAGTTAGAGTAACAATTTACAAAAAAAAAAAACAACAGCTGACTGTAGCATGCAAATTTAGTACACCTTGCAGAACAATTTTGACAGCGCTGCCATTTGCCAAAGCTTAAATTCAAACACTATTTACTGTCACTTTGGCACGTGTGTTTTATGTTTTTGACCATTGAGCAAATGTCAAAGTCAAAACACGTTACACCCGTCGAAGGGCCAACAGAATTAAATGATCACCCTATCGGAATGCGGTACACTGTTTCATTTGCATGTGACATTTCCGCAGAAGCATGAGGCACGCCACTTTTATTTTTATTTTTTTTACGCATGGACATGCATGAGTCATAATAATTACCGAAAACTGAGTTGATATCTTTTTTTTGTAACTTCTTGAATCACTATATTTTTGTGCTAAATTTTGTAGAGAACTGTGAATTTTTACCTTTTCTTTTGAACATGCCTGGATTTTTTTGACAGATATAACATAAATACAGGGATGCTTTACTTTTGAAAATTTCCATAGGAACTTTAAAAGCAGGTGAAACGCGTCAAAATTTAGAAAAATCGAGTCTTTAGGGCAAGCAATTTAGTGAGACAATCTTCAGAACTGTCAGATCTGACAGAACAATATAAACTACGCGAGAAACTACTCAAAAGGAACTTTTTCTTATTCCAAACAGTCAACAAATATTTCAAAAATATTGTTCGAAAAACTTAACAAGTTACCTCTAGGTCAATAACGAAAGCTACTGAACCAGACGATTCGACCAAGCGCATTCTGTGGGTCCTAGTTTTTGTCACTCTTTCCAGCATTTGGGGCTCCATCTCACCAATAATGCTCTGAATATTTGCCTCCACTGTCTTAATATTTAGTTTTGCGGTTTATCAGAATACTGCACATCAAAGACGACCTCACAATGTTCCAGAAGAAGTAATCGAATGTTGTCAAGTCGGACGGTCTCGGCCAATGCAATGGTCCACTTCGCGATATATGTACATGTACTCTTGTCCTTGAAACGATCCTCAGAAAGTCAATGGCACGTAGCGACATTCTGCTGAAACCACATATTGTCCGCATCAATACCGTCCAAATTTTCGATGAAATAACTACTGATCATTGTTCGTGAGGACCACAACAAACAGTTCACTTTGTAGATGTAATTGAGTCGTATGTGTCTTTTCTGGATTTGCCTCACTCCAGTAACGGCAATTTTTAATTGTCAGGGAACCATTGAACCAAAAGTGAGCCTCGTCACTAAACGCGATTTTTCGATGAAAATAAGGGTCAATTGCAAGCTGCTCAAAGACCCAATTTGCGGACTCCCATCGCAACCCACGGTTTGGGTTACATTAGTTTCTCCAGTTGTATTTCCTTTGTAGTGGACGGACAAATGCCAAACTGTTGTTTGGCGCCGGTGGCGGCGTATTGTTGGCTTTACGCCATGTGAAGTGTGTATGGTACGAAATTCATCCGCAAAACGAATAGAGCGCTCAGTTGGTCGATTATGAGGAGCGAAAAAACATCACGACGCTCGCAGAGGAGTCCTTCACGGTGTCGTTTTCACTCTCATGTCAAGTTTTTCTCACGAAAAGTGAAGTCTAACGTCTGTCGTCCTTCTAGAAACCAGCGTCGCGTCATAGATCGCCAACTGTGAAGATCCAGCTACGTTCGTTTGCTGGCTCAAATTCTGATCGAAACTATTCATGAGCACAGGGAAAATCGATTTAGTGTTTTCGCAGCAACGCAACTTCTGCTGTCATAGTTGAAGGTCCATGTGACCACAGTCAAAATACAGATCATCAAAGCTTCAGCGCTTGTTGTTCTAAGGACAACATATTGTTAAACGGAAAATGGTTTTGAGAGTGTAACCAAGGCAGACCGTTCTTGGCAGTCTGGTAAAAGCATCAGTAACGTATTTACACACAAGGTTGTTCTTTGGTCTTATTGTTGCCCTGCATACCCCAAGGACCTTCCATAGTAACACACATTAAGTCTTGCCGAAAGCTGCTTTACACTGACAGCAAGTAAGTAATGCCTTGGAGGTTTTCACCGCGACATGTTTTGTCCAAAGAAGTTCATTATCCGCGACGGTACGGAAATGCTTAGCTTGGTTGGAAACGTGCATGTTGCTGCTAAACAAGTCAAACAAATAAGTTTCATCCTTCTCGTGAAGCGAATATGGTCAATTTCGAGAGGATTGACTGAAAGCCCATTTCTAGTGCATCAATCGTCGATCACATATAGAGCTGCCTGTGCATTAGAACGAAAGGTCGCAAAGTGCGATCTGGCAGAAAGAACATCATCTGCATATGACTGGAATAGTCTGCATTACCTATAAGAGCTGCATAAACAATATATCCAGGCTGCACCTTCTACATGTTCCTTTATTCTTTGAGTCACACCCAAAATGCATGTTAATAGGCGAGAATTAAAGTCAAGACCATCTTATATCAATTTCATATTTTTCGGCCGAGCTCTCTCACAATCCTTCTAACTGTTCCAATTCGAAAAGATGATCAAAATTACATCTTTAGTCACTCATGCAAATTTTAGTGAAAAGACTTTCTGAAAAATCGATAACATCATCCTGAAGCTCGGTTTAGAACTATTATACACAAAAATTACCAAAACACGAATCTTCCTCATCTCTTAACCTAAAACAGTCTTAATTTTGGCCAGGCTGCAACATTGACTTCATAAATATTGTATTATGGATACGAGAGGTGATAAAACGAACTCCAGGCGACTCGTCGACAACCTTTATTAAGAAATTCCGACACATGCTTCGCACTTCGCCCATCAGTTGTTGTTTTGCCTTCCTGGGCGTGCGTCAACCCTTATGTTTCCGGGCCTTTACTGAAGCGGCTAGCCTAACTGGTACCTCACTACCAAAGAACCTCACTTAAAGCCTCTTAGATTTCAGGAACTTTCTCTGACGGTATGGTTTGCGTAGCAACAGTTTCACTGATTTAATGGTAGTTCCACCCGACATTCCGAAGGCCAATAATAACAAATTTAGCATCTCTTCGTTTATGGTATTGAAAATGGAAAAGCGGCACGGCTCCATTCTTTCCCCGATACTTTTTAAAAAAATTTCTAACCGTCTCTTATCGACTTATCTCTGATCCAACAAATTCTCTTAGTGACAACAACAGCCCGTGCCTTTCACTTTCATTGACTCACATCCCTAATCTTTGATCAGGAACTTCAGGGCAATTTAAGCACATTAAAATCCGATACTTACGGTATTCCTAATTGAGCAACCACATGTAAGTAGAATTTTATGGTTCTCATTTAAAATGCTATCCTTAAAGCCATCATTAACGATTGGAATTTGCATCGCCAACACGGAAAGCTTTCCATTCATCCTATGTGTATAAGTAACAACGTAAAATAGAATGAACACATATTCGCTTTCGCCAACCATCTACTCCGATATCTGATCGGATACTCCTAGTACCTCTCTGCACATGCAATATGGTTGGATTAAAAAACTTACATTCCTCAGCCAAGTGACATCCTCTAACACTGGCGTAGTTTATATTGCTTCTCATTGATTTGTGGGTTCCTTAACCACTAGTACTTTACCGAAAATCTTCAACGACCACCCGGTATGGTTTATCATTACTTTGCCCTTAAACCCAACAAAGGACGTACCACGAAGTACTCTGATTTTTTTCTAAGCCCCAGAATAGCTTATGAAATGCTCTACTATGGTCTGGATAATCCCAGTCATTAGTCTACAAATATTCACAACCAATGTGCATGTCTAGGTAAACATCTAAAAGATTTTCATAATTCCTTGAGCTGTCAAGAAATTTCACTTTAGTCACAAAGGCCTGTCCCAGAGAGTAATGAATTATTCAGCAGCTTTCATAACTTCCTCTCTCTCTATATAATGCTACCACAACGGAATCTTTTAGCGACAAGTACCATGAATGTCCTTTTTCTTAAACAGAAACTTCGGCATATCTTCTTCTTCATATGTCAGTATCAACACTTCATCTAAGTCATCTTTTGAACTAGAGAATAGAATTCTAGGATTTATCTTCTTCATACCTACTACTTCAATACTCAAACTCGAAGAATTTGTGTTTCTATCAGTTTATTCGGTGCACCAAATCACTTCCTGACTCCACTCATCTTCATCTAGCCTCACCGACGTGGGATAGCCAGCCAATCCAACCTTTTAAGGATGATTGTTTTACCAAAGACTAAAGTCTTAATCTCAGTCTTAGTATTCCCTCAGTAACCCACATTTACCCGATCTCTTACGGGGATCCAGAATATTCCTTGGCGAAAATATGACTGTTACAATCGCATACCGATGCTGATATCTCCCTCATCAGTGTTCTTCCTTTTCAAGTGAAGAAGGGTAAAAAAAACCCTGACAGTGAACGTGTTAAGCCTTTCGAAAGCACTTCGAACATCTACCGCCGATCCTTTCTCTATATTATCTTATGTTTCCCCAGCTGAATATTGTTGTCCTTCCAGTTGACGCTTTGCTCCTTACCGTATCCTAAGTAGATACATATATGCACTTTGAGCCTTGTTAGTTTCATTTTCAAGGATACAAGCCCCTGTCCTTTTAAGATAATGTAAGCACTTGAAGCAAACGCTTGTTTCCTTGTCACAATGCTGTCAGTGTTAGTGTGTCTGGGATTGAATTCATATCGCCATCTGTAGTGAGAATATTCCGGAAAAATTGTTGCCCTATTTGGTATAAGGATCCTTTGGCTACTTAACTAGCAAACTATTGATCGAGCTCCTAGATTAAATTCAGATAATCAGAATATGACGTTTTGAATTTTTGATTGAAACCTAGGACTCTTCCAAAATCCCAAGCATTTCTCCGCAATAGCTTGGTCTTTAAGGTAGACGTCTGTCTTCCTTCACGCCAGTTCAGTTGCTACTTTTTTCCTTCGCTATCATCCAAAATACAAATTTCAGAAGCCTGCCGATACCGACTGACGGAAACCTGTTACTGTTCCCATTTTGTGTGCCTTTGCAGATTTTTTTAAAGTTAATCCACGTGATTCCTTATTTTAACTACTCGCAGTATACGTGTCTACAAGTCATATTTAACGCTTTCCTCTTACGTCCATTTTAATTAGTAAACATAGTATGATCAGTTGAAAAGTCTTGTCTCCATCATAGTAATCTTCATACATTCAAAACCAACACGACACGAATTATGATTTTTATGTTTGGCATAGGTCGTTTAATTTGAAAAAAAAATTTAAATGTCACATGCAATTATTGATATAGTAGTTCCTATTCCGGTTTACGGGTTTTCTCCAAAGATATTCAATAGAAATACTACAAAAAAACCGCAATTACAAGGCAACGAATCGCCACACTCTACCACTTCATTTAAATATAAGTTAGAACAATTTTTCTTTTAAACTTGACCCAAAATTGAAGCATCTTCTCATGCTCATAACACTCACAGATTCCTTCAACAGGTAAAATAAAATAAAACAAAAATCATGAGACTAAATAAAATACTAAACTCATGACAACTTACTCTCTGAAAGTCTTCTTTTTCTTCCATCGCCCTCCCCTATATATGTTTTCTGTGACTACTTAAAAAACATCACTCACACTCTTTTCGTTTCGATCAATTATCCACACAACACTGTTCCAAAAACTCGTATGTTTACCAGATAAAATAAAAATACAAATACAAATAAAAAAAAAATCCAAATTTCATTGAGCATTCATAACTTTCTCATGTCACTCTCGAAACCCTACAACAGATCCAACAGATTATCGGACGATGGTATCTCGACCACTACAAATAAGGCAACCCCCAAGTCTGTAGTTTTAACCTTCACCTCGAATGTGGGCCTTACCAATCAATCCAATCGCCACAAAACCAATACAGATTCCTCCCTAACTCAATCCCCATCCGAACGTACCCAAAATGTACAGGTTGTAGCTCAAAATGCGCTGAAACGTGAAAACTCAGAAGAAACATCCGAACAGGCTCCAGAAACCAATTCATCGGTCAAGCCAGCCAGAGGAAATGGTACAAAATCTCGATTCACAACCTCTACCGAAGGTTTATCGACCAGTAGTCTGAGATCTATACAAATACTTGGACAACAAAAGGACGATACCAGTGATGAATTCAAAGAAGAGGTAGTGGAGAAAGCGGTTACAGAATCCCAGAGAAAGAAGATTCTTAGTTACATCATATCCGACATGGAACCGCAAAGTTTTAAGCCACCTATTGCAAGATCATCGAGGACAACTTCCACCACAGAGGGAACAGCAATTCGTTCTTCAAAGGACCGAGATAGAGGACAGAAGACATATCGATTTAATCTTTCTCAAGATTTTCGAGGTTTCAACTTGAAGAGTGAAGAATCTGACCGAAATCCACTATCAGAATCAGAAGTACAATCAGGTGAAAAGGAAGTTCCAATTTTTGTTCGCTCTCGACCGAAATTCGAGCCAAAAGAGATCGCCCTTGACGAAAAAGATGAAGATACCCAGCCTACCACTTACATTCCCATACGCTCATGGAGATTCTCCCGAACAAGCCCTGTTCCGTTCTCCAAACAAGATTCCAATGCTCTAAATGCTGAAGATCCAAACGAAAGTCAGGAGCAAGATTCAGGAGCGCCCATAACAAGGGATAGTCCAAGTGAAGACTATGTCTCGTCATCTGGTAGTGAACACACCCTTGTAACAGAAAGATCAACAACTGAGGCCATTCAAAGTTTCACAGCACGAGCCTCTCTATTTAAGGACAATTTAAGGACAACCTATGAGACTACTGGACCCACAAAATACGTATCACCTTATAAGAGTCTGGAAACTATTTTACAAGAAAAAGAAGACTCACTTAGATTCAATTCGATAAGAAGTACACTATCTTCAAGGACATCCAGTTCAACGCCAGCCTACCAATCAACCACACAGAAGCCGTTTAGAAGTTACTTCCTCATCACTTCACCCCCAAGAGCTTTCAATATTTCAAGTACCTCAACAACGTCACGAACTTTACCTACATTAAATTGGAGACTTAACCAGACAACATCGGTGGTATGGCCATCATCGACACTTCCAACAACGAGCAGTACAACAACCACTACGACCACAACTACAACACCCAAGCCAACGACAACAACTTCGTCCACAACTTCGAAGACCACTACTACAACAACACCAGAACCCGAAACATCACCTCTCACAACAGTATCGTCGACGTCAACACTAAAACTACCATCGACGTCATATCGTTCAAAATTACGCCAAGATACAGCTTCAAATTATAATCACGAAGCTCGTTCTAGAGGCCGATCAAGATACACCTTCTCAAATGCTTTGGACGATGAAGCAACAACATACTCTCCCAAATATCGTTTTGTCTCGGCAAAGTATGAAAGCACCACCTACAATCCAGAGACTCCGCCATACGCCTACAGACGAAGAACAAGGCCCACCATAGCCCGTCAGCCAAAGTCGACAACCGAAAGAGAATTCTTCCAGAAAGCCAGAAAACCAAACTCAGACTACGAAAACGAATCCTTTGACAGACCTCGCTCTGAAGCTCTAATCGGTCATTCGATCAACAAAAACGATAATACCTACACCGATAAACCCCAGAGGTATACCACTCCGACTTTAACGACAACAACAGAACGAGTTGTCGAGATCACCGATCGTTCGGTTCAATACTATTCCAAGTATCGTACCACAGCCGCTCCTGAACGGACTCTAGCTGATTCCATCAAAAACGGCGGTTACCTAGCAAACAGTCGCGGAAAATATCGTGATCTTGGTTTTGATGATGAATTCAAGGCAAATGTTGAAGAGATCACTAAAGAGGGTACAACAACCCAATCATCCACTGAATCAACCACTTCCACAATTCCTATCCCAACTACTGTTCCATTACCTCCACGTACAACAACCAGTACCAGTACAGCAGCTCCAACAACCACTACAACCACTGCAAGTACAACCACGTCAACGACCACAACCACCACTACTCCATCCACTACAACCACTCCCACTTCCACTACCACTACCACTACCACTACTACAACACCACCACCCCCCACAACAACAATAACAACAACAACCACCACCACCACTGCCACATCAAAAACCCTCTCCCCCAAATCCATAATCCCACCTCGAGCGTCTCGAGTAAATACAGCCATCAAGACATCGATTGCTGCCGCCTCAAATCGGAATAAGGCTCTAGCGTCATCCGCATTTGCTAAATGTGCCGACAGTACGCCAAATACAAAGTGCAACGAAATCCCTTCGAGGTATATACATTCAAAAATCTATCTAGATACTAGAAAGCCTTTAATACGGATCGAGGGAGTTCTCTTTAGACTTTCTGCAGTTTATTATTTTTTCTTCTTTTTTTTTTCTTATTTACGTAAACCCTCTATGCTAAATATTTATAAAACAAAAATTGGACAGCTCTTGTTGTCGAACGCATTTCGTTGGTGTATGCTGAACAGAAAAGATAAATCTTTAAGATATCGAGAAAAATGTTAATTTGGTTCTTCTGACAGGTCTAACTGGTGGCGGGTCCTTTTTGCCTCAAAAAATCACTCTTTTTTTGGGAGAATTCTATTTTAGTAGAATTTTAGTACAACAAGCACAGTAGAGACTAAAAAATAAAAAACAAAAAAATTATATTCAGTTCACGCACTAATTCTTAAGAACAAAACAAAAAAGTTGTATTCGGATGAAAAAGAATATCACAGATTCACAGATACCTACCTCATCTAGCTATTAACCACTAAAAACGAATAGTTATTCGGCAACACTTCAGTTAAAATTAAGATCAACGAAATTTATCTAGTTTTTAAGTACCAAATGGTTAGTTTTAAAATATGTATCACACTTAGTTGATTCGTAAGATGAGCCAGATTACAAACATCTTAAGCAAGTATTGAGATAAGAGACTCTAGTTTGACACTAAATAGCTCGAACTCCAAGATACTTTCAAACACACTGAATCAGCGAGTATCCTGAAATCGTTTTAGAGACAGTCTATCTTATGTTAGTTCGGTATCGATTATCTAATATCCTTATCATTGGAACCTAAGAAGCAAAAATACCATTTTGATATACGAGTACCCCTAGGTTGTGTGTTATCACTCTTAATAAAAAATAAAAAAAAACAGATTTTTTGATATTCAAATAGTATGCAAATTATGTCAAGACAGGATCTCGATCCAGGGAGAATCTCTACCTAAGATACGGCTCATCGACTCTGGGCAGAATGCTTCCAACTATCCAAATTAAACGCTCTGTCGTGTGTGACGTTTACGAGTACTCGTAAAACCATAGTTTCATACTTTTTTGAACTTCAACTAAAAAGTGATTCTTGAAACGTGTACTAGCACGAGTACATTGTGATTGAGCCTTAACTTTATTTTCTGACATACTTCAGGCCTCTCTATTATCATATTTTGACAGTTCGATTAAATACAATTTTAACCAAGGCATCGTACACATCAACTAAACGTTTGACCATCGTAAAAACTTTTTACAAAAATAACAAGTCAACATATCGTGCTTTACGTATAATTTTCCGTGTCGGTAAGAGATCAAATAAACGAACAATTACACGAATTATGCAGAAGTTTGTGGAGAACCAAGCGCTCCTGTATACCGAGAAACATCCACGTAAGGTCCGTACTTCTGAAAAAATTGAGGCCCATGTCTATTCGCCAAAGGTCACAACAGTTGGAGTTGTCTTATTCTCCACGGCTTCGAAAAAACCTCAATTTTCTCAGTTCTTGATCTTTGGCGATGAAATGCATTTTCAATTTGATGGCTACGTTAACAAGCAAAACTGCCGATAGTGTGAAAATCTTACGGAAATGACACAAGCTACTCAATATACTGAGAAAGTCACAGTTTGGAGCGGTTGTAATTACTACCGTACCATTTTGGAAAGCTTTTTCTTAACAGAATTGCATGGAATGGACTTAAGAAAGATCGAATTCCAAAAAGACGGTGATTGCCAACATCGCACCAAATAATCGATTTTTTTAAGACAAATTTCGTGAAATGAACCGATAAGTTGGCCTGCGTGGTCGTGTGATCTAAGGCCTTTTCTAAAAGATCGAGTTTTTGCCAATGCTCACTAAACCACCGAAGTATTAAAACCCAAAATTCGAGCCGGCATCCTTCTGATAATCAACGAATATGCCAAAATGTATTCAACAATTCCAATCATCGTTCGATTGTCTAAAGACCAGGAAAGGGTGCAATCATTGTTGGTTAGAAGAAAGGTTAGAAGAGACCCTACGTCTTATAGAACAACTTACTCGTACAGTATAAGTGATTTTGATGCGCCTGCATGTTGTTTTCCTAGCAGACTGCCATTCATAATGAAAAGCAATATTAGACAAATTACCCTCACGACCTCCGTTGACCTCCTCTTTTGATAAAAATACACAGCTTATTCGAAAAGTTCCGGGACTGATTTTTTCTAACAAAGAAAAACCGTGTTGAGACTCCTTCTATACACATTTCTGGCCGGTCATAGAGCCCCTGGACAACCCCTGCCTATCGAAAAATCTTCTTTCGTTGAGTTTCATCAATTTTCATCAAAACGCTCTGCTTTCAAACTGATCACGAAAGCTGATTTTTAAGCCAGAAACTTGATTTCCATTTCACGAACCAACGACCCAGGGGATACAATTCCAGACGTACGCACTGTTTCCGTCTTAAAAATGCTCGTTTGACTTATGTTCAGTTGCTCAGTAAAAATTTTAAACATTGCTTGCCGATTAGAAGATCGTGTTCTAACGACTCGTGACTGTGAACCGCGAATACCTTTCAAATATCATACTGCGACTCAAGCACTCATCACCTCCCTTTTCAATATTTCTGAACCACTCAAATCTTTAAAGAAATGTTAAGGGCACATTTCAGGCGCAATTAAGCAATAGTCCTACAAGCAAAGTGGAAAGTTGGTCCGTCTTGTTAAAACCTTCAGTATCCAAGTTGACCTTTTGCAATTCAGTCCATGATCACACACATAAGACACTGTTGACCATTAGTTGCTTCCCGATTAGACCGATATAAACATCACACGACTACTTAAAGTGCAGATTAGTATCATACGACTGATATGTGGATTCTGAAGTGAGACCTGTCTCATCACTTTTAATTATTCCTTTGTAACCATTGAGAGCTGGTCTTAATACAGCTTATGTAAATCATAGTAATCATCGGTGAAGGTGACTTACTTGCTGATTACTGTCTTTCAGATCACTTTTAAGTAGACCAGAGGCTGCCATATAAGTGGCTGAGAGATCACTAACTGGGAGACCACTACCTGGAAAATCAATAGCATTCAGATCACTTTCTAACAGATCCGTATTCATCAAATCACAGCCTAAATTCTTAATGCGTCCTTGCAGATCACTGTCTGGTTGATCACCGATAATTAGATCCCTGTCTGGCACGTTAGTGATTGTCATGTCATTAACTGGTAAAGTGTCCAGTGTCTGCCTCGTAGATCAGTAACACTCACTATTTGCAAAACACAGTCAAAATTCTTAAATGTTTCGTGAACATAATATTACAGATATTGACATATTACTGACTCTCAAATCACTGTCTGCTGATCACTGGCTGGCAGATCACTGGCGGTTAGATCACTGTCTGGGAGGTCACTTTCAAGTAGACCAGAGGCTGGCAAATAAGTGGGTGGGAGATCACTGGCTGTTAGATCACTATCTGTGAGATCACTTTCTGGCAGTTCATTGTCTGGCAGATCACTTTCATCTTCACACATCGCTAGCTGGCAGATCACTTTCACTCTAGAACCTAGTAGAACAATCTATCTTACAATTATGAAACAGTAGGAACAGCGTGAAGTTTGACATGAAAAAGTTCAGCAATTTTTCTATCGGAACTATCATTTCATGGCCTACAATTAGTCTAACGTTCCGTACATATGTAGGCGTAACAAAAAGCTTCCATGATTTTAGTTATTGTAATTTGGCAATGTTGATATTTTATAGCGAGTAATATTTTTCATTCTGCGATATTTGCACCCCTAAGTGTTAGACCGCTATTTTACTAGAGCTTATCGGAACTCATTTTTCTTACACAGAGGCAGATACGAGTATATCCGAGGATTCATGGAATATGAGTGTTTTGTTTCTTCTCACTCTGATTGTGACTGGAAAATTTTTTCCATTTCCAATGGCTTGGCGTCCATGACATGACCTCATCACCAGAAGACCATCATTTCCTGATATCAGTATTCAAAATGTGTTGTCATGTCATGTGTTTTCTTTCTTCTTAATGTCACTTTTCGTACCTATGTCATCTGTCCAAAAAGGTTACTGAAGCGGAGCGGTTTTAATAAAAAATCATCCCATCAAGACAACAAATAAGATAAAGTTTTTCCGTTCGATTCTACGCTCCTTCCTCGTGAAAGGAAGTATCTCAGGCTACGCCTAATAAAAGTTCAACTTCGTAGGTGACCGTGGCTCAAGTGGTAGTGGACTGGCTTCCAAATTGAAAGGTTCGGTGTTCGAAGCCCAACCTCGTCCGAAAGACAATCAAGTAAGATGAAGAGCCATCTTCCACTAAGAATTTAGTCACCTCATTAAATGTAGAATGGCACCCATATAGAGCGGAATAACCACTGAGCCCAAACATCTTTCTTTCTCTCTCTATCCCATTTTCCGAAAATCTTACCACATGCTCAGGCATTATAAGTGTATTCATACCTACTTGAGTGTTAAAAACTGCAGATATTCAGAGGTCCAAACTGAGGTAACGTATGGATTAGCGCCGGATTCAGTCAGGATCTAAAATGGCGTTAGCCAGAGAGAAGACCAAAGTACACCAAAATTACAGCTCAGTAGACTTGTATATCAAAAGCCTAAACAAATGTATAATTTGAAATCCGCCACAGTGCGCTGACTTAAGGGCTTGTCACACCTTAAAAGCTAAAATGTTTATCTATAGTATTTGTACTCTCGTCACGCAACTCGGAGTAGGCGAAAAATCGTAGGTCCTAATTATCTACACAGATAATGGATAAATAAGAGTGAAAATGGTTCCGGTCCTATGAGGAGTGTAGAGCGGCAGCGATTTAATATTATTTCCTGTATTTGTGCAACAGTGCAAGTACGCAACTTACTCGTAAGACATCTCTAATGTATCAAGAGTGGCACATATGTATAAATTAATAAAATAGAAAAAGCACCTTTTCCATAGCATCCATCATTTATTATTTTCATAATGAATTTTCATTTAAATTATTTCTTTTGCTTATAGTTGAAATTTTTGTATACAGTAACAGCTTACAAACTACAAAAACGAAAGATTAGTAAAAATAACCAAACTCGTATTATTTCAGTGTACACCAGCAAGGTTTTTTTTTAAACAATTCTTTAAGTCTACTAATTTGATATTTTATTTAGAGGGCTTATCCTATTATTCTCTTATTTATAAAAAACAAAAAAAAATAATTTTCAGTGCACTTTCGACGGCTACATTATTTTTGCACAATTTTAACTCCAATTCTATTGTTACAATCAGAACAAAGGCTATTAGCGGTCATAGCACTTCATTTACTTCGATGGACTCACTTTATTCCTATCCTTAAAAATAAATACATACTCGTACACTTGTCCTCTTATTCCTCTAATCCTAATCAAATCACTTTCTTTTCAAAAAGTAAAAAATAAAAACGATGGGGAAAACAAAACTTTTTTACGAGTAGTACATATTTTTCGAGTCTGTTTTATCTGTTGGGTTGCTGAGTATGCTTATTTTTACATTCATTTCTTTAGTTTTGGGAATAACATTTCCATTTTTCTCTGGAGTGATTCAAAATTACATATTTATTTTCAAACAACGTATGCTATAGAAAACAAAAGGAACACACTTATTTTTTTCTACAAAATCCACTCCAGACGAAATAGCTTTTTTTGTGGGTTAGCACTTGCAACTTCTACCCCCTACACAAATTTAAGTTTTTGTAGAAATTAAAATTGTTTCATTTTCTGCTTAGTTAAAATAAAAATATATATGATACATATTTATATAGTGAATTGTCTTTAAAAATTTATTTTCTTTTTTAAAAATCTGTCACACTTAGTTTCGGTAATTGTATTGGCTTTGTAATCACTATACACGAAGTTGAATTTAACAATTATAGACAAAAGCTATAGCACGCGTATAAAATTATAATAAAATCACTTTAATAATAATTTTTTTTCTCTTTTTTTATATTTACTCGTATATATAATATTATTTTAAATTTTCTTTTTTATGAAAATTAATGTGATTTTTTTGAATAAAACAAAAATTTAGAACAAACTCGAATAGAAATCGTGGTGGTTCTACTTATAACAATGGTGCTGAACGTGAACAGCCAGTAACTGTTACCAACAATCGAGGAACTCATCCACCGTAAGTTGTTTTACTAAAAAAAAAAACACATTTGTTATCAACTTTTTTATTTTGAAATATAAAAGTTTTGTTAGGTAGTTAAATGCACAATATACCAATAAGATGGACATGAGTTCCATAAGAAAGGAAAATTGTGCTAAAATATTTTATTGTTTTTATTTTTTAAATATATTTTTACTTGATTTAATCTACAAACGATGCTTTAAAAGTGACCAGTGACATAAATGCGCAAATATACCAAGATACATGGCTGTCTGCAGTTAAGTGTTGCGCGGATGAAATGTCAACAACAATGTCAGTTAAAATCGTCGCTGTGTTCAGTCGCCCTCTTACTTTACTCCATAATTTGTCAATTTCCTATTTCGCTATAAACCAATTTGATAACCTAATTTCTTACCCAATAATTGTTATCGCTGACTCGCCTTTTTATTTTTTTTTTTATTGTTGACCTACTAGTCTGTTCATTTCGCGACAGTGCGTTTAGTGCATTTTTCATTTTCCTAGTCTTCGTCATGTCTTCTTGTGGATTAACCAATTGCTCCATTAACGATTATAATGCTGACTTCGTTGCCTGTAAGGGGATCTGTTGCAAAATATTGTATTCCATGCTATTTGTGTTGGCCTAAATAAAAGAAACACGGTCTACCTTAAAGAGTTCTCCGAAAATCTACTATTCTTTTGTGATGAGCGTAATAGTATTTCTCTCTCACATCAAGTGCCTCAGTGACTCCAATGAATCCAAGCATAACTCACTCGTCAGACTGATAACGGACAAACTATCAATCTTTGAACAAAGTGTAAGATGTGCGGAAGACTTTGGTCATAGCATTGAAAAACAAGTTGCGCGTTTAATTGAGCTAGAAAGTGCAAGGTCCAGAAATGAAGAAACATACAAGCGCCACATTGATACAGTTTTAAGTGAGTTTACATCAATCGGAACGGCAATGATGGAATCAAACAAGAAAACATGTAATTCCAACAACTCTCTCCGGGAAGACATTGATATTCATCTAAAATATCAATCTCGAACCAGCAACAAATAATCATCAACTCTCAAAGCATTACTAGTCCATGCTTGATATTATATTCGATAAATTCAGTGAACTTAATGATGAATTCACCACGAATAGAACAGTGTTGAATGATTTGGAACACCTCATTAGAACAGTATGCCACAAAACAGATGGTCTTCCAACGCATCCCCCACCGCACAACAGTTACAATACTTAAATTTTGGCTGAATTGTTACAAATTGAAGCCGAATCTTTGCCAGATCCAGTGCCGACAACTCAACCTTCACCACCACCTCGCAACAGCCCTTTGATCCAAAAATCGTATGGTGATAAAATTGCTCCAACGCCAACCCCTCCTGTCGCCGCCCCTCAGAAACTTGTTACACAATTTAACACGACGTGGACTCCTTCAGAGTGGCAAGGCAGGCTAGACCTACTCCGCACAACGAATCAGATGTTCACCACCCTACTCATCAAAGGTGCTCCAAATTATGCAGATGTTGCTTGGATTTACGAATTTTTCAAAAAGTGTTATGGCATCACGAATGGTTATATGTTAACTCAACCAACACCAACCTCAAGCTAGGAAAGATGCGGGTCTCCAAATGGACGGATCCACCAACTAACAACAACGTAGAAAAAAAAACGAAGCACGGTCTAATCAAAAGATAATTACAAATCGCCCAGATCCAGTCATTCCCCATCCACATCCTAAACCTGACCCCAACTAGAGTCTTAAAACCTCCCGTTTATATCCCTAAGCAACTCCTTTCACGTATCTCCACAAAAGCACCAAGTGCCTCTCTTCCATCCAAGCCCCACGCGTTTCATTTAATTTAACTCCTGCCCCTGATACCGTCACTGCTCAACCACCCACACCCCCTCCCACGGATAATAATAACTGTTTTCCCAATTTCGACCTTACAACAGGAGCCAAACACCCTAACTTTATTAGCTCGCATATCTTAAATCCCGCTTCTAGCTCGCCTTCTCCCTCGGTTTCACGGGCCCCAGACCCTATTTTTCATCCTCTTTCGCCGCTTAACATTAAATTGAGACCACAGAATGCCGCTACTCTCTCTCTAGGCTAAGGGATAAAAAAATATACGAAAATATACGTCTCTTTCTCGCATATCTTTACGACAAATCCGACTCTGTTTGCTTTAAGGGAAAAACCAAAACAAGTGTCATGGTCTCCATCCAATAGGAAGGTCTTTCTACGGATATAACTAGTCTCAACAGGTACCACGAAATTTTCAACACACCTCTCAAAAAAGTTGCGGATGAAATCGCTGCTTTCCGGTGCTATGTACACTCTAAAAGAGTTTCTAACCTTCAGCGCAGCCGAGCTGACCATTACAATTTTTCTTTCTTTGCCTGCATCTGATCTACACTCCCCTACTCCTCCACGCAACAAACTACCTCTTACATTTTACTACCAAAACGTAAGAGGCTTGCTCCCTATAACTCATGCTGTCTTGTCTAAATCACACGGTCTCTTTTCCATTTCTATGCTCTTACGGAAACCAATCTGATCCCCGACATAAAGAGCCAGGAGCTATTTCCATCTTCTTATAACGTTTTCCGAGATGACGATCACTCTCTCCCTACGTTGATTCTCCATGTAGAGGTGTCCTACTTGCCATTCATAATAACCTCAACTCTTCTCTCATTGCTGTGTTGCCACATTCTCCCAGCTCAACCTACTGAATCCTACATCCTTGCTATTAAAGCAATCGACCAACATATTGACCTAAGTGATTCCATCGACGATATCCTTATCTTTGGTGACTTTAATCTGCCCCTGCTAAACTGGATTCCATCGGATGATCACTTATTTTTTACCGCGTCAAACTCCAGCTCATCCAAGGAGTGTCTTTTCATTGATAGCATAACTGACTCAAGTCTGTGCCAAGTAAGTGGCAACTAGACTTTATTTTCACTAGTGATCCTATTAACTCTACAGTAACGTTGTGCTCCTTTATCCTATCAACTGTCGACAACTTTCACCCCTCTCTTCTTCTCTCATTTTTCCATAACTCTCCATCCCAGCCCACTTCTTCAACTATCATCTCTTCTAACAACTTCCATAAATCTAATTTTCGCAAAATCAATACCTGTCTTAGCAAATATTCTTTTGATTTTACCAACCTGTCTCCATTTTCTACAGTGAAATATTTAATTCCATTTCTCTCTACGTCCCCTTTTCACGGCATAAAACATCATCTATTTCCACTCCATGGTACAACAGAAGACTTCGCTCTTTACGAAACAGAAGAAATAAATTATGGGCCGGTTTTCTTCACACCAGTTCTTATTATGACTACTCTAACTATCTTGGAACTTACATGCAATTCACCCAGCTCTATAACTGCCTGTATCAGCGCTTTCTCGACACATTGCCAACTATTTTGCAAACTTTTTTAAACAGTCATTTGCAGACAATCTCTTTGTACTCGACTTCATCTACTTCAAGTACCTTCGCAATTTCTCCATTGGCCCCTCTCTACCTCAACCTTTTCATCACACCCTTATCGAAGAAAAGTTACAAAATCTCAATGATGAATTTGTATCCGGTCCAGATGGGCTCCCAGCAATATTTCTCAAAAAGTGTGCCTCCAATCTTTCGCACCCACTTTCATCCCTCTTTCATCTGTCCCTCACACAAGGGGAATTCCCCCAAGTTTGGAAGACCTCTTTCATAACCCCGATTCACAAAAAGGCATCAAAGGATGAAGTAACCAACTACCGTCCCATTGCTAAGCTTTCTCACATACCTAAAATGTTCGAAAAATTTTTATATGAAGTTCTAAGCTTTCAGTGCAAGTCACTTATATCACCCACTCAGCACGGATTTCTAAAAGGTAGATCAACTAATATAAACTTAGTTGAATTCGTATCCTTTGCGCTTTCAGCCCTAGAAAATGACAACGAAATCGATGTTATTGCTACAGACTTCGCTAAGGTCTTCGATAAAATATCACATCAACTGATCCTTTTTAAATTGTTTTGGTTTTGACTCCATATTTTTAAAATGGATATCTGGAGAACCGTTACTATAGCGTTCACTTTAGGTCAGCTTTCTCAACCCCGTTTTTAGCCACTTCTAGTGTCCTACAAGGCAGCCATCTAGGTCCCCTCTTTTTTATTTTAACTATAAACGATCTTGAGAAGATTATCAAACATTGCTCCGTATCCATTTACGCCGATGACACTAAGTTCTCCAAAACTATTTCTTCACCCCAAGACTCTAATTTCCTTCAAGAAAACCTCGATAGGTTTTCCACTTGGTGTCTTAAAAATTTCTTTGAACTTAATGTCTCCAAATGAATGCCAATCTATGACTTTGTCTCGTAAGTCCAATCAATCCCCCTCTCGACCTTATTTTCTGCATGACCAAACTGTACCCCAGGTTCAATCACTTCGCGAACTTGGAATTTGGAGAGATTTCATGTCTTTTTCAAACTGTTCTGATTCAATTCTAAGGCTAACTAGGATCACACTTTTTTGATTACACCTTATCTCTCATCCGAAATTGTACATATGGTAGTTCAGGATTATAGAATTTTGAGCCACTATATAGCATATGTACTTTGTACAAGTCCTCAAAAAACAGAGGATTTATTAAAATGAGCAACTAAAAATAGAAAGAAATCGCTGCAGGACTTAGTCGCGACCTGATCATAATTTTACAACAGCCCGAGTATCTGGAATTCATCATGTTGATTATTGAAAATATAAATCCCTTAATAAAAAAATATTATAAATCACAAAAATACTATTAATATTATCAGAAAGATCACGTATCCCTTCATCCTAACAGATAAAGGAAGACATGTGGCAAAAATCTTAAGAAGTCATTAAAATCGCTACATCTGACCCGCTCGCTCTTCGCCAAGCACCGCTTCGAAATACGAGTACCTGGTTCAATAAAAAATATAAATTGGCCAATACACCAAGATAAGTTGTATATATTGTAAAAGAAAATAGGTTGGCTTTTCAGGTAACTTTTCGAACAAAAATCACAGATAGAACAGAGGGTTCTTGGAAGCAAAAAAAAAGGGCACAAAAACTTGCTACAAAAATTGCTATTTCAAGAATCATGTACGAAAGTTTTATCTGAATATTATGGCAAGTGTACTGATTTCGTTCAAAAATATATTAAGCATCAAGAAAGAAGCCTTATAGTAGAGTCTTAATCGGTACTTAGAAACCACTTATGCAAATGGACTAATAGCGATGAAAGCCAAAATGCTACTTTCTTGCAGAAAAAACCATCTAATCTGGGCCTATGTAGTAGAAACAATTTGCGTTAATCTATTTAGAACAAAACGATAGCCAAACTGAAGTTTAGGCATTGAAAATCTGATTATATGTAGTAGTAGTTGAAGAAGTTGGTGATGGTTTGGGTATCACCAGTGATGATTCGTTTCAATAAGAACCCAATAGAGTCCAAGACGTTTCAAGTGATTTTCAATTGTAGTGAGTAATGCGTTTAACTTTTGAAATCCTTCGCCCAGTCCTATGACGATCCGATTCAATTATGACTTTCATTTGGTGACCATCAACTTCGGTTGGTCTACCAGAACATTGGACATCTTTGAGTGAAAAACAACCTTACGAGAATAAAATGTAAAATATTTCAAAAATGTTCGTTTTAGCACCCCATGTTGAAATTGACACATCGCTAATAGGTGTAAGCAAAATTAAGCTCGATTTACTTCTAATGTAAGCTTAAAGTGGCAGCTATCAATTAAAAAAAAAAAAAAAATTATACCACTGACAAAAGCAAGAATCAATACGCTTCACTCTCTCTAGTTGCAAAACCGAAATTACTTTCTTGCCAACCGAATACATACTTCTGTATCACCTCATTACTAGGACTCGGGATGACTGCACTAACGTTTGCGCGATTTATGAGGACCTATATCTCCTCAATTGCATCTCCTACATGGGCAGAAAAACTCTTCAGCATGACACATAAACCTCTATTTACCAAATTGAGTGAACACAAGAAAAAGAATCAGACATATTCCAAAAAACAAAAAGGAAATTCAAATAGGAACTGGTTATCTTTCAAAGGACTCTCTCATGGCAAACTATTTAAAGCGAATTCTGTCATTTATACCTAATTTGTTCGTCTATACAGGATGGCAATAAATAACGCAAGATGCTCAATTAAGATCAGTAACGACTCAGTGAAACGTTCGGCAAGATTAAGGCAAGATGAAGCGGTATAAAAAGTTGAAAGCGCACAAACCAATATACGAAACATTTTCTTCTTCTTCTGCGCAAATCAAATAGGACAACATCTGGCATTGACTCCTTCGTTTTCAATCGTATTATTAAACCCTATTCCGAAAAAAGAGGAGCCCTTTTTAAGGCCCTGACTCAAAATGTTGCTTAACTCAAAATTAAAATAAAAATAGGTCTATAGAAGTCCCGTTTCCTGTGGCCGAAATAAATATAAAAAAGATCCAACATATCCTACATATGTGTAAGAGCGAAATACAAAAAAAGTCCCAAACCAAAGGGTTTCAATTTAAACAAAGAATGCCAACTCCTCAGATGAAGGTAACATGTGCAGGTAGAAGGAGTTATTGGAGAGGCTTGTTGGTTATAGCTCAAGTTGACTTTGAACTAAAAATAAGTGAAACCTTAAAATTGTCTATAGCATAGGGCCAATACTATCTAGGTGATCTACGTATATTTAACCAAGTTTTGAAGTCAACAAGCAATATGTTGATTATTCCGAGAGCGCTGCATTGCTGGACAAACTATATCGATTCTTGAAAATGGTAAAAATCTGCATTAAAAATTATCAATCAATGAGGGCAAGTAGTAGTAAAGAAAGCCAAAATAGAGCACTGGGGAGGTTTTTTCAATATGATGGTTTCTAAATAATAAAAAACCTGATCGGAGAACAGAAAAATTTTAGGTACTTAGCGGAAGAATGATGAAGAAAAATTCCAAGAAAAGAGACGGTCTCAAGTCAGAACGATTTAACACGCATTTACCTAGTAGAACCAATGAACGCATCCACTCCAACTTTTGACGGCTATTTGACAAGTGACATTTATGTCAAGTTCCCGCGTAAAAAGTTTTTGACGTCAGTTATTTGCAATCATGGAATGGAGCTCGCTTGAAAATCATATTCTCGTAATTGGCCTGCAAAAATGCGGCTACGAAAAAGGCGAAATCTTTCGGATGTTGCGACCACTGAAAATCACACACAAAACGTGAAGTTATTTGAGGATACTGGTGGGATTGTAGCCCATGCAAAATCCGGCCGTCCGCGAGCTGTGCTAACGCCACAAGTTATCAAAGCCGTGAAGATTTGAATTAAATTAAATATAGTGTCAGCAAGAACAGCACCTCGTACCTTACTTGATTTGGGACTCAGCGCATACAAAGACATACCGGCCTCTTACTCACACTTGCTTAAGCACTGAAACAGAAACGTAAGTCAAAATCGAAAGCTTTGCTTCCCCAGTACGCGAATTCTTTTTACTGACGATAAAATATTCCACCTTTGAAGAATTGTTCATCAAACAGAACGACAAAGTGTATGCTCTGTCATCACGACGTGCATCTGAACTCGTTCCGAGAGTTCAACATGACCACCACCTGGCTTTTGTGATGGTTTGGTGTGAAGTCGTCTATGATGAAGTCACCGAGCTTCATTTCTGCGAGAAAGGTGCCAAAACCTCGGCAAAAGTGTATCAGGAGTGTATGTGGTGCCCCTTAACAAAACACTATTCGCAAGTAAAACGTCGACTTTTCAACAAACTCTGATCCATCTCATAAGGCAAAAGCGACCCATACATGGCTCAAAAACCACGTTCCGAACTTCATGTCCACGGATGATTGGCCGGTAGCCATAATCTGGAGACTATGGCTTGCACTACTTGACATCCAGGCAGTGGAAAATTTTAGCATAAGGTGCGCACTCCAATCAATGAGTAGCTAGAACGTCTTCTAAAATAATCAAATGTGGTGATTTTCTGTTATGAACAACTTTAATTAAATTACTTCATGGGGCATGGAAACGAAAAGGCATCTATTATAAGAAAAGGGAGAAAATCAAATACACAAGAAGGGAAGCAGCTACGATTTTAATAACTGCAGCCCTATAAATCCTCCAACAACGGTATATGCGTATTCGTACAGCATGCCAATATTTAAGAAAAAGGACTCTGAAGAATTGCGAAAGAGAACTTTGGGAAATATGGATCGCTAACTGAAGACTTTTTTTTAGCAATTGTAGACCTAAAAGCGGCATATAGCAGTGTGTCAAGACATAACATCTAAGGACCTTAAGAGCAAGAATTTTAAAAAGGAGCCTCACGAACTATATAAGTGATTAGAGGGAACAAGATCACGATTATTTGAATAACACAAAATACCGAGATAAGATGACACCCTCATCCCTCTACTATTCAAAGTTTTCCTGGATGAAAGTCATGTGTTGTTCACTCAGAACCAAATTTAGAGAAACAGAATTGGATATTGGAGGTATACCCAAATCTATTTACAATTCGAACTGCATGTAGACGGTTTCATCATCATGGCAAGTACTCGTATTATATTGAATCGTCTTCATCGTAGAATTCCCAGAGATCTTATATGTATGACGCTAACGTCTTAAAATGCACCCAAAATGTATACACGAACCCTTAAAACGAAAGTCAAATGCACGACGGGAATAACCGGAGAATTCAAAGTTAAAGTCGCAGTACATAAAGGCAGTCACAAAGTCCGTTCCCCCTCTTTATATCGTGCTGGATTTTCTATTGAAGCAGCACATTCAGAAATCCGCAACGGAGACTCCTCTTCTTTTCGCAGATGATTCAGAGCTAGAAGATAACGGGGTACAAATCAGTCGTACCCCTGATGTCTGTTCAGATGTCCAAATGTGGAAAATTCAAATAATTAGGCTCTGTCGTTAAATACCAGCGGAATAAGTTTGCACGGATGACTTAAATGGAGCGAAATGACAAATGCCAGCAGATGTAATTAAGGACAATTTCGTAAGAATTACGCGCATTCCCAGAAGTCTCTAGATTAATAAGTAAATTGAGCGGCTAGACAATGAAAGTCGTTCAAGTCGATATTCCAAAAAGAGGCCGAAAGCAAAATAATTGGACCAGTCAAGTAAACTCTTGGCATCACTAATGAGATCTAATGAGATGATCCAAAATAGTACGGCTTGTAGAATGATTCTTAAGGTGCGTAAAGTTAGTCAACCGCACAGACGGTTGCCCAGAAGAGGAAGATAGATACTTAAATCCCTGTCAGTTTATAAAGAATTCAATTCATTCCTATAAAGAACAATGATCTAAATTAATCGATTGCAGTAATGCCCTGTATGATTAAAGGGGACTAAATGAAAGACTATCAGTTTGCGACGTAGTCGAATACTTTACTCAAAATGAAGTGAGAATTTCTTGATATCATTCCCATTTTTGAATGTCAAACAGTTTAGTCTTAGCCTTAGCCATATAAGATAAACTTGTAAGCCACGCTGTCAGAATAATTTACTAGTTTGACGGAGTACTAAGAGGTACCACTCAGCAGTAGTTGAAAATTGTATGATTTAAGGCACAGTGTTCTTGTTTTCGACTGAAAGGTTGAAACCAATACCTCATACTTGCATTGGCCTTTGAATATTTTCAGCTCATTGTCATACTTAGCTTATCCTGGGGGTGAGAACAAATATTGCTGGCATATAATTGATATTAATTTAAGCAAAAAACAAAAACGATGTAAATAGATTTTTATTTTTATTTTTTTAACTTAGGAACACTACCTCAGGTAAGAGATAAAAACATGAAATTGTCTTGTAAATAGAGAATGTCTAGAAAAAATTACTCACTAACAGCGTCAATAACTTTGCATCGAATGTCGAATAACAAACATTAAAAATAAATTTTAACAAAAAATATATAAACTTTCAATGACACCCTGTTTTTTTGATTTTTAAAATTATTAACAACTCTGAAATGAATTTTTAGTCGAACTCGTCCAACTCTCAAGCCATCCGGATCTATCGTATCCAAAGCACAGGAATTCGTTGACATTTATAAGAATCCACCAAGTCGACCGGAACCATTATATCCACAACCAACACCAGATAAGACAGCTGCCAAGTGCCGCAAGGATGTTTGCCTTCTGCCGGATTGCTATTGCGGTGGAAAGGACATTCCTGGTAAGTTATAAGAAATTTCTGCTGAAAACCAAAGTTTTCTAAGACTTTTTTAATTAACTCATAATTTTAATTATAAATTGAAAAAATTATATTTTAAAACTCATAAATTTGAAAAAAAAAAAAAAAAAAAATTAAAATGAAATCCAGGAGGACTAGCTGCAAACGATACACCCCAAATCGTCTTAATTACATTTGACGACGCTGTCAGTCAGCTGAACATTGAGTATTACGAGGAACTCCTCAACGGAACATGGCTAAATCCAAATGGTTGTCCAATCACAGCGACATTTTACGTATCCCACGAATGGACAGACTATTCAATGGTTCAAAATTTATATGCAGATGGCCATGAGATGGCTTCACATACTGTGTCGTAAGTCTAAACTTGAAGATGGATATGCACATCACCTGCACCTGCTTTCTGCGTCATCAACAGATACTATATACATATATATATATATATATATATTTTTTTTTGTATTTCTATAATTTT
This sequence comes from Volucella bombylans, assembly GCA_949129095.1. Lineage (NCBI taxonomy): Eukaryota > Metazoa > Arthropoda > Insecta > Diptera > Syrphidae > Volucella > Volucella bombylans. The sequence goes on along the minus strand of OX422144.1, from coordinate 126,583,174 downwards.
TCCTCTTATAAGCTTTTGTAACAATTTTTTTACTTACATCATTTTATTTTATTTTTTTTTCTTCTTCTTCTTTTTCATATATCCTTGTTACCATTTTTATGTGTGCTGTTCATGTTTGTGTACATAAATTTCATAAATCAGCTGATTTACCTGTTGAAAGTATTCCACAAATTGTCCTTTTGACCTTTGATGATTCGGTTAACGATCTGAATAAGCAACTGTATAGTGATCTTTTCGAAAAGGGTCGAGTTAATCCAAATGGTTGCCCAATATCGGCTACTTTCTATGTATCTCACGAATGGACTGATTACAGTCAGGTTCAGAATTTGTATTCAGATGGTCATGAAATGGCTTCACATACAGTCTCGTAAGTATAAATAAATATAAATGATTTAAAAGTAAAAACAAAAAAAAAACAGTAGAAAGTCGAAGTAGAATAGAAACACAAAACAAATGAACACAAAAACACCAAACACCAAACGAACACAAAACAAGACTCTTGGTTTTTGTTTTAAGACCCTTACTTAGAAGTATTTTATTTTTAAGTTTAAAACGCATATACGAGGGTTGTCTGAAAAGTTTCCGACCGAACAATGATACAAGACATTTTTTCTCAAACTTTTTTGTCTCCTTGTAACTCTACACACTTCTCCCAGCGATGCTCCCATCTCTCTAACCCGTCCAAATAGTACTTGGCGTTTTTATCTGCAAAATAATTGTTCACGAAGGTGATTGCCTCCTCATTGACGAAAATCTCTGTCGCTTAAGGCTAGATCTGGTGAATAAGGTGGATGGTCAAGCAGTTCAAACCGTAATTCATGGATCTCCGCCATGGCAACCGCTGAGGTGTGAGATGGCGCGTTGTCTTGGTGGAATAGGATTTTCTTTTTCTGCAAATGTGGCCGTTTTTCCGCAATTTCAGCCTTCAGCTTGGCAAGTAATGATGCGTAGTATGCGCCTGTAATGGTTTTTTTTTCCTTTCACTTTCTCAGCCGAAAAAACAGTTTTTACTATTTTTGGAGCCGGCTTGCCCTTTGCAGTCCACTGTTTTGACTGAATTTTTGTTTCGGGCATATAATGGTGTATCCAAGTTTCATCTACAGTAATTAATCGGCGCCAAAACTCGGATTTATTGCATCTAAACTGCGCCAACAGAGCATTGAAAATGTACATTCGAACACGTTTTTGGTCTAACGTAAGCAAACGTGGCACCCAACGCGCGAAGAGCTTTCTCATGCCTAAAACTTGATTTAATATATAACAAACACGTTCTTTGGACATTTTCATAACCTCTACTATCTCTCTCACTTTAATTCGGCGGACGTCTAACACCATTTGGTGAGCTTTAGCAATGTTATTGTCAGTGGTTGCAATTTTTGGACGTCCCGAACGTTCATCATCTCTCCCAAGCTCTTACGGCCACATTTAAATTCAGCTGCCCAAAATTTCACTGTAGTAAATGATGGTGCAGAGTCCCCATACACAGAGTCCAACACATTTTTGATTTGCGTAGGCGTATTGCCTTTCAAAAACAAGAATTTAATAACGGCTCGATACTCAATTTTTTCCATTTTTACAAGAAACACTCAAATCGACTCACTCAAACAATTGTCAACTAAAAACTGCCTGTCAAAAATGACTGAAACTTCGGTAGGTAACTGTCAAAAGATGCACAACTAGCATTCACTAGCTTTTATTGACGAGTGCCGCGGTCGGAAACTTTTCAGACAACCCTCGTATGTATGGAGACGGTCGAATTACTGTCTTTTTTTTTAGGTCTTAACCAGTCCTTTTGTTAGTCAGCTACTCCCAGTTATCTATCAATGTCTCCGTCAAAAGAGCATTTACTATTTAATGGAGATCTCCTTTTAATAGATTTTCCATCAAGAAGCTAAGGATCTACGAGCGTGGATCAATAAGTCCATGAATTTCTGAATGAAAGGTATTTTTTTATTTTTTATTCCTCAACATAGTCTCCTTTGAGCTCAATACGCTTCGTCAAATTCTTGTATAATTTTTTGAAATCCTCAAAACACATAGATCTGTCTGTTAAGTTTGAAAAAAAAGAAACAGTCACTGATGGCTGGAGAATCTGGCGGATGAGGAAGAAATTCGGGGTCGAATTCTCGAAATCTCATCAGGCGACTACACACGTGGGAAACAGTGCCTTGTCTTGATGGAAGAGCACTTTATGCCTGCCAAGATGATGTTTTCCTTCAAAGCGTTGTTGAACCGGTCTAATAAGTTATACGGTTATGTAAGAAAATAACAAAAATATAATCACTTCACACAGAAGAATTATCAAACCCTGCGGTTTCAAATAAAAATGAAAGGAAAAAACAATTATGGAAAAAATATCAGATAGTAAAACGCGATCCACTTTTTTTTCTTTTTTAAAATTTGTACGTGCTCAATGGATTTACGAGTAGGTACCTTAACTATAAAACGCTTGCACACAAAAAAAAAAGAGAAGTGTCGATGAACGTTGGTTTTAAGTGTTCGAAGGTTATAATGATTAGAAATAAAGAGCTAGGCAGGGCATTCCATAAGCAAGTTGTACAGCTTAAGAACGAATCACGATATTTTAGAGTAAGTACGAAGAACCATGTAAGAAACATCTATAGAGTCTTAAACCATAAGCTTGAGGATCAAAACTTATTTCATGACTGTAATAGCTTAGAAGTAACCGGTACAGCATTCATAGCCATAGAACTGATGGATGTACACTGTAGTTGCAAAGTGAACAAGAAAAGACGACATTCATTTCGTTGGAGCCTGGCTAATGCTGAGCTCAAATAGAACATCCTTTTATGGAGAAAACACTCTCTCTTCGGCTGAAGTCTTTCGTGCTGTAAATGGAGAAAACTGGACTTGTTTAAATTTACAAAATCTTGATTAAAATGAATTAGTTCTATAATTCCAAACCTCTCATTTCTCGACTGACGGCAAAACGCAAAGCTTATCATTGTAAATTTTATAACAACTTTCTGCATTAACGAAGCTACACTACTACTACTCGTACTAACGGTTGACCAGATCAATGACCTTTTTTCCAATTGCTATGTTTCAGCAGCTGTCAAAGTTACCAATGACATCCAGTTGTCAAAATATTCACTAAGTTTTGCCATCTCATCATGCATCGTTTTACGCTTGCCGAACGTGCGGAAATTATTAACAAATATCGAAACTCCGTTGTAAATACGCACCATGAATTTCGCCGTGAGGTCGGTCGTCATCATGGCTACAGTGTGCAGGCAATTTGTCGCACCGCCGAAGAGTTTGAGCGTTAGTACACTGTTTTGGATCTTAAACCACCAACCAGACAGAGATTGATGCGAGGAACAAATATATAGTTGTCATAGCGGCCAGTATCCAAGAAGACCCATAAATTATTGATTCGATGCCAATCAGCTGAATTATGCATCGCCAGAGAGACAACCCGACTTATTTTGCGGTTGGATTTGGGCCTACATCCATATAAGATTGTGCTAACGCAAAAATTTAAGCCGGGCGACTATAGACAACGCCGTCTATGGGGCTGGAAATGTTGGCCAGAGATCCGGAGGCTACGTTAAGTCCTTAGTCTACGCTAACAAGCCAGCCACTTTGGACGAGCTCGGTACCAACATTTGCCACGCTATTGCCGGAATAACGCCGCACATATTGTCATCAAAAATTGAACCGAACGCCTGAAGCACTGCCAGATGTGTAAATGAAATGGTGATTCGGGATTATTTAGAATTTTTTCCATTTGCTCGTAATTAAAATAAATTCAATTTCCAAGTGAGAGCAGATTCTACTCGTAATTTAATTTCTCTTTAAAATTGAAATTGGAGACACCATCGCACTTCACTTCAATTAATAAGTGTTACAATTCGTCGAAAAGTAACAGGAAGCATTCACGGCGAAAAGCTCCACAAAAGAAGAAGACACGAAAAAAAGCCGAGAACAAGAAAATGAGTTCCAGTAACACCAGCAGCAGCAGAAAAGAAAACGAACGAACTAAGCTGATTCAGGAAAAATGTTAAACACTGCTGACTCAGATGCTTCGCGATGAGGACAACAAATATTGCGTGGATTGTGATGCAAAAGGTCCCCGTTGGGCATCGTGGAATCTCGGCGTTTTCCTTTGTATTCGCTGTGCTGGAATTCATCGCAACCTCGGTGTGCATATATCTCGAGTTAAATCTGTCAACCTTGACACATGGACACCGGAACAAGTGATTTCACTTCAACAAATGGGTAATTCACGTGCTCGTGCTGTATACGAAGCCCAATTACCAGATGGTTTTCGTCGTCCACAAACCGACAATGCTCTGGAGAGTTTTATTCGTGCCAAATATGAGCACAAAAAGTACTTAGCACGCGAATGGGTACCCCCATCTCCACCCAAGGTTGATTGGGCCAAAGAAATCGACGAAGAACTGGAGAGGCAAAAACGTAAGAAGAAAGCAGCTCAAGCGGGTTCAGCTTTGGGCATTGGAATTGTCGGTGGTAGTAGCAGTAGTAGCATCAGTGATAGGAAGTCAAATTCTTCGACAATTAAAACACCATTACCTGCCCCATTGCCAAAGCCGAAACCTTCGAATAGCCCTAAATCGCATCGAATAAGTGAATCTTCTGCAATCAACTCGAATCACAATAATTCCCTTGGTTCTGGGTGTTCTGATCTCTTGGGATTGACATCACCCACTAAACCAGTATCAGCGGGGCTAGTGAGCTTAAATAATGATGTGCATAGTGACACATCCAGTGGTTTCCTCAGTGCTGCACCAGTTGCAGCTGTTAGTACACATAATTCCTCGTTGGGCAATAATGAATCGTCTGCGACTGGTGCTAATGCTGGTGCTGGTGGTGGTATTGGTGGGGGAGCAACAAATTCCTTAGCTTTTTCAATCAAACCACCTCGTTAGGAATCGGTGGTGAAAAGGATAAAGCCGGCAAATTGACCAAGGACAGCATACTTGCACTATACGGGACGGCTCCATCAAATAATCCTCAATCAAATCTCGGACAATCAACAGCAATCCACTGGGGGGTGCCTTTAACAATAAACCATTCCCAGCGTTACTTGTCAATCCAAATTCGAATGCCGGTGGCATGGGAATGCCACCCGGTCTGATGGGTCCGCCACAGCCACAAACTCAATTCATGACACCACCGAACTCGGCAAGTATGTACAATGCCCCTGTTATGACTGCGCCAGCAGCGTTTACCTCACCAGCTGGCGGCGGAATGTCTTATCATCCGCAAATGATGGGCATTCAATCGACTGGTTTTGCTCAGTTCCCGCCAATGCAGTCGACCTATCCCGCAGCAATGGGCAGTGGCGGTGCTCCGGGAATGATCACAGTATTTGGTGCAGCACCAAATACCGGTGGTAGTGGTGGTGGTATCATGGCAACCGGACAGGATCTAATGCAAATTAATCCCGCTCTTAATCAAGGACTTATGGGCATGCAAATGAATGGACCAATGCCAATGGTGCAGTCAACAGCAACGGCAGCTACCTCCAACCTGAGTCAACAATTCGGTAATCTTAACATTGGTAATGTTTGGCAATAAAAATCAAATACTACCATCAACCCATCCTCATCTATACCTCTTACATTTCTTCCCTATCTCACAACTCCAACTCCACCAATATCACAAACACCATCACCCCCACCACCACAACCACCACAACCACCACAACCACCACAACCACCACAATCACCACAACCTCCGCCACCTCTACCAACTGCAACTGAAACCCATGTCCCTTTAGGGTATCTTCGTTGAAAATTGTGATTTTTATCTTCTTCCCATAAGTCAGCCGTGTGTTTATTTTCCATGTGCAATTTGATTTCGGTTCTCTTCCGTGTCTCGGCATTTATCTTACCAAAAAAAAAAATTCCTTCTTCTCGTCTATCTTTCCACCGTGTATGTGCGCGCTTGTAGACTCTCTTTCGGTAAGTCCCTGCTCATTTTTCGTTACACATATGATTGATGTCTAGTTAGGTGTGCTTAAGAATCTAATTTTAAAAACGGCAAACCGTCACATATCCCTGGCTAAATGCTAAATTAATCGTATTCGTATTCCGGACCTCCCCCGTTATGGCACAACACGGCACGGTTAATCTGATTGAATTGTATAAGAGAAACATTTAAAGTTAGGGTCTCGCGTTGTTGAATTTATTTTCTAAATAAAATAAAATAAAATAAAAAGAAAACGATAAACTTAAATACTTAACGAAGAAGTGGACGTCAATGATAAACATTAGATGGACAGAGGAAAGTAATAAATAATAAAACAAAATAAACAAAAAAGTAACAAAAAAAAAAGTATGAATGTATGTATTAGTTATAAAGCAAATATATTTGATTATTATTATAATAAATGAAAATTGAGAAATGTATTATGAATAATTTGAACATGATGTGCTATTCCACATATAATGGCAGGAACGTAACTTCAAAATAAAGCCAGAACTTTATATCTCATACAACCGTTCTTATCTGATCACCGTTTACTACCACTTCCCGATCATTCACTAAGTCAAAAATGATATAGGATAAAAGGCTTATATTTCAGGCTTCCCATTGTAAATACATGATATCCGATACATACTCGAGTGCTAAACCTTTTGCAACTTGGTCCTTGATCTAGATTAACAACTTCACATTTGTTGAGGCCGAAAAGTATGTTATATATGTGATTGTTAAGAATGAGTCTTAATATGTAAAACTGTTCGAGATAATAGTGAGGAACACCACCGAGTAAGGTCTTCCTCACAAGCCGAACTTACGAGTATATATTCATCCTTTTGTAACCCTTTCAATGATAATTCTTAAATGCTTAGTATCATGTGAATATTTAATATTTGATTCGAAAAGTAACACTTTCATGCTTCTACACAACATAAACACATCTCTGAGTCTTGTGCCACACACTTTGTCCTATTTAACACGATACACTTAGCCACACACAAAGCTTATTAACCCAAAACTAAATTCGCTTAAATGAAATGCATTTGAATATTTAAATTGATTTGTTTTCAAAACCCCGCCCAAATATAGTCACAGTTTTGGTGAACAATTCTCACAAAAGAAATGGACACGCGAAGTTGCTGGACAACGTGAAATCCTTGCTGCCTACGGCGGTGTTAAACTATCAGATGTTCGTGGCATGAGAGCACCTTTCTTATCCATTGGTGGCAATAAAATGTTCAAAGCTTTATATGATTCCAACTTCACTTATGACTCATCGATGCCTGTCTATGAAAATCGTCCACCAAGTTGGCCCTATACCTTGGATTATAAAATCTTCCATGATTGTATGATTCCACCTTGCCCGACAAAGAGTTATCCTGGCGTATGGCAAGTACCGATGGTGATGTGGCAAGACTTGAACGGCGGCCGTTGTTCTATGGGCGATGCATGCTCGAATCCAGGTGATTCTGAAGGTGTTTACAAAATGATCATGAAGAACTTTGAAAGACATTACACAACGAACAGGTAAGTTGAACCTACACATTACACTCTAAGGGTGGAATTTCTAAAGAACGTTTTGTACTTTGTAGGGCTCCGTTCGGTTTGTTCTACCATGCGGCATGGTTCACACAGCCACATCATAAAGAAGGATTCATCAAATTATTGGATGCAATCAATTCAATGCCTGATGTTTGGATTGTTACAAATTGGCAAGCACTACAATGGGTCCGTGACCCAACACCGATTACAAGATTGAACAGTTTCCAGCCATTCCAATGTGACTATTCGGTAAGTAATCATAGTTTACCCATTGGTTCTACTTTATATCCACAATCATTTAGTTAGTAAGCTCCTTCGTTCGCATCTTTGACAATGTTCCCATGTCGACTTTGCAGTACCGCCACCAGTACAAAGTAAAAGAATCCCAAGGTATGCCTGGAAAATCGCCAAGAAAATTCTCTGCAATTGCTCGGTTATACGAGGAATTTTGTTCACAGTTAGCAACACAGCTTCGATTCACTCCTTTGAGTTCTTTTTAGAGAACCAACAGTATTGTAAGTGATTTCTGAAGCTCTTGACCTCCGAAAGAATGCTTTTGGTCTACAAATGTACACCATCGAACATTTGGGTCGACACTGACATTCAGTGGCCACCATCTGAATTTCTAGGGATCACTCCTTTTTCTGTATCTTATTTTTCTTAAGATAGCACTATAGGGTAGTTCTAAGCTCAGGCCATTAAGTGCCCTCAAAATTGAATGAAGTCATTTTATCTTAACATGCGACCTAGGACGAGGTCTTCTTTACCGCTCTGTCACTGCTGGATGGATTCGAGAACCCGGAAAGTCTGAAGAGAGCAAAGTTGTTGTCACTATAGTATCTCATTCTTCAAATTCCCCTTGTGCAGTCGGTGTTTTACCGACGCTGTTTTAAATAGTTCCGTGGTTTCGCACAATTTTTAGACACATTTGGTGTGGTTTATTCAACCTGGCAATGCAATTCTGAACACCACCACCCTTAAACAGTCTGCAGGCGTAAATCTATCAGATTTTTAGACTCGAATACTATTTTATTTCAAATTTCCGTCTGGAATTTGTGTCCTTGACATGTTCAATTGATCTCCCGGTATACCTTCCATACATCTTTCTCTGCAGTAGCATATCTCTATGGCTTCCTTTTTTCATAAGCCGTTTAGACACAATCCATTTGCAGCAATTCGAAACAGGTAATAGCTGTAATGACATTTTTATTAGCCAAAAACTCTATAAGTCTAAAAATGCAATGTCGCAAAAGATGCTCTTTCTAACTTAAATTAACGCGCCTAGAGTATGGCTTGTATGGTTGACCGAGGAACTCCTTTGAGAAAGTTGTTTTTCTTTTCTATATAAAGATTATTTGGCGAATTCAGATTTGAGGCTCACACGCTTCAAGCTGAAAACTTCTTCCTTAGGTCTTCCTGTTAGGAAAAATCTAAATCCAGATTGGTTCTTTTCTCTACAGTAAACTTCATAGTAAATGCCACAGTTTTTTCTGTCTTTTTTCATCCGTATTTTGGCCAAGCCATCCCATCGCACTATTTGAATGACAGTGATGTCCGCTTTATAGCGGTCTTACTTGCTTACTGATGCTATGGTCTGTGGTGAACCAGGATGTTAGCTAAAATGCCTCTCTAGCTAGCGTAGTCTTTTGCCACACGAAGTCGGCTGAGGTCCCCTTCTGCTTAAGATGAGGTCGCTCTGTACTGCATTATTCCTCTGAATTGGAGTCGAAAACTTTCCGGGCTGGGAGACTAGTGCGCATGCGACCAACGTAACCTAGCCACCTTAGCTGTGTTATCCGCTCTTTTCTGACAAAGTCGGCATCACTATACAGCACGTACGGCTCGTTGTTGAAATGTCTCCCCCATTATCCATTGATATAAACGGGACCGAAAAATACACGAAGAACTTTGTTCTCGAAGCGCCCGACAATGTCCAAGCTGATGCGCCGTAAAGCAAGTCTGAGATGATCAGTGTCTGGCATATCTGGCATCTGTGGTTTTACTATTCAATTGTCTTCTAATCCCAAAGAAGCAGCGAATAGCAACAGTGATTTCTCGCATAATTTTCGCTCTGGTGTTGTTGTCGAAGTGACTAGCTGAGCCGAGGCTGTTGAAGTCCCTTTCTACCAGTTTTAGCTGTCTCTCGTAGCATTTTGTCCTAGGCTTCGATGTTGTAACAACATCTACTTTCATTTTCTTTCGTTGACCGAACCCATCTTCGCCGCTTTTGCTTCAATAGTCGCAGACATTCCATTGACACCTCGCTGTGTTCTTCCCTCTTCTGACAATGTCGTCTGCATATGCGAGTAATTGAACAGACTTTTGAAAGATGCTGGCTTGTTAGATCTGCGCAATTCTTTCAAGAACGATGTTTGAAAAAATCTAAGATTGAAGATCTCGGTTTTAACCTTGGATTCTTCGTAGTTATCTTGCTTAGTCGGATGGGCTTAGCAAGGATACCCAAACTGTAGACATGAGCTATGTGCATATAATCTGTTAAAGTTCCAAACATTACACGTGAGTATTCAAATGTCATCGTCCTAGTTTTGTTTGGTTTCTTTCCTAATTAGGGACCGCAGAAAACTCTGACTCCGCAGGTTCGGGTCCTGAAAAACTCTTATCTGAGCCCCGAACCAGCTTGGAAGTTATGTTATAGTTAAGCAAGGCTTTAAGTTTGGATGTAACTACAGACGCAAATACGTTCCTTCTACCAATTATTCACATTATACTCGTAGTTCATTTCCATCAGGATTGCGTATACCTCCTCAGACCTCCTGAGAACAAGGAAAGCCAATTTTAGCAACAGGAGTTCTAGCACCACTGCATCAGAGTTCATAAGACCAGAGTCAAAAGACAGTCGACATGAACGCAAGGTCTTTAAAACCCTAGTGTGTGCTGTTCCGAAATTACTTCTTTTTATAGGAAAGATGCAGCCCATGACATGAATATCAAGAGGAGGCAGATTAATTATCAGCATCCGAGACAGTTTGCTGTTTGGTAAAAGCAGCAGTAACATACCATATTTTCCTGAAAGCTTGTACCACCAGACAACCGACGCATAGAATATAATTGGTCTTATCATGGCCGTGTAGATCATGAGGACCCTCCTCGGTGGCAAGCTTCATATATTGCTCCTTCTCTTGGATGTTTTGGAATAAAGGATGGTGATGCATTTAAGCACTAAATGAGCTTCCTTTTCCTCGTAAAGAAAACAACAACCGAAAGCCAAATGTAGTGCATCAATCGTCGATTGCGTCTAGGGCTGCCTGCGCTTTACAGCATACAGTCGCTAGACTCGATCCAACAGACTGCATATCCACTTTATGCTGCATAGAGCATGAAGAAATGAGTCGACCAACATGCAGCATATCAGTATAGACAGGAGGCCGCCTTGCGAGCAGCCTTTGTTTACGCTCGTCCTTTTCACCAGAATTGAGTTTATCCACAAAACTAATGATTTGCCTTCGCCATGTGTCTAGCTGAGCATCCTAAATGTCGATGAAATTGCGTGGTAAATAGAAAAACTGAAAACTCATGAAGTTTTACATTATTAAAGGTATCGCATTAAGACCGCCTATTTTGAATTTCAGATAGCGTTGTTGTTTGACAGCTGTCATGTGTGAACATTAAGATTTAGTCATGGAAAATTTCACGGACCCACAACGCATAGAAACTGTGAAAATCGAAATCGTCAGATTTTTACGGAGACGGTTCAAAAATGTTGCGCACTTTTTGATCACCATAATGCCTCTTCTCGTCCTAGAATTGTCCGATTAGTCGCGATAATTCAGGCGATTGGGTGAGTTCAAACTCAGAAGAGACCTGTCCATATTCGTGCAGCTCAGTCTAATGAAAACTTTACAGCAGTTAGTAAGAATGTTGACAAAAATCCTTCCAGTTCGATTCGCCATCGTTCTCTGCAATTGAGACTTTCAGGAAGCAGTTTACAGCGTAAAAGATTCAATTGACACAACATTTGAAGCCAGTAGACCATTTTCTCCGATAAGGGGCATTTCAAACTTGATGGCTATGTTAACAAACAGAATTGTCGCATTTGGGGAGACCAACTTGGGGGACAAAAACCAAGGGTGCTCCATCAACTTCCTATATATCTAGCGCGAGCCACTGCTTGGTGCGCATTTTGAGCTGACGGAGTGATTGGGCCGCTCTTCTTCAACAATGCGGCTGACAATGCTGTCACCATTAACGATTCGACGTTCGTTATCGTTACCGTTCTTTCGGCGTGATTTGAACTGAACGTCGCACAGCGATCGAAGCAATGGAACTGTTTAAGACGAAATTTGAACGGAGAGTTATCTCCGTGAACAGTGAATTTTTTGTTCTTCAAATTTCAAAATAGAGGGTCTTAGTAAACTTAAAGGGCTTAGCTGATCGTTCTTAAGTAAAAATATGTCTGAACTTTTTTTTTAATAAACCAACTCAAATAATTATAATAATCCATAATCCCCTTATTTTTCTTTTACTTCCCAGGATCGACCAAAACGTTGTAACAATCCAAAAGTATGCAATCTGTGGCATAAATCCGGTGTACGATACATGCGAACATGTCAGCCATGTCCTGACATCTATCCATGGACAGGAAAGACCGGTATTCGATCGTCTCGCGTTGACAACGACATTGAAGAATCATAAGCCCTTAGATGTTCCATTCAACTAAACAAAAATCAAATTAAAAAAGCAAACAACGACTACAGCAAAAAACAACACTACCGACGAATTTAATTTAAACAATTGGCAACGATTAAAGTTTTCTTCTCGAAAACACTGCATAAAGGCAAACTTTAAGAGAAATTCCTAATTCAAGGACAAATAACACGAAATACGTTCACTCGCTGGTATTTTATTTGTTTTTCCTTTTTTTCCTTTTTCCTTTTTACTATGTTACCATTTAACAAAAACACGTTTACAAAATACTAAAAAACAAACAAACTTAACATCATTTTGGCTATAAAAAAAAAAAACCAGAACATATATTTATTTTTCTTATATAAAAACAATTTCAAAAAATCAAATCAAACATTTGCATTAGTTATTAAGTTGAAAGAAAAGAAAAAAAAAATATATATATAAATATAAATGTCCTAGGTTAACTATTAATTTGTTTTATAGATCTAGGTTTTTTTTTTGTGTTTATGTAAAAAGTTAATAAAATGTTTATAGTTGGGTAGTCTAATACGAGAATTCGTACATTACATTAATTTTATTCATCCTCATTTGTGATAAATTCACATTTCTCTCTTATTATTTTCGTTAGTTTTAAGTCTTTAATGAACGACTAGAAGGGTTTAAAGAGAAACATATTAAATTTATGAATTTACATGGTTTAGATTTGCTTTTTGTTTTGGAGAAAATCACCTTTTTTTAATGTTTTAAGTCACAAATACCTAGATTTTTTCATTATTGTAGTGAGCCATGTGGTTAGATACAATTTAATGCTAAACGTAACCGAGATGCATTTTATAATTTAACTTTCCAATTGAACATTAAAGAGAAGTTCATAAATAAAAACACATCACACTAACATTAGTTGTACATTTAATTTAAGAAACTAAAAAAAAACAAAAACAAACAAAAAAATAACGCATATCTTAGTTTTTATGGTTAAGAGTGTTTATTTTGTAGAAATAAGAAAAAGAAAACAATGTGAGAGAGTCCTAGAGTGTACAGGGTGGTGTAATGTTAATAATTAATATTTTATTTTTATTTTTCATTTTAATTTAAGAGCAGGCTTTTATCTATTTTATTTGTATTTCTTGTATTTGGTCACTTGTAAATTTGATTCATTTTATTTTTCTTCAATTAACTGTGTGTGCTGCCTACTAACAAACAATGGCAAAAGCAGACAGTATCTGAATAAAAAGGAGCCTTTAAAACACTCGAATCATAGTTGAACGATTTCCGTTTCTTCAGATCACTCGAAGGAACTCTAATTCCACAAAAGGCTCCAGAATTTATTTCTACAGATTTTTCAAAATCACTGGAAACTCCTATTGTTTTTTTTTTTACATTTTCCTTTTTTACAGCACTGCTTTTACTCAACTTTTCTCAAACATTACACTTTAAATGATTATTTTCTCTCTACTCATCCAGCTGAGTGTTTTATTTAAATCACCTTTTGTACGATTCACACTAACTTCACTTTTATTTTTAATTTTCCTACTTCAACTGTTTTTCTTAAAGCATACTTTCTTTTTATTAATTTAATTAAGTAAACTACGAAAACAAAACATCACTGTATTATAATATTTAAATTTAACAAAAAAGAAATAATAATAATTAGCAAACAACAAAAAGTATTAATTCGGATGTGAAATGGAAAGAGCAAACGACAAAAAAAAAAGAAAACATTGTACGAACTGTCAAAATTGACTGGTTAATTTTAATTGGAACTCTTTTTAGTAAAAATTTAAATTTTGAAAAACGAAAAAAAGAAAAGAATTAAGAAAATTACTGTAAATTTAAGTATGAAATTTATTTGTTTTTTTTTTTTTAATTAATTAAATGAAATGCAGCAGCAGTGAGCGGGCGTATTTTGTGTGCAATGTAGCAGAACGGCAATATATAACTGAAATGATATAAATAAAATGATTTAATAATAATAAAAACAAATCAGTCTTATTTATTTAAAATGTGAGATCAACTTCGCCAACAGGTGGGTTTGGATGTTTTTTTCTTTGGATAACAGTGTTTTTTAGCAGCTGAAAAATACGCACAAACCTTTTGGGAATAGACTCGGTGGACTAAATGGTATGCACCACAGAAACCGTTGCAAGTAGGTGATATTGTGATCATCGTCGACCAAAGCAACCCGACGAAAACGTGGCCCAAAGGCAAAGTTCTGCAGGTGATTACCGGCAAAGATGGAACAATACGGAGCACAATTGTGCAGACTCAAACAAGGATTTATACACGCCCGGTGGTAAAGCTTGCAATCCTTGACGTTCTCAAGTTCGAAGGTGGTAATCTGGATCTTACCCAGTTATCAGGGGGGAGTGTTAAGCGAACTTGGCACCACCCTTTTCGATTACCAATAATCGAAATAAATTAAAAAGGTGCAATATATGGGAAAACAAAGGACTATCGCTTTCATCAACTCAACGCGAATACGCGGCAATTTACATAACCTTCATCCACCATTTTCTTGATCATTCAAGAAGACAAAAAAAAATAAAATAAAATTATCCAAGTAAATTAAGATTAGTCGATATAAGATAAATTGAAATAAAGAAAACTAAACCTTTGAATTGAACTCAACACGTAGGCCTTAGACTTAAATAAAGTTAAGTCAAAGTCGTCCTAGTTGAGGGGCGCTTATACTCATACCAACTGTTGTTTCATTGTTATACTCGTATTACCAGAGGAAGGTGATGCCTAGCTTCTGACGAAGCATAGAAGACTGCTAACGTCTATGTTGTTTAGATTGCCTAAGTCGCTGTATAAAGAAAGATCCTAAGTGAAGTCTTCTTCTTTAGCGAATAGTGAGACATGTACAGATTAGGTGGAGGATTGTTTCGTTCTACTTCTCGTCCATGCAGCTTCTGCGCAGAAGTCGTTTGTGAAAATGCTAAGCCTGTTTGCGTGTTTGATGACACCTATGATAGCGCTGCGATGCTTTCTATTTAGAACGATCAAACTTAGATTCAGTTTTGGCCAGATTTCTTTGGTCACTTCGCTAGACATGTTGACCCAACAGACTATCTAAGGTTTCATTGCACGTAGCGATTGGCGATTGGTATACCGATGCTACCCTTTTCCGGTAGAATAGGTAGAGTAGTACGAATTTTGGCGAGTACTTCAGCCCTTCAGTTCAATGAAATGTTTCTGTGCCCTGGCACTCAACACGGATAAGAGATGGTCGGCAATCAAGGGCGGTTCAAGAAGTGAGACTATGTCCAGGGACTTGAATCCGAAAAGATGCGGATACCCCATACAGATACCACGTTTTTCTTCAGCCAGGGCGGGACTTCTTTAATCGAAAAAATTAGAGCCTGTATCACTCTAGATTGAAGTGGAAGACAGAAGGAGAGGCTTAGATTAAGCTTATCTGAGAAAACACCGCCACCGACCGCGCTAATGCATTAAGAATATTAGCGTAGCCAACTAGTTTATTCGTCCACTGTGTAGTCGCTTTAAGGCGAATAGCTGTGTTAGCAGCCAGTTAACTGCTGAAAATGTAGAGGGATGTCCAGTGAAACATAATATCCAATGCCGCCGAGGGAATAGTGCGTAAGGTTCTGCTTATGCATAAACATACTGTCCTTCGGACTTTGCATTGTCTAAGGCCATCCACACACACAACCACCCCGTAGGTGAGTATCGGTCTTATAACTGAGATGTATAGCCAGTTGGTAATGCGAAGTCGAAGGTCCCAATCGTTCCCAATGGCTTTTTTGCTAGAGAATAAAATAGAGTAATACAGTTTTCCTTAGAAGGACCTAGATATTTCGCTGCATCGGAAAAGACTAAGCAGATATCTCTGATTGAGGGAAGTTCTGTGATGGGTTTTTTGTGGTTCCTGGAAAAAGGACAATATCAGTTTTATGGGAGTTTATTCCCAATCCGCCCAATCGGTTAATCTGTTAAGATTTCGTTCTTTAATGGTATTGAGATGCTTTCCCTAGAACGTCTTCCAGATATATCAGCAGCTCGTTGATCACAAAGTTCCTGCTGATACATCTTTTAACAGAAGTCCCACCCAGTTTGGAGTTGATTATCCTGCTATTTAGACTGATCAACTCCCCAAGTGAGTCATCTACAATACCTTCATGTATTGAATCTATAAAGTAGAGATCATTCGATGTGGCTAGCTAGTGAATGTAGAGCCGTTTCCACAGACTTTCCTCTACAGTAGACATATTCAGCCACCTATCAGCCGTTCTACAGTTTTCAGAAAGACAGATGAAGACATTTGCCAGCTTTGGAAATGAACACTACATTAACTTCTCTCCAAGACAGGAGAATGTTGACCACTTCTACGCAGCTCCTCGAGATATTCTCTAACGTTGGCGGGATAAGATCTGAGGACCTTTGTAACTCGGCAAGAATTACACCGTCCTGAATAGCAGGTTTGTATGGTTTGAACTTATGCAGCGGCCAAAACAGCTTGTCTCTTGTAATCAGACCATGAATTTTGGTCATGGTTACAGTAGTCCTGTTTTGGTAGCAAACTGAGTGATTCATCACTTGAGGTCGTACAAGAGCCATCGGTTTTTTTCAAATACTCGTAGCTAGGCATCATAGGATTTGTAGAGAGTATTTTTTTTAGGCGAGTTTGCCTCAAAGGTTTCTGTTATTTTGTCACAGAATGACCTCCAGGATTGTCGCTTTATCTTCCTCAGTTCTTTTATATATATTTTGGGGGATATGTTTTACGAGTCCCAGTCAATCAATTTTCTTGTTCTTTTGCTCGGTTGAAATGTTTCCTGCAAACGCTTCTAAGCGGTCCCGGTGCTGGTGTCCACTAGTGCGGCTTTTTCTTGCCTCTCGGATGAATAAGAGGGCAGGAAGCAGCCATTGCCTGATTGAGAGTCAGGGTCAAGTCCTTGACTTTCATGTCACGCTCGTATTTGTTATGCGGGGGACCTAAGAGTTCAGAGGAGGGTAGTTTTAAAAATGTTCCTCTATACGAGTAGCCAATTAGTTTTCTGATGATTCCGGAATGATAGTTGAAGGGAAAGAGCATCATTCAGACCAGATTAGATGTATCAGTGATCCGAAAAAAAGTGTTCAGGCGATACCATCGAGTTCTATATCATTTGAATGGTATTGTCGGAGACAAGAGTGATATCTAGCACTCCTTGTCGTTTTTTAGTTATAAAGATGAACTCTACAATATTGCAAACAATGAGATTAGAACTCATAATATAATCATACTCATCTCTATTGTCAGTGTCGGTACGGCTCCATACCGTGTGATGTGCTTTGGCATCAGACCAGATGATGAGGTTAGTTACAAAGAATATGCGGCGCAAATAACCGTTTTTTTTTTTTTCTTCACAGTTCCTGCAGAAATTGTTGTGAGAAATGACGAATCGGTGCGAGTGTCTTCTAATGGCACATTATCCCGTGATTATATGTTAGTGTTTGGAGATATCTCTTATCCTGAGGTTGATTAGCTCTCTTAATCGTTTAGAATCGAGTTTGGGACATATTGGTCTAGGTGTCTCGCAGCTATCTCGATGAATCCAATTATGACTTGCTTAACAGTGCGCTTAAAACTATGTTATTGGCGGCTTGATCCATCATCATAACAGTTCCTCAGTGACGCAGTTTCCTGTGAAGTGAAGTGGTCTTGTGTTTTTTTTTTTTTTTTTTTAAGTGAATCTTCCTATGTCGCGTTGGGCAGTAATTCCGTGTTCCGATGAAACGAAAAAGCAACAGCAAATGGGAGGGGGCAGCGCGCGTAGTGAAGCAGCTCGAGCAGAATGAGATATGAGAGAGGAACGAAAAGGCGACAAGCTCGGGGTAGGGAACAAAACAAGAGGGAGTATCGAGCGTTATGGGGCACTAAATCCGACGGAATGAGCCATGAGCGGAAAAGGGGGCATCGTGGGTGAGTGCACAATCCACGAGTTACGTGCATAGCAACACCATCGTCATCATCATTGTTACCATCGTCAAAGTAAGAAACTACTTGGTAACAACACCTAAAGCATCAACAACACGTAACCGAAAACTTCACTTAACAAGATTTGCCTTGGCTTTTGCTTAGAACAGCCCATGAACTTGTTTTCGTTTTTCTGTCGGAACAGAACGTAAATTTCTTTTAATGAAATTTCTCAATATTTCGAAGATAGACGAGTAAGCGCTCTAGTCCCTACAGTACCAGCTCGTCATGCCGAGTACCTGCAGTCGAATGCTAGCGTAAACCGAACATTCACAGAGGTCCACGGTGTCGTTGTGTAGCAGGATGTTGTATTACTTATGCTTATCAAAAGTGTAGTACCCCTCTATGACGCCAGTAAGCATTCTGAATCCTTCCCTACTAACAGACAGCAGAAATGGAAACCCTAACCGAGGACGCAGGCAAATTTAACATGGGTTCGGGTCCTGGAAAACTCTAATCTTTGCGATCCCACTGTGACCTACAACCCAGACAAGATTCAGTGAATTCAGCTTTCCGACTGAGTTCAGTGATGTCTTGATAAGAGGGTTCAACAAGGCTCTACGAACAGTTTGACTGTCGTATAGATGCAAATGCTTCGTCCCCTGAAGCGATTCTTCACAATATTGTTCGTTCGTTCGTTGATCGGTTTTGCAGCCCTCATTTCTAGACTCAGATTCTGGCCGAAACTAGTCTTGGGCACTGGGAAAGTCGATTTCATATATTTTTTCTGATGATATTGCGTCAGATGACATGTCCATATGTCCTCTTAAACGGAAAATGACTTTGAGAGTGCAGCCCACGATAAGATTATCAAAGGGAACGAGATTCATCAATGCGTAGCCTGGTGCTCTAGGGAAAGCCCCATACAGACTTTGGAGTCTGGTAAAAGCAGCATTAACAAATTTTTTTGTGAGAACTTGTTCCTTCTCGATGGCTTTTTTCATGTCTTTCCGACAGCTCCTTTGCACTGCCAGAAGGTCGACAGCGCCTTAAAGGCTTTCGTCGTAACTTGTTTAGTCCATATAATTTTGTTATCCAGGATGACATCCAAATACTTAGCTTTCTTCGTGAGTTGGATGGAGATGCCTTTAAGTCAGACCAGTCAGCTTCCTCCTTCTCGAGAAAAGAACAACCTCAGTTTTCAGAGGATTGACTGAAAGTCCATTTCTGGTGCACCAGTCACGTCTAGGGCTGCCTGCACTTTCGCTTTAACTAGTCCGTTATGTTTCTTATAAAACATATCTTTCATAAAAATACGAGTGAAGGTCGAAATTTACTTCTGCACTATAGCCAGGATTGGTCTGGTTTGACCAAACATCTAAAAGTATCAACCTGCCTGCCGGCCTGAAACTTGTGAGTAGGTACTAGTATTCCCATTACTGACAGACTACATACATTCCTTCATATACACTTGTAGAAATATGTATGATATTATCACCCGTCTGCAGGTAACCTTTTCCAAATAAATCGCGTTTATCGGTGAAAAATAAAAAATCAATGCATGCACTAATAACAACAATAAAGAAATGAAACATCGTAAATATCCTTTCGCACCATCTTTTTAAGTATGATAGTTTCCAGCAATTTGTTTCAATTATCCGCAGGTGTCCTTTTTGAATTAGAAATACAGTTCACAACCCATAACGTGATTCCGATTGTTATCGGCTCCTTAATTAAAGTGCAATCGCAGGCAACCCTTTAACTAAAAACATGAAAACATTCACCATACATTCTAGTCTCAATATCCCGTGAAGATGGTTCTAGCAGCTAGTATCTATCTTATTTTATTTTCTTTCGCTGTGACAATTTCAGCTGAGAATTGCACTTCAGATAATGAAATTGCCCTCACAGCTGCTCGAATTTATAAATTAAACGAAGTTCTCTTTGACCGATGCAACAAACATTACATCGAAAAAAGACGCGTGGATTCCAAGTTCCATGGACATCCTAAGTTACGAAGTGACATTCTGGTTGGTAAATTTCATATGGAATATTCGAAAAAGGAACGACAAACTGACTCGCTGGTGTCGCTGATCAATAAAATCGCTCTCGAATATCTGAAAAGTTGTCCACCAATTATTTATTACGACAATATTGTTGAACAATCAGAGAGTTTCACCTTGCAGAAACTTTTTAAGGTGCGTATGTGAAAATAAATAAATTTTCTTAGGTATAGTGTTCATTTTGTAAGGACTTCTTTTATAGTAAATAAATTTTGTGTTTTCTAATTAAAAGTTGCGAACATTTAAAACCAATGGACTGAGGTGCGCAGTGAAAGCTCTGTATTAAAAAAAATTTAATATGACATGTGAATATGTACATAGTTGCTCCATGTTATGTGTCTAAAGCTTATATGTATTATCCTGATGGAAAGATACTTCGCTGCTAAACTTGTCAAGATCGCCCATCTGCAAGTATGTGGCAACTCACACGTCGTTTGCAGTCCTCACATAGAATGTCGATAACGCGACAAATGACAATCAGAGGCGAATTTGGACAAATAAATTTATTTTCCCCTATTATACTTAACTTCAATTTGGTGTGACAACGTAACGTCTTACTATTGTGCTTAGAATGAGGTAAATTAGCGACACGAAATTTTGTTCTCAAATCTGTGGCAATAACTCTACAAATAAAGGCAGTATTAGCTTCTCTTTCTTCTTTAATTAGCCGTTTAACTGTGTAACGCGTATAATTACATCTAACGTTTCATATTTCTGTCACGTATGTGCATTGCTGTTGCGCCGTTGCTGTAGTTGCCTTAATTTGTTAACCTTAGAGCCATTTTACAAATTCCTCGTTACTAAGGCCACGCTCTTGCTCATACTTTCGCATTTAAAAAATCCAAGATCTATCGGTCTCTTCTATAAACTTCGGCTGAAATTAGAGCCTCTGTTACTTTTTAAACCTGATTTTCCGACGAACTTCGTTGAACATGGTAAAACCAACTGATTGGCTCAGGCTGAAGTTTCGCTACTATTGATTTCTGAGTACTGAAATTCCTTGCACTTTGGTACTAATCAGCCTTCTAAATAGATGTCAGTGGAATCTTGCACGAAGTGAAAAGCAGCGGACTAAGTGCACTGCCTTGGTGTACCCCTACATAAACTTCGATTTCTCTGATTTAAACATCATCATATACTAGCACGAGTATGTACTCGTCGCCTCGGTCGTCGCGTCTTCGCGTCTTCGCATTGAATGTCGATATGCCTAACACAAAGCTGCATTAAGGGCCATTAGTGTCATAATATTGCGTTGTCGGATGTCTAGAAGAACGATACTTGTTGCAATTTCTCGTGTTGCCTTTTTACAATGGAAAAGAAAGCTCTCCCCGCACCGGTTAGGCATTTGATCGCATTTCATCATTTTATTGAAATAAATCACGTGATATTTTAATTCCAGATCTCCTATTATCTCGGAGGGCATGTGATGCGGCCTTACATTTCATTCTTTAACTCCTTCGTTAACTTCGCGTTCCATAAAACTGTCATTTTCTAATGCATTAAAGCAGCCTTACCATCTATTCCTATTTCGTTCTTCACAGTAAGCAGGAATCCTTGCTCATCATCATTATATTTCAGCGAGTGAATCTCTTGCGAGTTTTTTCTATTTTATTCCTGATCGTAGCTTGTTGGCCCGTGCTTCTTCTAGTCCTTGTCATCTGCTTACAGGTAGTAAGGACTTCTTCTATTCCTGATACAATAACTTTAGTCCTATCGTACGTGCTCTAGCTACCGCTTTTTCCACCTCTTTTTTGCAACGTTCATAGTGTAAGTCATGATATATTTTTCGGTTTCGGTACTTCTCTTGTACTTAGAGCACTCAGAACTGAGGTTGTTCTTCTTACGAGAAAGAGGTGCTTAAAGCACCATCCCATTCTCCAAAGTAACTAAGTATGTGGATGTCATCCTGGATAACAAACTTTTCTGAACTAAACATGTTCCGTCGAAAGCTTCTGCAAAGGAGGTGTCGGCAAGACATGCGACCTACGATCAAGATCTTTTCTTCGGATCTAAAATACACTACTATGTTTGGTGGAAAAAGCTCTCACGAAAATATGTTTCTGCTGCTTTTACCAGACTCCAAAGAACGGTCAATCTCGACTGAACGGGGGCTTTCACAGAAACACCCGGCTCTGATCTAGACGCACTGATGAATCTCCCTCTCCTTGACATTCATATCATGTGGTGCACTCTCAAAGCCACCTATTTTTCAAACAAAAGTGGTCATTGGTGCAACAGGCACTGCGGTTTTGACAACTTTGCGTTCCGACTATCTTTTGAATCCGGGTCCCCGCCCATTTACACAGGCTATGTCTTTTCTATGACGCAGTCTGATAATAAGCGGGAGTAGAACGAAGCTGGTCTTATGTAAAATGACATCAGATTGGACAGAAGTATAGCTTTTGACCAGGTACACATTTTGAACGACATTAGAGATCAGTCGACATATGAGATCCGTAGGTGTCTTACTGTTAGCCTGACCAGAGGCTTAATTTTAGTACCATGGATGTCAAGAGCTCCTAAAAAAATCGTAGGGAGGGTTTTCCGACTGTCGTTGAAAAAAGCAAAAATGTAGGAAATATACTACAGGGCGCCATGATCCTAAGATTGGCGAAGGTTTCAGGTAGGCCTCACCCTGACCAAAATGCAAGTCTAGCCTACCCAATGACATCGAATTGGGACCAATCTGAATGGGGTTTCCCCAGGATTCAAGATCACGGCGGTGATTGACACACTTTAGTCCCGATTATGATGGCACACCCTGGTCTTAAGCCATTTATAGCGGAAGGCCACATAAAGCTAGCAAAAATTCTGTCTTTTGACGCCGGTCTTCCTATAGACACAATAACGCAGGGCTCCTGTTCATACGAAAATACGAAATCGATTTTCCCTGTGACCATCAACGTTTTCGACCAGAATCTGAACTAAAAAAAGAATGTGATCGGATCTTCAGGCTCCAAAATCGATTTAGATGCAGCACTGGTGTCTTTCTGGAAGACGTTAGATTGACGTCTGAATGAACTACATTGTAAAGCTGCACTTGTCTTGCTGAACCCTCTCACGAATTCCAAGTTAATTCGATAATGCCAAACTTTACGGAACGCACTCGATGTCTTGGGTCTTGTTTGGGTACCACGTCATTTTTGGGATCGCCGATGAATTTACTAGGCTAGGCCGAACCTACGTTAGGTCTACCTACGTCCTCGGTTAGGGCTTCCATTGACATTTGGGTCTCGTATGAGCAGAACTGCAAATGGCATGTCTCCACAGGTAGCCGGCAGAGCAAACAAATGCTTCTAAGAGGACAGCGATTTTCCTGCTGTCCCTCAGTATGAAAGACTAGAGGCGGTTTACTGGCATCGTAATGGGGCATTAGCACACTTAAGTGTGCTAGGCGTAAATGATACAACATCCTGAGACACTTACTGTGGATACAATGACGACACCGAGGAGCATAACCTCTGTAAATGTCCGGTCTACGCTCACATAAGGCTGCAGGTACTCGCTTGTGATGCGGTGTCCCTGTAGGTATTAGGAATATACAAAAAGGACAATGGGCCAGGTCTTTGTCAAAGTGCTCTGTTTTGTCAGAGAATAAAAGACAATTCCAGACCCACACCTTACAAATAAGTTTACAAACTGGGAATATTTTTTTTTGATTAGTACATCTTGCAATAAGGATAACTTCAGTCATTTTTGACAGTTCTTTGACATTTATAATCAGTTTTATTTAGCAAATCATCATAAATGGACTTCACCAGAAGAACGCTACCATAACATTCAAACTTAATTTGAAAGTACGAGTAGATCTTCAATTCGCAACCCTAATTGCGGTGCTCATAATCGACTAACTGAGCTCGTTATTCGCCAGATGGAGCTGTAGCCACTGTGGGCGAAGTGTGGTGGATGATCCGGAACTGTCAATTAGGTGTCGATTGCAACAGTTCGGCTTTGTCCGTTTACTATGTGGAACATTTTGTGAGATCCAATTGTAAATGATCCAATTGGTCCATGAATAGAATTCCCTTTTATTTTTTATTGGAAAAGTGTGTTTTGTGACGAAGATCACTCTAACCCAAAGGATTTGTGAACAAGCAAAGTTCGCCTGGTGGCGCGAAAGCGTAGCCTTTCTAAAAAGCGAATACGAATGTTACATCGACAGAAAATTTCGTCCAGTGATATTTGGTCCTGCACTTATGAACAGAATTTGGAAGACAAAATATAACCACCAACTGTATGGGATGTACAGAGACATTGGCCCTATCCGAAGGCCCAGAATTCATCGGCTTAAATGGCTAGAACCTGTTAAGCAAATGAATGAATTAAGCTGATTGTCTTCTAATTCATACCGGAAGAACAACACGCTAAAGGAGTACATACCTCTCCCTAACTAGATGGAGGCTTAATTAGAAAGGATATATTGAGTCTTCTTCTCCAAAGGTCCTCATCCAATCAACTGCTATTTGTCGACTGTTATTCTATATCACAGACGGTTGGAAGCAATCAGTATGACACACCGAGTTGGCATTCTGCAGTATCATAAAGGCTTATACATACATATATCTGCGTCAGATGAAGATGCAACTGCAAAGCAGCTATTAGCATCGAAGATGCGAAGATGGTGTAGAAATTATACCGCGCAGCGGAATCCGGAACAGTGTAAGAAAACCGCTGGATCTAGGCCAGAAGACGCCAGATTTTCGCCCGCATTCATCGTCTATGCCTGGAATATTTAACCACACTAGGTCCACGTCAATGTGGGTAATAATGAAGTAGGACCCGGTAATGAACTACTACTTACCAAAGGTATTCCAAGGGTTGTCTTAATTTATCGCCTTTTAGGAGGTTCCCCTAACTGGAAGCTAAAAACTCAAAAGTTTTTTAGTACTTACACGTACGAGTATAAATGTCATGATATCCTATTGGTACAAGAAGTTACACCACCTAGTCTAAAGCACTTAATGAAATCTTGGTTCTTTCTCTGGCATTCTGCAAGCTATCAGAGTTATCACTGAACTCTTTCTCTACTAACATAGAAACGAAGTCGGTATCTTATCAGATTCTATTGCAAAGCAAATGAACCTCACATTGGGCGCCAAATTATTGTAGCTCTTACTTAACCTCGAATCTTTTCTTGGAAATTGTTAGAATTTCCCCATAACGTATTACCATGGACAAATCAACAAAAACTACGAACCCATCAATAAAGATTTTCAACTTAAAATGGACATGAATTGCCGTAGCTATATACTCTTTCTATCCGATCCACTGATGACACGTGAAATCATCGGTCCACAAACGGAATCACGAGTTTTAGTTGTCTCAAGGACAAGTCAATGGAAACTCAGGGACTTTCTGATGTCGGAGAAATCTTCCAATATAGTCAACCTACTTGTGATTGGAGAGTCGTTAGTGGCAAATCCTGAAAAGGTGAGTATTGTTCCATATATAGAGTGCATTTCAAGCGATGGCATCATACATTTTTTTTTTTCAAACAGGAACGTCCATATGTCCTTTATACACATAAACTCTATGCCGATGGCTTGGGTGCCAATTCTCCAGTAGTTCTCACCAGTTGGATTAAGGGCGTCTTATCCCGTCCACACATCAATTTATTTCCGGAAAAATTCTACGAAGGCTTTGCAGGACATCGTTTTACACTATCAGCGGTCAATCAACCGCCATTCATATTTCGAATTCGAAGATTAGATGCTTCCGGTCAAGGTTTTGTGCAGTGGGACGGCATCGAGTACAGATTGATTAATTTGATTTCGCAGCAAATGAATTTCTCTTTTGATATTATAGAGCCTAGAACATCTGCATCACTTGGGTAAGTACGAGTATAGCCGACCGACATTCGTTTAATATAAATTTCTCTTAAAAATAAAATTATTTTCAAACGTAGTTCTGGAGACTCGATTGTGGAGGAGGTGAGACTACATAAAGCTGATTTAGGAATGGCAGGAGTCTATATAACTGAAGACCGCTTGGATGAGATCGATATGTCACGAGGACATTCGAGAGATTGTGCAACTTTTATAACCCTAGCATCAAAGGCTTTGCCTAAGTAAGAAACACTGTTGAACTTAATTGTAATCCCTTCATTCATTCAGAACACACTCGTACTCATATCGCGATCATTTCCCTTCCTTTGCTGGTTGAGACCTTTTTAAAAGATTCTATTATGTGCGAGGTGAAAGCATTGTTAACTCGACATAAGGGTTCCAGATCCTTCCTATACTTTTTAAATTGTAGGCAGCCACAGTCACTTAGAACTGTCAAAAGTGGGCTAGAATGATGCCGCTACTTCGCAATCTGGCCGCCAACAATCGACTACTATGAGCTTTTAGGATATGAAGATGGCTCAGGATGGTTGTTTACATACGATAAAAGTATGCCAGAACAACCAGTCGTTCCTCCTGAATTTACAGATGATAGTATAGTATGAACGTGGACCTGTGCCGCGAATAATCCGGAAACTGCTGTCTGTCGTTTAACTTGAATTGGTCCAGCAGCGCAACAATCAAGCTCATAGCGTAGTGCTTGCCCTATCTCCCACAGTAAATTCCTACTCATGCAGGGTAAAACGGAGAATTCGTGGTGGACCGGTAGCATAATACTGACCTACGCCATCATAGGGTTCACAACCCTATACGGAAGGGATAAAACAAATGTGGCGAACCAGTTAATAGGCTCGGATAATATGAGCTCTACTGTTGGCGATACTGGCAAATGATTAAAGCCAACGACCTTCAGATCTGCACGTGGAATGCATGAACCCTTCATAGGCCACCTGCAGTCAAACAATTAGCAGAGGCTCTTGACTGCTATCACGCAGATGTCACAGGCAATCCAGGAAGTGAGATGGAATGGGCCGAGCAAAACGAAGATGAAAACCTGTGGTATCTACGATGGTGGTTGCTATAGGGAACTGAAAAAGTGCTTATTCGGATGCGGATTTGTCATACGTTGCAAAATTAGGCAACAAGTCTTGAGCCGACACGAAGCGTGAGAGAGCGTCTTACGATATTCCGAATCAAGGCGAAGCACGCCAGAAAAGAGAGAGAGAGGAAATATTTTGTACAACAGTTGATAGGAATAGTCTACATTACACCACGTTTGGCAATTGACTTTGCGGCGGAACGAAATATCACTATGTCCTTGGATCATGAAACGCTAAATCAAATCATTTTGCGATCGACGAAAGGCATGCCTCCAGTATTCTGAACGTCCTTCTGACTTACCGGGCATCTAACATTGACTCGGATCACCACTTTGTTTCAGCCAATTTACGAATGCGGATCACCCAAGCGCCACTACAAAGAAGGACTACTGTGAGAAGATATAATCACAGCAGACCACCACTATCCAACACCGAACGCGCATCCCGAAATCTCTCAACAACTCCTATACGGCCAGCATCAAGTACTGAAAACCAGTGGCAACGCTGCCAACGTGGCATCAGAGACGCCGCAACTGATGTGCTTTGTGTCACAAAGATTTCAGAAAGATTACACTCCAGGAATAACGTGCGGTTAATTTACCAACAGATAAGAAGAACGCGTCAAGGCAAGAAGACTCGTACAGGAGCCTGTAGAGATGAAGAAGGAAACCTTGTAGTAGAGTCACACCCGATGCTGAGAATAAGAAACAAACTTCTTTTGCAGACTGTATAACGGTGACTAAGCCCAACGATAAGCCAAAACTTTTGTCCACCTAGCCAAAACGAAGTAAGGATAGCAATATCTAAGCTTAAATCCAACAAAGCAGCTGGATCTGAGGGCCGCAGTATACCGATCTAGTGGAATGCTCTTGTGGAGAGCATAGCATACATCATGGAATCTCAGCATCGTTTGCCCGATCCACAAAAAACGGCGACCCTCTCAACTGCGCCAACTACGGAGGTCAATGCTTCCCCAACATTAGATAGCAACCTGATTGGCCCCTATCAGAGCGGTTTCAGACGAGAAAAATCCACAATGACTAAATATTTACACTCCGACAGATCCTGGAAAAAGCTCAAGAAGTCCAGATTGACAACCACCACTTTTTCATTGATTTTAAGGCCGCATACGACAGCATTTATAGAGACGAGTATAGAGCGAGCCATGTCTAGTTTTGGCATCCCTGCCAGACTCGTCCGTCTCTGTCGAATGACGACTGAAAACGCTCGCTGCTTCATCAAGGTCGGCAACGACTTAACAGAGACCTTTGATGTCAAAAAAAGTTTTAGACAAGGTAACGGCCTATCATGTGACTTCATTAGCCTCATACTTGAAAGAGTTATACGGAACTCCCAAGCGAACA
Organism: Volucella bombylans; assembly: GCA_949129095.1. Taxonomy (NCBI): domain Eukaryota; kingdom Metazoa; phylum Arthropoda; class Insecta; order Diptera; family Syrphidae; genus Volucella; species Volucella bombylans. The sequence goes on along the minus strand of OX422144.1, from coordinate 126,554,725 downwards.
CCCGAGACACGATCTTTCAAAAGTCTGTACAACTGCTGGCGTACGGCAATGATATTGGCATAATTGGCAGAGTTCATACATATGTGTACATACTCGTATGTGTATATCAACAAGAAGTGACACAGAACATCGACAATTTGGACAACACGTCAGTGGAAATGAAACGAAGAATCACTCCTGCCAATCGCTGTTTCTTTTGACTAAGTAAAGCCCTATCACAAACAACTAAGAAGACTCTATATAAGAGGTTGGTCGCAAACGGTCCTGTTTGCTTTGACGGTCTCGTCTCAATGCGGAACTACACGAGCTGTACAAAGATATCGGCCTGGCCTGCAGACCCTTCAAATCTAACCCGGTGAGACAACGCAATAGAGGACGCACGCACAAGTAGAAGCGACCTCAACCGACTTAGATCCGTAACTAGAGGCAGTTAGCTATGGATGGAGATACCTGGAGAGGCTTGTTAATTGACGGACAGGTTTACCCCAAACTATTGCCCCACCTAAGTAAAGTAAGCACGTATAGTATGAGCCGAAGGATCCATTATTTTCCTCATTCTACGAGCTCCAATGCTGCTCAATACCATCCACTAATCCCCTAAATAAAATCCCCTTATCTGGCTCTATTTGAATTTCTAATTTCTATTGTAGATACCGTGCCATACTTGGTCCTTTCCAATGGCCTGTGTGGGTAGCGCTGATTGCAATTTACGTAGGCGGCATCGTACCAATTGTATTCACCGATCAGCTATCTCTGAAGCATTTGATTGGAAATTGGGGTGAAATCGAGAACATGTTCTGGTACGTCTTCGGTATGTTCACCAATAGTTTCACCTTCGCTGGAAAGTATTCATGGGCCAGTTCAAAGAGAGTCTCCACAAGATTATTGATTGGTTTCTACTGGCTCTTCACAATCATCATCACTTCTTGTTACACGGGGTCAATTATAGCCTTTGTGACTCTTCCTGCCTTCCCAGCAACAGTTGATTCTGTTAATGATCTTTTGGGGTTATTCTTCCGAGTAGGGACTCTCGGTAAGGATGTTTTTCTTTTTCACAACTTCAATCACATTTTGTTTCAATTTCCAGATCGCGGAGGTTGGGAAAAATGGTTTCAGAATTCTAGCCATGAGGCTACAGAAAAGCTCTATAAGAAGATGGAGTTTGTTGGTTCACTAGAAGAGGGAATCGGTAACGTGACGCAGTCCTTCTTTTGGAACTATGCTTTTCTTGGATCTCGGGCACAGCTAGAGTATTTAGTTCAATCTAACTTCAGTAATGAGTAAGTTGCCTTGTTAGCATTTGTATCTGGAACCATCCAAACCTCTATTGTTCTCACCCTTCAGCGCTCTAAGTCGACGTTCTGCTCTTCATCTTAGTGAGGAATGCTTTGCGCCATTTCACGTAGGTTTCGCCTATCCAAAAAATTCAGTCTACGCCAAGAAGATTAATCAGGCCATCCTTATGGCTGAACAAAGTGGGCTTATTACCAAAATCAGCAACGAAGTGTCGTGGGTAATGCAGAGATCGTCTACCGGGAAACTACTTCAAGCAAGCTCTACCCATGCATTACGTGAACGAATTCAAGAGGAACGCCAGTTAACCACCGCCGACACTGAGGGTATGTTCCTGCTCATGGCCATCGGTTACCTTGCGGGAGCATTAGCTTTGGGATCTGAGATCATTGGGGGCTTCACCAATAAATGCCGCCAAATTATCAAACGAAATCGAAATCGAAGACCTTCCACTGCGGTATCTTCAGGGAGAAATTCTGCGGACTGTACGAATAAAAAAGAACTTGCTGAGCACTTACGGAAGAAAACTGTTAGGCTGGAAATGCGTGATGTAGAGGCTGCTGCCGCCAAGAACACTTTCTTCGGTCTGAAGCAGCTGAAACTAACCAAAGCAACATTGAAGGAGTTGTATGGCAATTATAATAGACCAGAGCCGAATATCATTTTCCAAAATGGGCAGCTAATTTTGGAGACTGATGCAAAGTCAGAGTCGTCTGTAGGAACTAGAACTCAATCGAGTGGTGATATTGTCCAAGAATCGAATGTAGAAGAAGCTTTGCAGCAGCTGGATTCTTTTATCGACGTTCATGATGAGCACGGTAATCCGGTGGGTGTGGTGGAAATCGAAAACACCATTGACGACGAAGGATTGGATGTTGCCTTTGGAAGTTTGGTTGACGATGAGAATTTAGGATCAAGGTATGCTAATTTGCAGCTTTTCGAGAACAAAGATGACAGGAAGCAGGAGAAGATGGCCACATTTAATACTGAATAACTCAAATGCATGCCGTATGTGAGTGACTTGCTTAAAGTGTAGATGTTGTTGAAAATAAATGAAACTGTATGTTAAGACTTTTTTACTTTAATGGAGTACTATTGTCGGGTAGGCTAAGTACCTACAGCTGTAGATCTGCACTGTATAAATATGATCGCACGGTTCTCCGCAGCAGTCGTTACGGTGATCGTGAAAAGTCGACGTACTGGCTCGGGAGCGCAGAGACACATTTCTGTCCGCGCAATCCAAACAAGACAGCGATATGAAAAATCGAACATTGGCGTGCTGACAGCAAGAATGGGATCACAAGGTTGTGAGTAGGTGGACACCCCGACTCATACCGGTGGTGAACCCGTGGTTGGAGCGAAGTCATAGTGATTTGAATCACTATCTTACCCAACTTCTTTCTGGACAGGGCAGTTCAACGCATATCTACACCGCATGGCAATGAAACTATCATCCAGATGCAACTATTGCCCAGCAGCGACAGCTGTTAGGGGACCAGCTGGGCTTGATAATCACACCCGAAAATATTACGAGGATGCATGGAGGACCGTGGGCGCCTACGCCCAGTCAGTAAGGAAGAGCTGGCGGTGAACGGGCAAAAACTATCATCCGGATGCAACTATTGCCCTTTGGTAGATGATACCGCTGAGCACACGTTCCTCGTTTGCGCAAGGTGGCATCAGCAGCGACAGCTGTTAGGGGACCAGCTGGTCTTAATAATCACACCCGAAAATATTGTTTCCACGATGTTGAGTTACGAGGATGCATGGAGGACCGTGGGCGTGGAAGAGCTGGCGGTGAACGGGCCTGAACCGTGACTCCATGCTGAAGTAATGCTAACGCGGTTCCAGCGTAGTTTAAAGCCACGCGGCAAGATTTAGTGAGTATCAGGTTGGCTCGAACCAGCCATTGCATTCGCTACGGTGTCCATAAGTAGGATTTGCCCTTCTCCCGAAACCGCTTGAATATTAATGTCCCTTTCGACCTAAATGTTGAACTTGTACCGCTTTATCGATCTAATTCGGATTGAAAAACTCACCCATAAAATGAGTACACCGTAGTCCTTAGCGTCACAGGATTAAATTTATTTCAAGCGCATTCATGTCCCTGTTTACAACTAACAATTTCTATATGGCCTCTACATTCGCTTTAAGAACCTCTACATCCAATGACATTGGAAAATTGTTGACATCGGCCGCTCAGGATTCCGTAGTAGTCGGTGAACTACAATAGTTACTGCGTCACGTCGCGCACGATCAATAGCCTTTCAAAAATATTTTTTGACATTGATGGTTCCAACGTCAGTCAAACAGACCTTAAGGAATAGCGGCCTGTAATCTAATGAGTTAGCCGTTGACTTGCTCCGAGCTTTATCTAGTAAATTTCTGCAACTTTGGAATAAAACCAAAACTGTCAAAATTAAACTAAGCGAAGACCTGTAAAGTGTCACCTTCTATCACAGGACAGGCTAAAGTTTGAATATTGTGGGCAACACTGTGATAATATACACATAAGGGCGCATAACGAGAGAAGGTCCATACGATTGTAAATGACATATAACGGCAATATAAAAACGTAATGAGATGAGCCGAAGAAACGATGATAAAAAATGTGACACATGTCTATGATGTTGCGAATGCTTCAGGCCGCATACATATGTATAATCTGTCCATATCCAGATTTATCGGTCTTAGCTGACTTAAATAAGAAGTTTTTAGCTTTTGACACATCAGCAAACGTGTTTCCTTTCTTTGGCTACCTTGAGATTGCAGGAAAAATTTAGAATCAAAGGCCTAAGGTTCTGAAAGAACTAAGCGCCAAAGACATCCAGAAAAGACATTAAATTATTAAACAATATAGAGGTAACTCCAACGGATTTATGTAGTCCAGATGGTACTCGTGATACTGTCAACCCTCCCAGGAGTTACAAGACTTTTCGACTCCGATTACTGCTGCGGCTCTTTCTATGACACGTTCTGTAGATTGAACGAAAAAAGAAAGAATTGGAAAAGCTCTGCTTTTAAATTTATCAAAATAAACGGGTGGTTCTTGTTTTTGACGGATTATATGGGAAACCGAAATGGTCGAACGGGCTCCATAAAGGAACACTCTGAGGGACTTCCGTACAAGGGGCAGTTGAAGAAAAAAACTGACTCAAACATACAGGGCAAAAAGACGGCAACTGTTGTCGAAAACGTGACAACAGAGAAACAGATTGTCAAAAGTGACCACAAATTTATCAAATTTTCTGGAGTTGGGCTTCATTATTTTCTTCCAAACAGGGTCAAGCTTCTGACACTTCTTCTGCCAATGTATTTTTGCTGCACGATGCCCGGATGAAACAGATGCTACAAGCAAAGACTGCAGTTCTAGTGGACGGAAACTGGAGAAAAAGCTCAAACAAAAACAAAGGTAGCAATGCCTTTGATCGCACATGATGTTAAGATGAAAGACGTTGTAAGGGCCGCGCGCAAGGTTAGACTGAAACCAGTGCTACGACCAGTAAAATGTTGCATTTCAAGTAAATAGAATTTGAATATTATGTCTGAATTCACCTCCAAGAAAACCTAAAAACACTAAAAAGGGAAGTGAGCGGTTTACCTGTAAGGATGGCGCTATCCCCTGTTTGACGCTTCGACTCGGGAAGGAAGGCAATCACAATGGTTTAAAAGCCAGGAGGGCAACAATTATACTCATAAATCAGAAAGGTGCGATATATGAATAAATAGATAACCGAATTCATAGGGTGAATTGTTTTACGCAGCAAACTCTCGAATAGCTAAGCAAGTCTGAGGATGTGGTGACTCGCCTTCATACCAAGAAATCTGTGCTCGACACTGAAAAGCTATTTTCATTATTAGTCCCACGTGCAGTTCGACTGATTCGTAAGCCGTTATTTTCTGGCGCCTTTTTCCAGTTGCATGAAGAGTAGGTAGTCACGTCATTGCTTATCAGTTTTCAGTTTTTATGCATTTTTATTTTTTAACTTAAGTTACTCTTACATGCTAGACAAAAAAATGCTTAAAAGTTAGCTTAAATAACTTACAAATAATCTTATTCTAACTTAATGGCCCCATGCGGGCACTCTAAGTTAAACCTAACACTTAAACTATGTCTTTCGACGAATCTTACAGTCTACTTTTATTTCTATTTTAACATTAATTAATACTAAAACTAAGAAAATAAATTTTAATCAAAAACTTAGTATATGGACATTCTTTAATTTTGTATAAAACTTAAAACTAAAAACTTACAAACTAAAATGAAATAGTCAGACGACCGACTATGCTACCTATGGTGCTACCTAGTACTGGAGGAGTGGGACGACGAAACTTCCCCTCCTTCAACTAGCCACCAAAATTGTTGGTGCTGCCGAGCAACATCCCTCATGTCACGACTCCCTACCGCCCTACTGAACCGGAGACGCTCCGCACTGCCGTGTGCGACGTCTCTGTCGTAGTTGAGTCGCCTGTCCGCAGTTGTTCGAGCGACGTGGAAGATAAGCGGAACCGCCAATCTGTCCTGGACCAGACCTTTACTATCTAGATAGAGGAACGCTTCGGGAGGAATAAAGCCGTCAAAGCGAACTCTCTCGTGATACATATAATTGGAGTAGAAAGCCCCGGAGATCAGGTTGTTCGATGAGGTCATTGCTCTTGCAATGTGCCTTCGAGTTAACTTAATGACGAAGTTGTCCACTCTTATTAGGTTCGCCCTATTGTATAAGACCTCATTAGGATAGAATTTTATGTACTCAGACTCTGGTGTTCTGTATAAGCGAAGACAAGTCCTAAGACAAGCCCTCTCAAACACCCGAATCTTTTCCATTAATCTTGCTCGTACATTGAACCACACGGGACAACCAAATACCAGCATGGGCCTGATAAGGGCCATGTAGCAGATTACCTTCACCCTCGCATCGTGTTGACTGTTATAGAACAGTCTCCTTGTGAGGGCAAAAGCACCTTTGGCTCTGGCCAGAGCAACATCTATAGGTTTGTTAAAATACAGATATTGATCTAGCCAGATCCGAGGTATCTGACTACATTTAGACAAGCGAGTGGCTGTCCGTGTTGTCCGAGGATAGAAAACTTTCGCCAATTCTTTCTGGTATCCCTAGAGGCCCCAGACAAAGGCGTCCTAAACAGAATAGTTTCCGACTTCTGAAAGTTGATTTTCAACTTCCAGTCATCGCAATATCGCTTAATATTGTCGAAGTCACACTTCAAAAGCATATTAATGACCTCAATCTTTGGACCCGATCTGTACGCGATTAAGTCGTCTGCGTACGCTATGGCATGGTAAAGTGAACCTATCAGATCACTTGTGTAAATGTTGAACAGGATCGGCGAATTTACCGCACCTTGTTGCAGACCGTTTTTAATGTTAAATATTCCAGCAGAAGTCACATCGCCATTCTTCACGATGAACTGTCTACTGGAGAGCATATCAAAAAGAATATACAGCAGTGGTTTACTGGTTTACTGCCCAACCTGTCCAGCTTGAAAAAGAGTCCCTCTAACCATACGGTATCGAAGGCTTTCTCCAAGTCAATCAGACAGGCACCAGTGCACTGTTTCTTGCCTTTGTTCCATTCGATATCAGAAACTAGTTTAGACGCAGCATGTATGATATCATGCCCCGCCTTGAAACCGAATTGATTATCCGGAACTATATGTTTGTCCTCAACCCACTTAGTCAAGACTCTATTGATCACCTTCTCGAAAACCTTACTGATGTTTGGAAGGAGACTGATCGACCGGAGATTCGCCGGATTGGAAGTGTATTTATCCACCGCAGGATGTACCACCGCAGTTTTCCAACGCGCTGGACAATGTGCATTGTTCATTGCATTATTAAACAGGGTGGTATAAATGTTCACCGCTTCTAGAGGGAGATGTCGAAGCACAATGTTCGATATTTCATCGGTTCCCACTGATTTGTGACGTCTAAGTGAATCGAAGATCGCTTGGAGCTCTTCTTTCGAAATGAACGGGGGTAGTACCCTATCGTTGGTGATGAAAATATTTGCCATATTCTCGTCACTGAACTGGGTGAAACCCGAGCTCTCGAATCGCCAATTCACTATTTCATTTCGAAGGCAGAAATTGTGCACAAGGACTCGACCTTCCAGGTCGTGGTTCGGGCCAATATAGCCTTCACCTGCTCCTGCGGATTCTCGATCACAAAGAAGTTGTCATCATCAACAGCCTCATTTGCCTGCTGTTACCAGTATTTGTTCGTTGTTCGTCGTTCGGGCGATTTTAAGACATGGAAGGTCATTCTACTTATTTCTCCGAAATATTTTATTTATTTGCGGGAATATATTCGGGTTGCTGGTGTTTACAGCCCGAATTTTATTGTTCCAATACAAACTTACAGATGTTCTGTAATTTTCCTTTATTAATGTTTGGAAAAAATATGTCATGATCTCCGGATTAAGTCTGTCAGTAAACTGACTATAAAAGGTTGTTAGCAGCCTACTTTTATATCGGTGCAGTGCGTCAATAGTTGCGTTGCGGAATAAGTCTTCGTCATCAGTGTGTTGGTACCGAGGTATCGTTTTGTCCATTGTTCGTTTGATTGTCTCGTCCATTAGTCTTAGATACCTGTCAATCTCCTCGTTTGACAGATTTCTGCTGAACGGTGGGTAGAGCGAATTCGAGGAGAGTGCTCTAGTCAGTCTTCTGGTGAAGTGTGTCCAACGCACCCAACTATAATTGTAGGAATGCCTTTGGACAAACTTATCCAATTCCGCAATTTCGTTGGGAACAGTTATTTCGGTGATGAGATCGCAATGCTCATTGTCGTACACGTAGACAATTTGTAGTTTGTTGGTTAGTGCATGTCAGTTGTATTTGTGAGTCGAACAGCAGGAGATCCAAATAGGACCCGTGTCTGGGAAACGACGGACTATCCGTCGCCTTAAGCTCGAGTCGATACATCACACTGTGCTGACCCCACCAATTGAATAGTAGGTTCCCTCTAGTATTTGGTGTATTATTTCTTCAATCACTATGTTTAGCGTTGAAATCTCCGCCGATAATATAATAGTTGTCTTCCAATTCCAGCCTCAGAAATCGAAAAAATGTCTCGAGCTCTGAGATAAATAAGGTGGATAAATAGGTGCATAGACAGACACCATGTACAGCCGCTATCCACTACGGAGAGGGATATACACGATGCATGCTTCCAGCACCTGGAACCTACGTACTACACGACTGTATACTCTTTTAAAATTTATACCTTTCGTTCTAAAATTGCAACGCCACCTCCCTGAGTGGAGTTGGGTCGGTTTCTCTGTACTATTTTGTATCTTCTGTGCCTCATTTTGTGTCTTTTGGTAAGCTTAGTTTCGCTAACCAAAAGCACATCGGGGGCTTGGTCCTTAAGCAACTTAAATAGTGCGGCTCGTCGTTCGAGTGAATCAGTGAATTCACATTCACAGCAAGGACCTTCAGGGTTTGCTCCGCCACCCATTACGTACCCATTACGGCAAAAGGTGCGTTAGGCCAGGCAGCAGTGTGCATACTTGATCCACCCGCGCGGTCTGTTCAGTTAAATGACGTTGTATCTGATCCACCGACCTCTGGATAGAGAGCAAGATAGCTAGCATGTCAGGTACTGGTTCAGGTGCTCTGGGCGCTGGAGCCTGAGAAGCAACCTTCGCTTGCTGTACCGTATTTCCCCTACCTGCCGCCATTTGGGCGTAGGTAACATTGGGAGTAACGGCTGGAGTTTTTATATGCACGGGTGGATGTTTAACTTCCACTTTCTGCTGCCGAGCCAGATTTACTCTTTTGTTGTATTGGAATTTGGGACAACCCCGATAATTTGCGGTGTGTTCCGTGTTCCTACATAAAGCACAAGAGATTTGGCTTTTTTCAGACGCTCCGTCCTTACCCAGAGCGCATTCCTCAGACTTGTGGTTCTTTCCACACTTCATGCATCGAGGCTGCATTTCGCAGTTCGACGCGGCGTGCCCGAACCTTTGGCAGCGAACACATTGTAAAATGTTTTCGCTCCTCTTTAATTTTTCCCAATGTACAACCTGGTAGTCCAGGACTTTAATATTCCTTAGACCATCCAGATTGCTGGTGGGACTTAGCTGGACCAGGAAAATCGGCAGTTGTCGCTTCTCAATTTTGGCTCTGGCTGTGGTGAAAGGCTTGACCCCCACGAATTGGAGCCCTTCGCACTTCTTCTCTTTCAGCAGTGCAAGGAGCTCCTCCGGATCAGTCGACGGTTCTAATCCCCTCAGCAGCATTGTCTGCAGCTTGTGCCCCTTCGGGGTGTAGGAGAAGAACTCCGTCGTCGAATCCGTCAGCAATTTTTTTATTTTGTAATAGCGCTCCACTGTGTTACAGTGGATCGCGTGCCTATCTACTGATAATCTTTTTATAAAAAAGTTGTTGCCTATGGCCGACTTACACAGTTCGATTGTGTCCTTTAACTCCAATTTGAAAGTGTTGATTGGTGGCACTTTCTTTTTGGTGGATTTCTGCTCTTGCTGTTGTAGTTGTATCTGCTGCTGTTGCTTTTGCTGATGTTGTTGTTGTGGTTGTTGTTGTTGCTGTTGCCGTTGTTGATTTTGATGTTGCGGCTTTTGCTGCTGTTGTGGCTTTTGTTGTTGTTTATGTTTTTGTTGAATTTGTGCTCTTGTTCTTCCTAGTTCTTGTACAGGTGTCTGTAGTTTTTGTTTTTCCATCGGTTGTTGTTTTTGTGGAAGATCCGCGTTTATGTTTTCTTGCTGCTGAGGTCTCTGGAGTTGTTGCTGCTTCTCCATCTCCCTCCTTGCCACTTGTTTAGCTCTTATGGCCAGCACTTTTTGTTGTAGCTGTTTGATGCTACTGAACAGAATTTCGACCTCTTCCTCTTCGTCATCTGACTCCGATGCAGCTAGGGATGCGAAACAGTTGTCTGCTCCCATGTATTGGCCTTCCCCTACGTCAGGTACATGCGTACAGTCGTTATTGTCCGACTCTTGCCTCATTCGCTTTATTGCTGCGCTTGCCGATATCAGCGCAGTCCTCTCCTTCACTCTGCCATGCAGCATTTCCAACGATGCTGATATGGCGCTCTTATCCAGATTCGGAGTCGAAGTCGGCTTCAGCGTCCTTCTCCTCTTTGTGACGATGTCTGTTATTGTTGTTGTTGTTGATTTTGAGTAGACTGGCTTAACGGTTTGATCATCATACGATATCATACCATCTGCTGACCCCGCTATTGGGATAGCGGACCGCTTGATTCCACTCATCACACGCTCGATCACAATTTCTTTTTATGCAGTTGTCTATCAATTTACACTTCTTTTTTTTTTAAATAAAAATTCGTTGAAATTTTTTCGGGAATCGAACCCACGACCCCTGCTTTGTCGGCCGACACCACTACTGTTGCGTCACCGAATCACTTGACCCAAATGTTTCTAATTGTTCTTTTATTAATTTTTCACTAATTCACTTTAAATGAAGCCGAAACACATCTGTTCTCTATCGAGATCTATGAACGACCACGTCATTGCTTAGTTAGCGCTATTATTGGCACAAAGGAGAGATGTAGTTCCAGACCCATCCGAGTGCTGCTTCAATAAGAAATTTTGCACAACGTTAAAAAGCAACAGACATCGCACACTGCCTTGGTGTGCTCCAACCGAATTCACTTGTTATTCCCTTTCTGCGTTTAACTTCCGTGTTTTTGTCTAGAATTCTTGCACATATTTTCATAGTATGCGACATTAGTTTCATCTATCGGTAGTTGCTGCATTTTCTCGTCCCGCCTTTGCCTTTATACCGTTGAAAAAGAAAGCTCACCCTCCTCTGAAGGGGCATTCGATAGCCTTTCATCATTTTATTGAACAAAATCACAACCCATATAAGCTTCAGATTTCCCATTGTCGCCCATACTTTGGAGGGCATGTGATCCGCCCCTACATTTCGCTCTTTTGCTACGGATTCCGTAAGATCTGACATTTTCTCTTCGAAGGAATGGTACTGCGAAAGCATTCTTCGTAAAGAAACGCGTTCCATTTGTTGAAAATTACGTTGTTCACACTAAGCTGGAAAGCCTCCTCGACGTCAATTAGTTACGCATTTCATTTGTGGCTGCAGTAAAAGTTAGAAGATTTTAGTGCGGAATAGTTTTGTGTTTTTGTGAAGAGGAAAGTTGTAAGAACTATTTATTTAAATAATATGTATTAAAAATAAATCTTTTAATTGTGAAAAAAAAAATCAAATTAAAATTTGGCATTTAAGCGTTCAAAAACACACGAGGAAAGATCTGCGATTTTGCGAAGGTAGAAATGCTGACGTTTATGAACTCACCCTTTTTAATAAAAGAGACTTATTTGTCTCTAATACTTAGCAGGGGAGTTCGTTAGGCATTCCTGCTTTGGGAATTAAAACAACTTTTACTTCTTTCCAGTTGTTTAGGACGATAAAGATAATTTTAAATCACGATATGATATATGGAAGAGCGTGTTGTAACATGACCGGGATTATCTCGTCTGTTCCCGCCAATTTGTAGGGGTTAAACGATTTGATTGTCATTCTATTCTCTGTGATTAGGCTAGAGATTATGGGTTCGTTAGAAGTTAATGTTGTGGTGCCAGTTAATACCTTCTCATCAGCATCCTTACAGCCCGAGATGTTCCTTAAGAAGCAATAGTAGCTGTGCTCTGTCCAGACGCTATTGGAGTCCTTCAAATATTACGGGGCAATTTAGATAGGACTTTCCTTAACCAGCTGATTCGTCGGTACCTTCTATTGCTTCGAAAAAAAACGAGCCCAAGATTGTTTCTTGGCAATTCTTACGTTTCTTGTGTAGGAGTTGAGTTCAGAGATATAATTGGTCCAATCCTCCTCACTTCTAGTGTGCTCCTCAGTTTAGTTTTCTGACCTCTGTTCAGTGTCTTTTTGCAAGTAGTTCACGTGTCCTCCAAGGAGGTTTTGAGGGCTTGCGATTATTAGACATGGGACAGTTCTTAATGAAGGTTTTCCTTAGTTACTTAATGGTTTACGTCAGCCAATGGAAAGGCGATCAGGAAGGTACACCGGGTTTTTGCCATGTTTTCGTTTATCAAATTAAAGTACTCCGGCCAGTTAGTTTCCCTATGATTTCGGAATTTGTTTTAGATGGTCCGGTTACTATCTATTGTGAAAAGTAAGTCTTTGCAGGCATTCCTAGTAGTCCTGGCTCGTTTGAACTTTTTCCTGTTTTCCTCTGTCGGGTTGATCTTTTAAGATCAAAAAATATATTGTATAGGGTGGTCCATAATTAACGCACGATGTTAATTGTAAATAAAACAAAAAGTTTTCAGAGAATTATGTTAATATTTTTTATTATGATAGAAGGATCTATGACAATTATGTGTGAAACAAAATATCGGCCAAATGCTCGCCACGGCTTCGGTGGCATATCTCTATCCGATGGTCCATATTGTCAATGACTTTGAGACATAATTGAGGTTCAATGTCGTTAATTGTACCGAATTATCTCATCCTTTAGCTCTTGAATTGTTCTTGGCTTATTGACGTACACTTTTTCTTTTAAATATCCCTAAAGAAAGAAATCCAACGGTGTCCAATCATATGATCGTGGCGGCCATTGAATTTCTCGCGCAAAAGAGCCATTGTTTCGTTGACTGTGCGGCAAGTGGCACCATCCCGTTGGAAGCACATGTCGTCCAGGTCCATATCCTCAATTTCTGGCCACAAGAAGTCCGTTATCATTTCCCGACGGCGAACACCATTAACGGTAACTGCTTGGCCGACCTCATTTTCGAAGAAGTATGGCCCGATGATGGCGCCCGCTCATAAATCGCACCAAACAGTCACTCTTTGTGGATGCATCGGCTTTTCAACAATTACTCGTGGATTCTCATTTGCCCAAATGCGGCAATTCTGCTTGTTAACGAGTCCACTGAGGTGAAAGTGTGCCTCGTCGCTGAAGATGATTTTCTTTGTAAAGTCACCATTCGCTTCTGTCTGTTCAACCAACCATTCGGCGTATTGACGACGCTTAAAATGGTCAGTAGGCTTCAGCTCTTGAGTCAATTGAACCTTGCAAGCGTGTAAATTCAAATCTTTATTCAAAATTCGCATCAGTGATGTTCGTGAGGCGTTCAATTGTTGGGCACGACGACGAGTCGAGGGTGACGGCTCTTCTGCCACACTATCGCGAACAACAGCAATGTTTTCCGCAGAACGAACTGGGCGAACATGCACAGGTGTTTTCACATTTCCTACAGACTAGGTTTGCTGAAATTTACGCACAATTCTCCCGATTGTGGACACATTTGGCCGATTATGCCGACCAAAACAATCACGAAGTGCACGAAATGCATTTTGATTTGAACGCCCATTTTCGTAAAAGGCTTCAACAATCTTAACGCGCTGCTCAATTGTGTACCTCACCATGGTTGAATTTGTCAAACACTGAAACAAAGAAATGCCAAATTAAGTTGGGCAAAAAACTTGGACATTGAGGTGTGACTCACAATTAACATCGTGCATTATTGTTGGACCATCCGATAGTTCTCTAAAACTGGCAGCGTCTTCATACGGTGAAGGATAAAGGATCTCATTGCAAAGATCACAGTGTTTGTGATCCTTCAATAGCCGCATGAACTACCAATTGAGTCCACTTGAGTCTGCTTCAATTGGCTTTCTCGTATTACAATACGGTACTTTTAGGATTCCTCTACTCGTAACTTCGGTGTACGAGAAATCAGCTGGTATGGCAGTTTTTTTTTTTTTTTTTTTATAATTTACGCGCGCCTAAGGGGTTGATACCCTTTTACTGCTGCCAGGGCGTGGGCGGAAAGATAGAAGGAGGAGAAAGGAAAATTGTTTTTTTTGTAGTGGTTTGAAACTCAGGTGTGTTTGGTTTCTATGTTTGTTCTCCAGGGGTGGGAGTCCGAATAGGACGGAGAGTTTTTCTTCACTCAGAGTGATTCGAGATATAATTCCCAGTATTTTTTTTCATTGCTTGAAACTCTTATAACAGCCAAATCTACGTGTCAGTGTTATGCCTTCACACGCAGAATTTTTTTGTCTGAGTTCCAATTATACAATGAAAAACTGATTTTGCCATGGGCAGGATTCGAACCTGGACCCTCCGAGTGAGAAGCGTTTGCGACTACCACTACACCACGGCCACCCCTAGATGGGGTGAGTTACCTGACGAGCCTAGAAGGAGAGCACATCGACGGAATGTACTCATCGGGCGAAAAGTTAAAAACAAGTCCAGAGTTTTGGCGGTATAACTATCAACGTCAAGCATTCGTGTGGGCTCATTCACAAACTAGGTTAAGTTGTTTTCCGCAGCGAAGTTCTCAGATCCAGAATGCCAAAGCCACCCAGAATTTTGTATATTTAAATCGCCGGCAATAGCAATCTTCGTATAGGGATACAGGCACAGTCATTATAGTTTACTGTAATATTGTAATATTTGTGTTACAGGGATACCATTCTTTCTATGGAGTGAGATAGCGCATAGAACTCGTAAAGCTCAAATCGCTTTCCAGTTTTCTGTAAATAAAGCAGAAGGAGATAATTTAATTACAGGGATGAAACTTTAACCACACGAAGTTGCATTGCGGATTGGAACAGCGATCACATTGGGGTGGAGTTGTGTGGGCTATATCACTGCGTACGTAAGATACGAAGCCGTGGTAACAAAAGAAAAATTACAGCCGGCTTTACAATATATACAGGGTGTCCCAAAAATCAACTTCAAGCCGGAAATGGGTGATCGCAGCCTTGCTTAGCATCGTCGGTGTTTGTGTCTTTTGTGTTTGTTAATTTATAATGACTCGGGAATTTAGAGTGGACATAGCAAATATAGATGGGCTAAAAAGTACTCACTTTTCTGCGTACGTGCACGTCTGTAAATTCAGGCCAGCTGTTTTGGCACTTAGTGAAACACACGCAGATCCCCGTCCACACCTCTCAGATAACTCTGATCTGAAACTACCTGGCTATGAACTAGTGCCACTATTCTTTTCTCATCGCGGTCTCGCCATTTACGTGCGTAATGATGTAGCTTACCAAACTCCACCACAATGTAGTCCCTGTTCCAATCCGGAATTAAATTTCATGTGATTAAAATTCCATCTCCGTAAGCAATTTATCCACTACTGACTTATTTATAGAAGCCCCCAACTAGACAGCAATTCGACTTTTAACGGGTTTGATGCGCTGTCCGACTCCCAACAAAGAATTGTATCTCTGCGGAAAACAACTTAACGCAGCTTGTAAATGAGCCCACGCGATTACCAGACGTTGATAGTCATACCGCCAACACCCTGGACTTGTTTTTAACCTCTCACCATGACAAGTTCACCATTGATGTACTCTCCCCTCTAGGCTTGTCGGACCATGTGTCATATCAGCTAATTTCTCGTATGATGAAAATCCCTACAAGAACCGTTATGTTTCCTCGATAACGACGTGACGTGATTGCCGCTGATGATATGATCACTGACACTATTCTCTTTGGAATGAGATGTTTTATCCCTCATCGGATGAAGAGTATCAGACCAAAAGAAAAGGCATGGTACGACTCGAGTTGTAAAGAGGCTGTCTGGGTTAGAGAAATATTTTTTTCGGTCCTATAAGACCAACCCGACAGAGGAAAACCAAAAAAAGTTCAAACGAGCCAGGAATGACTGCATCGTCTTTCTTAAGCGCGTGAAATTTCAATACGACCAAAAATTGAAGGCAAAAAATACTACAATGTCCCAAAGGTAGTAAAAATTGTTGGTCGTTCGTCAAAAGTATTAAAAATTCTGCCTCATCCTCCATCCCAACTCATTTATATGCTCATTTACAATGGCATTCCAGCTGTCAGCTCTTTGGACAAAGCCAATCTGCTTGCTGCACACTTTGCGGCCAGTTCAGCACTTCCAGATTTTGTGTCGAATCTTCAATGGGACGAATCCACTTTCGCACTCGTGTAGTATCAAGAGTACTTAAAGATCTTAACATTCACAAATCCGCTGGTCCAGATAGTATAACTTCCCTTCTTCTGAAGAGGTGTTCTTCCACGCTGGCAAAACCACTGCGTAAGTTTTTTCATCAATCCTACACTTTAGGACTATTTCCTCCTACAGACCCATTGCAAGGCCATGGAAACGCTAATAAATCGTTAGCTCATGAAATATCTCGAAACACGAACACTTCTCAATGACCGGGTGTACGGCTTTCGTAACAACAGATCCACTGGTGATTTGATGGCATGTCTCACCGAAAAGTGAAACCAAAGCGTACATCAATCTGCCGAAAGCAAGATAGTCGCACTTGATATTTCATGTGACAGAGGTTGGCATTAGGCTCTTTTGTCGAAAATGCGTGCATTTGGGATCGACGACTCTCTTCTTCAATGGATTAGTAACTACCTTACGGTACATTTAATTTAGGTTGGCTTGGACGGTTTCATGCCTGATGTTCACAAAATAAATTTGGTGTGCCCCAGGCCTCCGTTCTGTCTCCGACACTCTTTTTAATTTTTTAATACGAGTATTCCTTTGCTGACGACAGTACTCTCTGCTTTTCATATTCGTTTCCGAACTCACGTATGTTAAGCTCATTAAATTCTGATATTAGCAGCATAACCAATTGGTGAACTATGAACAGAGTGGAATTTAAAACACAATGCTGCCTGCTGTCGTTAAAGCGAAATTTAAATATCCAACTACTCGTATTATCCATGAATGGCACTTGCATCGTTGAAACCGAAAAACTTTCCATTCTGAGTATGTGTGTCAATGACAACTTACGTTGGAATGATCAATACGATGTCGCCAAAATCTCCACGAAATGTCTAGGTTTCCTCAAGCGATGTAAGAAATATTTCACCCCTCTGATCTGGCCTCAATGACCTCTTTGCACTTGCTAGATAGGGTCCAAAATCGCGCGATAAAACTCATAGGTGATGACAATATTACACAGTCATTCGACACAGACGTAATGTCTCCTGTCTCACCTTGTTGTATCGCTATTTTCACCAACATTGCTCCATCGAAATTGCTAGTAGCATTACACCCCTTCTAACTTCTAACCGTAACACCCGTCTCACTATGAATGCTCATCAGTATACCCTTAATTCCACTTTCGGACGTACTCTGAAATATCGTGATCGTTCCTAAGCCATACAACTCGCTTATGGAATGCCCTGTCCAGCTCTTTATTTCCTAGTTACTATAACTTGCAAACATTTAAAACCAACGCACATCGGTAACTCTCTTTTTTCCCTCCATAACTTCCCCTCACCAACGCTATGTGCAAACATCTTAAGGGTACACAAAATCTCTTTGGAATTGGATTTTAAGTCTTCAGCCCTAATATTGTCCACTCCAGGAGACTTGTTGCAAAACACGGGGAGAAAAAAAATTATATTTACTAAAATGGCAAATGCCGGGTTGCCGGCAAAACAACAAACTTTGGCAAAAAAGGAGGCGAACAAACCGCAACCGCACAGGTGGTGGTTGATGAGCGAATGGAAAGGACTACACAAAAGCGAATGTGCAGTCCAAAAGGGAATCGCAAAACCGGAATTGCAACAAGCAGCTGTTGGTTAGCTGCACACACCGGCTGCTCAGCAAGGGGGAGTTCGGGATGATCGATCAACGTAAAAGCTGAAAACAAACACAACAGGTAGGCGCCACCCAATTTTTAGTGCGAAATTGGGAAAACAGATAAGGAAAAAAAACACGAATTACTCGTATCTTTTCCCTGATGGGGAATTTATAATCGATTGTCTATTTGAGTTGTTTTTTTTTTCTTTTGAGGGGGATCACAGGGTATGCCGAATGTTTTATGAAGCAAATTGTTTAAAATTTTAAATTAATCTTGATTTAATGGATCGGGCAACGGAAGGCCCACAGTTCCGCGTTGTCGTTCCGTTAAAGTTAGCGGGTCGCGCAATTGGAGAAATCTAACCGTCTTACGAACGGTTTCCACGTAAAACGGTAAAAAGACTTACGGACGCGATTTTAATGCACAAATATGTATGTGTTATGTGAAAAGAGGGGATACTTAGCTGTTTTTTTTTTTTGGGGTTTTCCTGCCTATGCGGGGTCGCCCTCTAGCTGGATCTCTGCTGGTGGAGGAGGGTAAACCGTCTCCGCCATAATCACCGACTTTCGTCCGGTTGTGACCGTTGGGGGTTGTAATGTCCTTTCCAGCTTGTCTTTGGGTGTGTTTCTTCCTCGGTTTGTTGAAGTTTTGTTTCTGTTCTTGTTCTTGTTCTGGGTGTTTTTAATGGTTTTTTTCTTTGTCGTTGGTTTTTTTTTGTTTGGTCTTCGTTTCTTCGGTTCTTTTTTTCTTTTTTTTTGAGGCTCTGGCCAACAAGACCATAAGCCATCGAATGAGCTTACCGCGCTTTTTGGCTATCGCCGCCATTCGTCCACACACACACACACACATGGGGTTCCGTCAATTCAGCTGTTAGAGCAAAGGGAATCACATCCAGAGCTCCAACAGCTTCTCACGAATCCCCAGCCAATCACACACGTCGATGTTCTATGTTTGTGGGTCATGTTTGTTCGTTCTGTTTGTTTTGTCATCCAAGTGATTGCTTTGGTTCGAAGCCAGCCCTCTGACCCGAAACCGAAGCTATGGTTGAGAGCTTCCATTGAGACCGCCGGACAGGGAGTAGGGCCAGTAAACCTTCTTGCAGACATGGGGAGCAGAAGAACGACCGCGGGGAATTGTGGGCTTTCCTTTACAATTTTTTTAACTTTTGTGATGGTAGGGGGTTATACAGATGTATAGCGCTGGGACAAACAATATTAAATATGGTGGGCTCGCGGCCATTGTTGATGGTGTTGACATCTCGGGGCATCACGGGGCGGACCGTCCGTCCGCTAGAGTCTCCAGGCCGTCCGCCTGGCTCTATCAGGGGTACCTATATGGTTATCTCTGGAGCGGTAGGCCGGGGGAAAGAACTGAATTTATAGGATCCAGTGAATCCCACCTGTACCGTGGCATCCAGAGCATGACGGAGAGAAAAAAGGGACAGCACAAGAAGGGGGAGGAGAAATGCACAGGTTAACAGACAACAGATGGAAAAGGGAGTGGAGAATTTTTGGGGCGTGATTTGCACGCAACAGACTTATTCACATTTATCTTGTTTATAATATTCTTTATTTCATCTTCCTAAGAACATAGATTGTATTGCACTTGTTTCTCTGCCGTTATGTGTTTTTAAGTCGCATCTGTGAACATCGAAGTTGTTTGAGTTCTTACCTAAAATATTGGTTATGAGTCGCCAGGTGTTTTTTGAGTCCTTCCTATTTATTTTTATAATAGTCTAGTCGGCTTCCAAAAACAAACACAAACACAAACTTTGTTTTTTTGTTGCTTTCTTTTTTTAAAAACTAATTATTTATTATAATAAATACAAAAAATGTTTTAACAAAATGTAATTAAGCCTGTTATAAATTTAAAAAGAAATAAAAAAAGAAAAAAAAATCATTTTAAAGAGATTTAAGTAAAATTGAATACCTTCACGGCTTCGTAGTACTTTTGTATTTCTTGTTTTTTTTTTGTTGTTTTGTTCGAGAATTTATTTAAAAAAGAAAAAAAAATACTTGGAAAATAATGACTTACTGGGTACCACCATACCATTAGAACCTTTCGTTAAACAATTCACAAGATGTACACATTCCAAAAGAGAATTATCAATGCAAACGCTACATACATTTGGTAGGACTAAAACCACACGCGAATCCGCTAAAGGTTGGATTGGTTGATTTGACCATGTGATGAATAACTAAATATAACGCAGGACATCTGAGATTACTATTACTAACACTCTGTTCTTGAATATAATTTGTTTGTTTTTTTTTTTTTTTTGTTGCTTGTTCTATTTTTGTGTTGACATCGAAAGTGACTATGAGTGAGGCATTAACGAGAAGTTAGTGAAAACACATTCGAATGCCGCTAGTCATTTATGTATTTAGCTTTTTTTTTGCTTTTAGGTGGAAATTTATTTTTGTGTCGCATATCAGGCACTTGCCAGGCCGATGGCAATACCACCGGCGAATGCAGTTAAGAAAATGTGCAGATCGTTAATTTTTGGTCCTTTCTCATCACCAATCAGATTGCTATACCATTTCTTGCTCTTCTTAACATTTTTGTTTAAAGCATCCTGTGCGCGATCGATGTTGCGATCGACAAATCGTTCAGCCTGTAAAAAAAAAGACGGTAAGAAGGTGTAAATGTTGTTTTTTTTTTCATAAAAAGTTTATGAACACCCTATGGATGTTTGCACACAGCGAGGGCGAATGAAAATCAGGGAGCGAAGAAAGAAAAATACCGATGTACATATATTAAGTTGATTTTGAATGTTAGGAGGTTATAATGACTAGGAAATAAGGAGCTCGGTAAGGCATTCCATATCGCGTTGTACGACTCAAGAAGTACGATTGAAGGTGAGGCCGCAGGGTAAACTTGTGAGCATGCGTAACGTGATGGGTGTTACGATTGAAGGATTTAGTCCGAATCAATCAACTGAGAATTATGTACCATTAGTTGTAATCGTAGATGGTTAATAAAAAAAAACATACCCCGCGGTTCCGGTACTACAGCCGAACAACTGGGACGTGAGTGTGGAAACAAATATTAAAAGCAAAGAGTATTGCCGTCAAGTGTATCGTAATACAAAAAATAAAGCTATCGGATCAATTTAAAAGCCAGCAACGGCTACCGAAAAATTGCAGCATTTCTTTGTTTAGACGTAGAACCCGACTGAATATATTATTTAGACATTTTAACACAAAAAAATTTAGCCTGAGGGGTACGGAGACTACTTGAAGTCGGTATGAGTAACCGGATACCAAATATGGTTATGTGCATATATTAGTCCGTATCAACACAACACGGGTAAAACGAAGGTACTACAGCGTCATTTAAGTCGACGTACCATATGGCTTTCTGTTTCTGAGGAAGCACATCCCTGCCGGTTCAATTTTGGACCACTCTTTTGAGCAATAGTTTGCGGTCTATCAGCATACACCAAAGACTTTACATAGTCCCACAAAAAGTAAACGAATGGCGTAAAATCGCACGATCTCGACGGTCAATTTAATAATTCATTTCGCGACACATTGTTGTCGTTGAATAGAACCCTCAAGAAACAATAGTTTCATGAGCACTATGGAACTTAGCGCCAATTTGCTGGAACCACATATCGTCCGCATCAACGTTGTCCATATTTTCGACGAAATAACCACTGAGAATCATTTTTGAAATAATAAGCTCCGATTCCACCAACATGGAGACCACATCAATCAACGCACTATTGTGGTGAGTCTCATGAGTCTGTACCCGAATGGCCTCACTCCAGAAGAGACAAATTTAATTGTGCTGAAAGCCGACTAAGCGAAAAGTCAGCCTCATCATTAAACACGATTTTTCGGTAAATACAAAGGTGGACTTCAAGTTTCTCTTCTTGTGCCGCGAACTTCCGTAGCAAGATATGATCTCGTGCCTTTAGTTTCTGCACCAATGGGGCGAGATCTTCTCGCAAAATATTCGATGTAATGGACGAACTAAGGCCACACTGTTGCGATCGACGCAGAGTTCACAATTCCGCTTACGCCATTTGTGTGATATGTCATTGCCTTCAAGTTCCGGCAGTGATAGCGGAATGAATTTTTATTCAGTGATAATGGTTCGAACCATTCACTGTTACTGCCACACCCGTTTCGTTTTCGAAGAAATAAGGCCCACTGCTTAAAAACCACACCAAACAATTACACGTTTTGGATAGAGAAGCTTCTGGACAATCATTCTTGGATTTTGATTTTCTAAGCCCCACACAGGATAATTTTGGTTACTAACAAAACCTTGAAGATGGAAATGTGCCTCATCGCTCAAAAGATTTTTCGGTAAAGATACAACGCTGCTGATGGTTCTTGCGTCAATTGAACCTTTTATAAGGTCTAGGCTGTATGACCGAAGTCTTCACGTAAAATTCGATGGAGTGTTGTTTGTGATATCCTGAGAGCGATTTCGAATCGATAAATCTGGGTTGACTTTTATTGGAAATTCTGTGTTAAGTCCGCTAGAATACGCCAGCTAACGCTGCGTTAAAAGAGATTGCATTATGTGTTATCCAAGATATTGAAAGTAATTTTGACGGCTAATACACACATGGTGGTCATACCGATCATATCAAAGCTGCAACTTTTTTAGAAATTCGGACGCATAGGTATCTCCGGTGCTATGCGAATTTGCTCCACAGCTGTGATTGAAACTTTCATTGGCCTCATCCTACTTCACGTATACATATGTTAAAAGAGTAGCGATTCGCAGTGCATTCAGGTTATCATAAACAGGAGAGATGAAACTCGTGGTACAAAAGGACTCCTAACTTTACATGATCTGCGCGATAAATAACCGCATACCTAAAATTGTATGCTTCGACAGGAGGTCCAACATAGTGATCCCAAATCACTTCCAAAACCACAAATCAAATTTTAAAGGTAACAAGTGGTATACGGATGGATTCAAAATTGACACCAAACTATGTAGGTGCAAATATCCATGGCTCAAATACAAAAATTGCATGGCCATCCCAGCGCCCTTCAAGCTGAGCTTGATGCCACCGTAGAACGCGTCAGTGTCATTTTTGAAGTAGGAATGAAAGTCACCCTAACCATCCACATACTTAGGGAGAGTCAAGCAGCTCTGAAAGCGTTAACCTCAAACTTATTTGTCTCCAAATCAGTGCTATACTGCTTCAATAAAAAATGAAACAAAATCAAGCTCTGGTGGGTACCCGGGCACAAGAGTATTGAAGGAAATGAAAATGCCGAGTAACTGGCTAGAAAAAATTCAGATGCTCCATGCAATGGCCTATTGCCTTTCTGTGACACGTTTTTCCCTTTTTAAGCAATAAATTCAGCGATCAAAAGTTGGGAGAACAAAGTTGGAAGAATATACCGGGTTTTCGACATGCTAAGAGCTATTGTCGTCGATTGTTATCGCGCCTATTTGGATGCGGATTTACTGTTAGAGGCTGACTTAGGCAAGAATTCTTGAGTTTCCGGCATGTTAACGAGCGAACATCGCAAAGACAAGCTAATACTGTGAGGAAATTTGACCTCGGACGGCTACAATCGCAAGAGATCGCCAAATTATTTTTCGATCGAGTCTCCCTTAATCTCCTAAGAGGGGTCATATGCCATCAGCATCAAGTATTGAAGACCAGTGACAATATTGCCAAAAAGTCATCAGTGATGCCGCATCTGATGTGCCGGATTTACTCAACCACCACAACAAAACCCCTGGTTTGACGATGCGTGCCGGCAAGCACATGCATCCACCAAGCAAGAGGCATAAAAAGCGGCGCTGCATAGAAGGAATAGAGCTGCTTACGACCTCTACGATCAGAAGAGAGACGAACACCGGCTGCAAAAAGGGAAAAACAAGGAGCACGAGAAGCGCGTGTTCGCGGAAATTGAGAGATGCTACTCCAGGATTGAGATTCGAAAGTTTTTCCAAAAGGTGAACAAAAGACATGCCAAGGACAAAAACCCCGAACAGAACCCTGTAGAAATGAACAAGGGAACATATGTGGTAGTAGAGTCGCAGCCGATGCTGAGCATTTGGCAAGAGCAGTTCTGTAGAGTGTGTAACGGCGATGACGAACCAAATACCGATGTCAGGCAGAATGAACCTTTCCACCTGGACGATGTAGACCAAAAATTCCGTCCACTCGACCTGGATTGTGTGAAGATCGCCATATCTAAGCTTAAGTCCAATAAAGCTGCTGGAGCGGACGGCCTGGCCGCTGAGCTCTTCAAAGCGGCAAGCGATGATTTGGTAAGCACCATACACCAACTCATCTGTAAAATAAGGTCGGACGGAAGCATGTCCGACGAATGGAACGTCAGCACTGTTTGTCCGATCCTCAAAAAAGGAAACTCTCTGAATTGCGCCAATTACAGCGGCATCAGTCTTCTTTACATCGCCTTCAAGATCCTATCTGCCGTATTGTGTGAATGCCTGACACCGTTTGTCAACATCGTGATAGGTCCATATCATTGTGGCTTCAGGCCAGGAAAGTCCACCATCGACCAAATATTCACACTACAAACCCATGAGCTTCAAATAGATACACACCACTCATTCATTGATTTTAAGGCTATAGAGACCAGCTATACAGAGCTATGTCTAGTTTCGGCATGTGCAGGATGACGATGGAGAATGCACGCT
This sequence comes from Volucella bombylans, assembly GCA_949129095.1. Lineage (NCBI taxonomy): Eukaryota > Metazoa > Arthropoda > Insecta > Diptera > Syrphidae > Volucella > Volucella bombylans. The sequence goes on along the minus strand of OX422144.1, from coordinate 126,530,209 downwards.
GCTCCGTCAAGGTCGGTAAAGATCTCACCGAGACCTTTGATGTCCAGAAAGGATTTAAACAAGGCGATGTGCTGTCATGCGATTTTGTCAACATCGTACTTGAAAGAATAGTCCAAAACTCAAGCGCCACACAAGAGGCACAAACGTTTCAAAGTCCGTCCAATTACTCACATACGCCGATGATATTCACATAATAGGAAGAAAGCAACGTGATGTCAGTGGCGCTTTCGCGAGTATTGAGTCGGAAGTAAGAGGGCAAGCCCAAGTATATGGTGTCAACAAGAAAGGACACCCAAACCCGACGTCTCAGACAGAACTTCACCCTCACAGATATAACTTTGAGGTAGTTAAGAACTTTATCTACCTAGCTTTCAATTTAGACAACGAAACCAGCGTTGAGATCAAACGAAGAAAAACCCTTGCCAATCGCTGCTTATTTGGGCTAAGAAGGCAATTGACTAACAAAGCCCTTTCTCGAGCAACAAAAGTGACCTTAGATAAGACCTCAATAATCCCATTCCTGCTTTACGGCGCATAAGCATGGACTTTATCAAAAATGGATGAGTGTGCTCTTGATAGCTTTGAGAGGAAAATTCTTCGGCTATTTTCGGTCTGCATAGATGGTGAGTGGAGGAGGAGATACAGCGACATCAACTTAGCCAGAAGAATGAAGAGCCAACTTCTGAGGTGGGTGGGTCATGTAGAGCAGATAGACACCAATGCTCCGGTCCGAAAAATCTTCGAATCCGCCCTCGAGGAGCAGCGTAGAAGAGGAGCGCGACTCAAACGTCGCACACAAGTGGAAGAGGATCTCATCTCAAAATTAGAAGGTTGATCTCAACACAATGACCCCAGACTCTGTCAAATGCCAGAATGATGTAGTCTTTTGGTTCTAATTTTCTGTGAAACATGCTATCAAATCACCACTGGTCCCGTTGCGACAAAAATCACAGCATCATGATCATGATACTTCAGAATTATAAGCAGAAAAGGCGATTTGAACCAGTAGTTCGAAAGTGGATTTGTTTTAGTGGAAGATGACCAGGCTTAAGCGTAGGCGAATACATAACACCATTTCCGTAAAAGCGCCGGTTTGGCTACGAAGTCATATTTTCTTTCCCCAGCAATATTACATCCATTTGCTTGTTTAATTTTTTTGGGGAGTTATAACATCTGCTAACGGTTAGCGATACAGCAACACAAAAGTATGATGCGTGACCAGAGATATGCGTGCGTCAAACGTGTCCAGAACTCGACGTAACTTTGTCTCAGAACAGCAACTTTTCAAAATGTTAGTCTCCTATAAAACAAACACGATGTAAATGAAATATTAAGATATCCTTGCAAATGAATTCCTGGTTTATGTTAAAAAAAAGAAGGACCAACACCCAGATGATCATGGAGTTAGGTCAGTAGAAGGATGCAGTGTAAGACTTTGGTACAAACGGGTTATGCTTTTGATTAGCTTTGGATGGATTTGTATAAGTAAAACGATACGCATAAAACGAAATGAAACATTTGTTAGTAAATTCACTTTATTACAAAAAGAAGAAAAATGAAAATACAATTAAACAAAATTAATTTATAATTCTAAAGTAATAAACGAACAAAAAAAATGGAAATATCTTAGTGGCAACGCAATTGGCATTTGCTCAATTCATCGAGGGATCGCTTAATGTCTGCACAAATTTGTTACAAGAAAATAAATTTCGGTTTTTGCTAATGCCCATGCCGTAAGCTAATGCCCACCGTTGCCGTTAGGAATAAACTTAGGACAAACCGATTAAAAATTAACCGAAACACTTGAATGAAAATTCAAAAAATTCGGATTTATCGCAATGGAAGCATGTTTCAACGTTTTGAGTTGATGTGTGAGCAAGTGTGAGTTGAGATTAGGCTGAGGATGCAAATAATTATGCTGATCCGAGTCCAATGCATGCACCCCCAATAAAAGCAATCAAAAATGTCTGCATTGAACTGTTTGTCGCAATTTGTCTGCCCTACAGGAGGAGAAGATAGAGGAGGTTACATTCAGTGACAGAATAGCCAAATAAGAATACCTAAAATAGTGCGCTCACTGAATGATTTGTTTTGATTTTCTTTGTTTTGGTTATGAGATTTGGAGAGGTGCATTCGTGAAGTATCATACTTTAGGCATTCGATTTTATTAACACATGATTGCATGCTTACCTTATCCATCCAAGTGCGCTCCTGACCAGTAACTGCTTCTTCCACTTTGTCGGTAACTTTGTCGATTTTCTTTGTTACTTTTGCCCAATCGATTGTGAGTACGCCCTCCTGGTGAGCAATTTGTATTGCAATAATACCACCGCCAATGGCGAATGCTACCATTCGACCGAACTTGCCGGTAGCATAACCAGTTGCCCTATAAATGAAAAAGAAAAAATTAACCCAGTCAGCAACGAATTATTAAATTTATGGGTAAAAGCAAATGAGAGTTGATTACATACAAAGTCCGTTCCAAAGTAAACAGGGCTTTTTAAAAAATAGGTAGACGGAAAGGTACACCTTTCACTGATGTACGGAAGCGTGAGAATATTGGTACAAAAATGAGGGCAGAGCAAAAATTGCTCAGAATTCGACATTCGAAGGCCGTCATCAAGGAGGCCAAAAAGAATATAAACTGTGACTTGTGATGAAACGTGGTGCTTTCAATATTGTCCAGAAACCAAGCGCCATAGCAGTGGAAGGCGCCAGACGAGCCACAACCCAAAAAATCTCGTTTGCAAAAGTCAAAAGCGAAGATAATGTTGATTTGCTTTTACAATTCCAAGGGCATTGTCCACAAAGGGTTCGTTCCACCACCGGGCCAAACAGTTAGTACACAATTCTATCTCGGTGCTTTGAAGCGTTTGGTGTATCGTATTTGTCGAAGGAAGCTACCGTTTATTGCACGATAATGCACCATCTCATCGATCGACACTTGTGACCGATTTTTTTTGTCTAAAAATCGCATTTTAACTGTCAAGCACTCCCCGTATTCGCCTGATTTTCCACCCTGTGACCTTGTTTACCTTTTCGGAAAAATGCATTTGCCGACGAAAATAAAGCGTTTTGTGGACGACATCCTGAAAGACATCCCAGCCGACTATCTAAAACACCCATTCGACATGCTTTTAGACCGTGCGAATCGCTGTATTGAGTCGGAAGGGGGACTGACTATTTTGAATAAAATAAATCGGTTTTGCCAAAAAAAAACTTTCTGTTGTTCTTACTTTGGAACGCACCTTGTATATGTGCCTATCAGTTAACAGGTCTAGCTTTACGAATGGTAAAGGAACCACTACCACGACGAATTACAACCGCCTTAGAAACTAATCTTAAAACTTGGAATCTCTGCAAGGAGTTGGAAGAGCCTTGCAAATTTGAGGAGAAATACTTTCTTTACCATTTTCTGGGCTGCAGCTATAGGGCCTTCCAATAGGGACTTGCGAACTTTGACAGTTAATAGCGACCATATTGTTGAAGCTACATCTGTCAAATTGGCTGTCATTTATTTAGTCCATTTTGCCAAATCACCATGGACGGACATAGCGTTCAACAACACGTGCAAATGATAAAATTGTTATCATCAAGATGGGTGTTCTGTTTGGGCAAAGGTCCGCGGATAAATTTGAGTCCACTAGTTCAGTAAACAATAAACCAACACCCGTACGTCGAGGAAACGCAAAATCTGTCGAAAACATCCGGGCAGTCGATTTTGCGTCGCTTACAAGAACTCGGCTTTACGCAGACCACAACTTGGCGGATTTTGCGTCGTGACTTGGGCCTGCACACGTAAAAAATTCAACTGACCCAGGAGCTGAAGGTAAACGATCATAGACAACGACGTGTGTTCACTGAATGGGCTCTGGAGCAGTTGGAAACTGACCCTAATTTTCATCGAAAAATCATCTTCAGCGATGAGGCCCATTTCTGGATGAATGGATACAATTGTCGAATTTGGGACGATATCAATCCACATTGTTCCGAAGTCACTTGATACTGAATTCGAAATAGAACTGTAACTGTATGGTTTGCAGTCCAACATCGGGATTCTTAGAATCTGAATGCGCCGCAGGACGTAGTGATTTTAAATTCGAAGAATAAAAGGTGGAAAAGGAGACTCAGTCGAGCATACTCCGTGCCATCTGGGAACCTACTTAGCTTACTTAGTTGAAGCTTTTATAGGTAAGTATGGTGTTTTCTACACCTGTGTACATCCAAATCTATGAACAAAGTCACAATTGCTTTTCTGTTTGGCTGCACAATCCAATTAAAGGTTTTGTTGAAGCCAATAGTTGAAAAGCAGCAGACGAAATATCTTTCGCTCAGAGATATTTCGTTCAACCACAGAGTCTATCATCCACGATTTGTTGCCATAGAAGCTGTGTTTAGTGTTCTCCCTTGCCAATTCCACACTTAATTCCGCATAATCAGTACTTACGACCTTCAACTAATATTGCGAGGACTTTGTATGTCTTGCTTAGGACGGCTGGTGTCGTCTTCAAATCAAGATTTGACTTCTTTGTAAATAAGCGCTGGTTTTGTCTCAACAGTAATTATAGAAGATCAATTTCCGGAGGCTTGCTGAAAGAATCACCTTTTTAGAACTTTAAACGCCACCATGATCAAAATTCCGCTGTGAAGCAGAATGAACCAATCAATCTGGACGATGACTACTAATAAGTCGGCCTGGACAAAATAAATAAGTTGAAGCTGATGGCCTACCAACCGAGCCGCTTAAAGTTGTTTACGTATCAAGATTGCCCACAAGAACTTGTGAACTGTACGCACCACAATTATAGACATTGGCCAGGATCGAAGGTAGAATTGGCAATGGGTCTATCATTTAACGAACACCAAACGGGGGTAGGATTGATTAGATTAGTTTTAGTACAACTGCAAATCCATTGTGATATCACTAGGAAAGCGTGGGATGGTGATGCTAGAACACCTCCCTGAACCAAATAGATTTCTTGATAAATTTGTCATTCTTCTGGTAACTGCATGGGGACAGGTACAAGCGTGACAAGACAGAACAGTTGGAAAGGAAGTACGTCTCAGTTTCCTTTTCCTGTTCGGCCTTGCAAGTCCTGCAGAAATCGTTGTGAGGAATAATCAATCGCATTATTCATCCAATGGCACAGCGTCGCAAAATTATCTTTGTAAATTTGGTGGCCTTTTATCTTGAGATTAAGATCCTCTGACGATTTAGGCTCTAACACAGGAGTCGCTACATCTCCCGATTCCGATGATGCCTCCTACGGCTCTTTCAACGACACTCTTGGTAGATGGGCTGGAACGATAGAGAGAATACCAGAGAGGTCCAGTCTGTTACGGTTAAACTCTATCAGAATAGATGGGTGGTTAGTCAATAGGCACACTCTGAAAGACTACCTCTAAAGTGCAATTTAAGACGAGAAGAAGACATGAGGCAAACGCATGGCGCAAGGAGAAGGTAAGTTTTGTTGAAGGCGCCAGTTCGAAAAGTTCCACTCCTCCATTGTCCACAAAGAAAGGAAACAGATCGACCGCAGTGACACCCACTTAAACCGATCAAGCTCTCTTAACTAAAACTGCACATTCTTCTTCCGTCCCGAACAGGACCAAGAGGAAGAACGTTTCTTACACTTCCTCTGTGGAGGGGACGTAAATCGGATAAAGCGGCCACAGCAATCGACAAAAACAAAACCAGCGGTGGTTTTATACGCACACCATGTTCGGATAAGCCCTATTGTAATTCTGGTCGACGGCAGTAGATTGATGCAGTCAAATCCACTCCGTGAAACAACTCTATTGGTGGCTTTCCTGCGCGCAATATTCGAATGAAACCAGTGCTACAACCAGCAAATTGCAGTTCGGATGGACGGTATTTGGATGTCGCAGAAAAAATCTCACCTTCAAGAAACGCCAAAAGGGACGAGGCCTGCGTACCTATAGGGATGACGCTATCACCTCCCTGACGCTACGAATTGGGAAAGCAGGCAACAGTGTAGAAAGTGTTTTGATCAACTGTGAGAGCTACCTAAAGCAAAGAATGTTTGCATTTAAACAGAAGACTGTTTAAGACAACCAACGGAACTCTTAGAATGAAGTGCTCCACGCAACCAACTCTGGTGATGTTGCTGTACGACGTATTGTCCGTTGGACTATGCATAGCGACTGTCTAAAGCGCAGGCAGCCGTAGACGAAATCGACTTGGCTTTCAGTCGATCCCCTCAAAAGCGAGTTTATTCTATTCACGATAAAGAGGAAAGTAACTCCTCTCATCCAATGCACGGTAAAGGAACTTTCGGGAAAACTTGAGGCCTGTCACCGAGGATGGTTACTGCTGCTTCTACCAGACTCCAAAGAACGGTCTGTATGGAGGTTTTCGCTAGCACGCCTAGCTCTGTTCTAGACGCTCGGATGAACGTCCCCATGATATTCATATCGTGGACTGCATTCTCAAAGCCATCTTGCGTTTAAAAAGAAATGGTCTTTGGTACCTGACTGTGGTATATGACTCTGGTCTTATGGATATGCCAACTAACTATGCCCAAGGAATAGTTTCGGCAAGAATCTGAGCCAGGATGACTCCAAAAACTATTAAGGATTCGGCGCTGGTGTCTTACTGGAGGCCGACAACGTCAGATTTCACTCTTCGTTAGGAAAACTTGCACCTTGAACTATATTATGAAGAATCGGCGGAGGCGGGAAAGCATCTGAAGCAATAGCCAAGCTGCACTTGAAGCCTTACTAAAAGACCTCACTGAACAGAGTTGGAAGGATGAATTCACTGTGTCTTGTATGGGTCCCAACTCACAATGGTATTACCGGAGATGAGATAAGAGGAGAGTTTTTCAGGTCTCAAATCTGCGTCCTCGGTTCTTAGGTCTGACATTGACAAATGGGTTTCATATGAGCAGAACTGCAGATGCCATGACTCTACAGGTTCCCGACAGACTAAACAAATGATCCCCGAAGTGTCACGACACTGCTCAACCACACGTTGCGAAACACATGCTGCAAAAGTTCATACAACTGCGTTAAGAAACGGCCACCCTCTACAACTGGCTACCACTACATCAAGCACTTGACCCTTTCATGCAGGGAAATATCTTCAAGCCTCCAGAAATCGGGAGTGTTATACCAGCGGAATATACACGTCCATTGTTGACAAAGCTGTGTAGACTACAGCCCTTCTTAATTTGACCAATAAATTCACATCTAACCCGAGATAAAACCGCTCGGATTTGAAGGTAAAACACCACAATACCTTTCCGAAGAGCTCATACCAGACATTCATCACGGTTACCAACGAGAAATTCTGTCGAAATAAAAGTGCGCATCAATCAAATATTTACCAAATTTCTGCCAGACAAATTCGACGTCAACTCGTTGATAACGTCGTAAGAGACGTTCCTAACACGCAGACAACCTCGGTACCTTATTGAGCAGTTGAAAGCCTTCACTTCTTATTTAGAACCGAACCACTAACTGACTCCGAATGTGAGGTTTGAGAAACCACAGCTTGTCGTTGTGAAAACTTGTTTTCTAGATTGCAGTCGACCTGAATCAGACGCCAGCAATGACAATATTTGTTTACAATCGCGATAAGCGCCATAAATACATATGTACAATACATTGCCGAGTATTCTGCTTTAACTAGCGAAACTCTGGTGAAACATTTGCGCTCGAGTCTGTATCTACAAAATAGCTTCGTTCCCAAATAGGTAAAAATTAAATTCAACTAGTCGAGGCAGTATTTTCATTAAAAATCGCTAGGCGCCTCGCTGTTGCCGTCGCACGTACGTAATTTGGCTAAAAATACGTTTCGAGCATAACTCAAGAACGCCGCCATTAGAAAACAACCACAGAATCGCTCATGAATCCCAATTGAAGTCAACACTATTTTTGTAAGTTTCGTCACCCCCTACGAATCCTAGACCCAACAAAAAAAACAACAACAAAACCGACGACAGGTTCACCTTGTGTGGCTTTTGACGATTACTGTATTCAGTCGCCCTTACATTCTGTATATCATACCTAACTCTGGCGTCATCGATCGCATAACGATTCTTCAACCCCCGACGTAGAAAACAACAACGACGATTTGCATTCGATTACTCATGATAACAACAAACCTGGGCAACCTTCCACATACGAACCCATTCCAATCCGAACTCCAACCCCACCCACAGCTGACATACAGACAGACAGAGTACAGATAGATCATCCAGGCAAACAACAATAAGCCGGCGGCAGCAACGAACACAAACAAAGAACATAGTATCTTTCTGCTCATTCTTACGTCACCGTCTCTAGATAGAATTCACTGAAAATCACTGCGAAAGAAAAGGAAAGATTTTCCCAAAACTCACGCACGAATACCGTGGACATTCAGTCTCCGATTATCTAATCCAAGAATACAAAATCAAACTGACTTACCACCCGGAAGCAACGCCAATGCAGATCTGGGAATAGGCCGATCGGGAACTAATGTCCCCCAGGAGTCCACCGAGGAATTTCGAAGCACTTTCTGACATTTTCTCAATTTTCTTATTACTCAGTTCCTTCTTCGATTTGGTCCAATCGCTCATGCCTAGAAAACACACAGAAAAAAAAGAAAAAAAAAATTTAAGAAGACAACTTTTAGAACCACAAGACGAAGGAAAACTCTCGATTTACAGTGAAATTTTGGAAGAGACTATGCAATTTTGTTGAGCCAAATTGTGATTGTTTGATTTTTGTGTGTCGGCTATTCACATGACAAGAGAAAGGAAAACGGAGGCCGATTACGGAATGAATTTTTTTTTGTTCTGGGACGGGTTTCTCAATACATACTTACTATTTGCTTGTTCACTGTGCAAAGTGAGTGGGTGGGTATTCTTCGTTTTGGGTGTACTTTTGCTTAGTTTGAAGAATTTTAGTAGATTTTTGGAGGAAATGTGAGGTCAATTGCGTTCTTAAAAATCCACACTTGGAGCGTAGAAATGAAATAAATTGATTGCAGCAGGTGACAGCTGAGATTGGGTGCAGATTTTTTTTTTTTTTTTGTGGTACGGGCAAATGGCGACGCTGTTTGGTTTGTGATACTGGGTGGTGCTTATGGTGAAGTACAGTTAGGAGGGAAGTCACATTGCCGTGGTGGATTTTAAAGCGATCAAATATTTACCGGGTTTTTCATTAGATGCGTCCTACTTTTTTCCAGGGGGGATTCTCTGAAATCACGCACACTATGTTTTCATATTTGTGGTCTAAATTTTCTATCAATTAATCATGAAAGAGTATATGATTCAACAACATTTGCAAATCCGCTATAATCGTCCCAATTAACAAAAATTTACCGTTTAGTGCAAAATTCGTATCGACTTATTCACTCCTTTACATTATCGTACTACCACACTGGTAAGAGAGTCGGTAAGATATCAATCATTGCAATCAATCTATTCCGCGGAGTTCTAGAAAACTGAGCATCTCTCGAATGTCCCCGTACTATGCAGCGTACGAGGTGCTAACTACCAAGATCGTATGGCTAAAGCAAAATGGCCATCGCGCACGTCGAACTCTCGCTGATTGAAGATGAGAGAAGATCCGGATCTTCACCGAGAAATCATCCTCAGTGAAAGATACATTTTTGGTAATTATATTTTGTTAATAATCAAACTGGCCACATTTAGTTAAGCAAATAGCAAATATTGTATATAAAACAATTTACTCTTGCTGTGATTGAAACGCACATTTTCAATGGAGACCGCTATAGTTTCATGTTAACCAATTTTTTTGTTTGGATATATTGGAACTGAAAGGCTTGGAGGATACCACAAAGTTCGGTGACCGTCCCATCGACAGAAATGATCCTATCAATTAGCCCCCCTCTCTCATGTAGTATAACATATTTGGACTCTTTGGGGATACATTAAGTTTATGATCTATGCCAACAAATCACAAACTGTAGGTCACCTGGAACGATTAATAAATAATACGAAAAAAGTCATGGGAAATTGGGTCCAGCACATTCGCGGTTACGTACGAGTGACCAAATTTTTTTTAGCAATAACTCACATCTGAAGCTTGTTGTGAAATACGATCAGCATTTTCGTAGCCGTCAGTCATTCTAAAATGTTCAACACTTTATCGAGGTGCCCTTATCGGGAATGCTCAAAGCGCTCAAAGTAAGCTTCTTCTTCTTTTATTAACCGTCATGTCGCTGTCATATTTCCTTTATATTTTTCGTACATCGTCTAATATTGGAATGCGGACGAAGGACTGTGGTATACATGTACATACATAACAAACCCTTAAGTGTAAACACAGCTATTCTCGCTGTGCATTTAACATCACTGTACAAATCACATATCATTCCTACATACGCCTCGAATACATTTTAAGATATTTATTAGCGCCATCCAAATAAGATCTCTAGGAACTCTATCGAATGTCTTTTATTAATCGTTGAAGGCGATAAACAGATGTTTCGAAGCACCACAATGTCTCTCCATCAATAATCCGTAAACTTTGAATCGTATCATGACTGCCCTAAAGTTGAATATTGCGTTGTCGACTGTCTAGAACTCTTTCGTATATTCATTATATGTGACATCAGTTTCACATGTCGGTAGTTGATACAATTTCTTGTGACACCTCCCTCCACTGATTAGGTTTTCGATCGGCCCATCATTTTATTGAGTAAGATTTCCGATTGTCGCCCATTCTTCGAAGGGTGTATTATCCGATCAGACTAAAGCTTTGCCAACTTGGGCTTCCGTCAAATACTCATTGCTCATCGTGTACGGCAGCCACGGAAGTGTCTTTGCTTTAGTAAGGCGTTGAAATACTCGTTCCTTCTATTGAAAATCTTATTGTTCCCCTTTAGCAGGTTTTCCTACTTATTCTAAATATATTTCGACGATTGAATCTCTTGCGAGTTTTTTCTTCGTTGCGTCGTCGTCTTAAAAATGGTCGATTACCAACGCTTCGACGTTGCACTTCCTCTACAGCTTGTCGCCAGCTTATAGGTTGTCGTCGCCTCTTTTCTACAACGTTCATAGTCTAGCTCAAGACACACTCTATTGGTTTCGCTATTTCCATGACTAAAAAGCTTGCGTTTCGTTCTTTATCGTCGTTTTTTCTTCTAGTTTTATTTACGTGGAGTCGGACTTTTGGAACACCAAGCACAGTTTATGCATTCTAACAATTAAGGCGCAAAGTTTGGGCCAGGATTTACTCATGCAGTTACAGGAGACCACCACTGGGAGCTAAAGCAAGCTCTACGCTACAAGCTTGATTGTTACGCTGCTGGTCCAATCCAAGTTATAGGACAGTCAGCAGTTTCCTACGGATACCAATGCTCCGACCCGCAGAGTCTTCAAATCGAAACCTAAGATACAATGCAGTAGAGAAAGACCTCACCTTAGGTGCCACGCACAAGTCGAAGAGACCATTAACCGACTTGGAGTGCGCAACTAGTTAGCAAAGAACTGGGCTAAGGGGAGAGGCTTGTTAGTAGAGGCCCCGATTACCACCTGGAAAGCACCATCGGAGGTCTTCATGTCAGACCATAGGCGCCTCGAATTCAGAAGCGGACACGAGTTCTCGGCCTGCTGGAAAGGAGAAATCTGAGAAAACCAACCAAACGCTCTTTAAAGAGGAGCTCGGCAAGTGCGCCAATGCTCTGCCTCAGCTCAAAAAGGAAAGTATGAAAGCTCTTCAGAACTCTCATCAAATGTTTTGCAGCGATATATCCAACCAGGAAGAATTTCTATAGATCGTAGGACGCAGGTTGCCAGTTATTACGTAAGGAAAGCCAAAAACTTCTAAATAAGTCACTGGGGGAAGACTGGAATCGTTTCATATTCGAGCGAAATGAATATAATAAGCTCTCTTATCCTCCTATCTAATGAGTAAAATGGTGATGAGACGATCAAATACGTTGTTGCTTCTTTTGATGGCTTCAAGTCGCCTGGCACCGATGGCATGTATTCAGCTATGCTACAAAAAGGTATAAACCATCTGCTAGCAGCTCTGAGGAGAAACTTCACTGCACTCTTTGCGCTGGGATTCATACCGAACCACATACAAAAAGCATGTGTTGCGAATGCATCCTCTGTCCAATATAGGCATGTTGCCTACCAACGCGAAAGATCCTGGATTTAGTGTAAGCTTAACTGCAGATGGCGTGATTCTTCAGACCAAATTAATGTCTACTGACGCAACTTTTCTAAGAGATCAACGTCTTCCCTGCTCTCCCTCAGAAGGAAACACCGTAGACTGCTTACTGATTGTAGCAGACACTACTTACTGACTTGACGGGCTCCCGACCCGTGAAGAGCCGCCTCTGCCTGAGACACAGCAGCCTTCCACTCTCTTCGGTCCCGGGCGCACTGCTTTCAAGCTAGACCAAGCGCTCTGGCATTCGCAATGGCTTGATCCTTAAAACGTAAATTCAGTCATGCTTGTCACCTCGAACCTGGGCGTTGTGATTCGAAGACGCTCTTTCCTGGAGCGTCCTTTCGATATGCGATTTCACGTCCGATATGGCCGAGTCAGTGTAGTGGACGTATTTAAACCTTTTGTTCTCTAAAGTGTACAATACCTGCTCTGCTTTCTTTCTTATCGTCCAGCATTCGGCTCCGTAGAACTGGCAGGATTAATATTTGTTAGAGCATCCGAGTTAGGAGCTTTGAATCATTTATTTGGCCAAACCGGAGTAGCAGCGGTTTCCTGCGGTAAGTTTCCGTCAAATCTCCGCTAGAATCTCCGTGGAGTTGAGGTTTAATCCGAAGTAGGTAAACTCCTCAACCAATTCGAAGTTATTGTTGTCAACAGTGACGTTTTGTTCTAGGCGGTGGACAGATGTGTCTTTGTTTGTTGGCAACATGTACTTGGTTTTGTCCTCATTTACTTCAAGGCCAACTCGGTGCGTCTGTTCTTCAGTTGAAGTGAAAGCCTCTATGACGGCGCGCTGGAAGCTACCGCTCATGTAGATGTCGAACTGTTTCGAAATCGCACCGCGTGTTTTCCAGTGTCACGGGACACAGCTGGATCTGTTTCTCCCAATGCCGTGTAGAGCTCAAGACGATGAATGTTGTCACATGCGGCGTTGAGGCTGATGAAAAGAAGGTGAGTCTCGACTTCCAATTCATTGGCGTGTGAATATTTGGTTGATTGTCGATCTTCCGGGCTTAAAGACACACTGGTACGTGTAAATTGGTGTGTTGTAGAAAGACCTGAAACACTCACACAGTAAATTGCATGGATATGCCTCGATAGTTCTTACAAGACATAGGGTCGCCATTCTTGAAGATGGAGCATTGTCGAGTCATCGGGTCATCGCTTCATCCATTCATACCTGGATGATAATTTGGTGAATGCACTTCGACAAAAATTCTCCTCCATGTTTGAAAATCTCCACTAGTAGCCAACCAAAGCCGGCGGCCTACTTGTTTTTCAGCTTTTTGATGCTTAAACATATCTACTATTCGGTGACTAGGTTTCCTTCACTTTGTTGAAGAGCCTGCGTTCCGGGCTTGAAGCCAACGCTTAGCTTAGCCAGTCGCTTAGCTTTCCTGAAAAACATCCGAATGTGGTTTCTATCGCTAGATTTCGCCTCCTTCATTCGGACTCGATGCTTTTCCCTTGCAGCCGGGGACTATCCAAGCTTAACTCCTTGGCTATGTGCCGGAGTACTATTTCTTTGAGTGTTCGGCTTACGATTGCATCAGGCTGAAGGTACTCGCCGCTGATATTGTGGCTCTGTCTCTAAAGCGTTTGTTCATCCAGAAAAGCAATATGCAAAGAGTGCAATGGATTAGTTCTTTGTCTGATAGCTCTGTTCCAAGGAAAAAGAAAGATTAGTTGAAACTGATGTTGCCCCCGCTTTCTGTGGTCTTAAAGCATGCAACCAACACTCTTTATTCTCTGAAGAACACCGTTGTACGTATGTTACAGTTGTTTTGCTGTATGAGCTTCTTGGCATCCTTCATAAAATTGCGGAAGAAAAGCTTCCTTCTTCCACTGTGTAAAGACAGAGGCGACACGAGAAATTGCAACAAATACCATTCGGTGAAACTAATTTCGCATACCTTGCATAAAGGTTACACGCGTTACATACTCGTACATATTTCGGTTGTTAATAAAAGATTAAGAACAGCATACGTGGGACGTCAGGCAGCAGTGGCTTGATCCCGGCTTGGAACTTACTACTGCGAAAATGGATTTTGCAAGGATCAATAGTGGAGTGGCAGGAAATGGGCTCCAGAAATTGGAATCGTGTATCAATAATGATTGGATGTGCAAATTATTTGGCAAGGAGATCATGAATTACATGTCAACACACTTTGATTGTAAAACGCTTGACGACAAACAATTGCATTAAAGCGGGGGTTTCTGGTCGATAGATATGGTGACATGTAGTTAACCTCTAGACGCAATGTCACTTTACACACGTGTATTTTGTCTATCATACGCACACACAATCGAATGTGGAAAATTGAAGATCTAGGATGCTTTTGTGAATATAATAAGTTGTCAGACTCTCTTGTCTAACCCATTGCACAAGCCAAGCTGAATTTATACAATTCCTGTGTGAAAAAACCTTTAACAACTCTAATTAGAATTGCAACACAAAAATAAAAATCACAAGCCACCACTTGATAATCATTGAAAAAATCCCATAAAATTCATTTTCAAAATAAGAAACAAAAATATCCCAGCATTTTGCGTAATATCCCATTGCACCAACATCGAACACACCCATCAACCATTAGCATTCCACCACAGCACTACCAACTGCACAATTTGAAAATATCAAAAAAATTCACTCGAAATTCAATATGGCGGGACGTGTCATTTAAAATGTGAAAAGTTGTGTTGTTTATCTATTCTGAATTTATTCTTATGTAAATTAAACAAATTAAAATATATTTTTCTAAATCATTTTACTCGCCAACATATACACGATTGATTGTAATCCGCCTTCCGAATCAAATTCACAAGTGCAATGGACGCTGATAGCGACGAAATAGGCTTAACCATCGAGGACCTTATGTTTCTGTCAGAATTAGACAGGTTTGACATTTCTTCTTACAACTCTATTCTCTCTTCACTTTTCATTTTCATTTGCATTCGCATTTACGCGCGGATTTTTGGATTTTTTCCATCCAATATTTTGCGGCGGAAAATCTCCAATCATCTGGGAATGCTCGCTTAAATCTCCATCCATATCCATCCAATCAAATGCCAATCAAAAATATTTTCTCATTTCTGTTTGAAACAAATTTGTCAGTTCTACTTGTGTCCAAAGTGGTCACACTTTGGGGGAGAGGGCATAGACTATCATTACCGATCGGCCGACCGATTGATTACCCTCTGTCCGTTCAAGTAGTGCTAGTAGGAGTCTGCTCTGGGCATTAGGATTGTAAATTAAAATGAGAAGAACAAAAAAAAAATTGTTTCCTCTTCTCTTTCGTTTTTTTTTCTTTTTCTGTTTTTTTTTCGTTTTTTTCTTTTTTTTAGCAGCTCGTAGGCCAAGTTGACGTTTGAATGGTTGTCGTCGTCGTCGTATGCTCAGGTACTAGAGTGTTGAATGGAGGGACGCAGTGCATGGAATGGACCTGTGGTCTATGGGGTGGGTCTAGGGAACACGAATTCAACGGAGCTGGATTCGGAAGAGGAGGATAACACAGTGCCATAGTCGAGAGGGCGACAAAACTGACTTTGGGGAACGCGCGTCGCTTTTTACTTACATATAGACGAAGCCACCTTCAGTTCCGGGGGTCGTTGGAGTATGTTGGGTAATTGGGGGGGGACTCCCTGTGATTTAATCGAATTCCACGGGTTTAATTGGTTTTTGAAATTTCTGTGGTCATCTGCGCCCGTTCGTGAGATGTCAATTTGAACAGCGGATGAGTCGTTGGCGAGTGAAACAGCAACAGTAAGTGCGCAACAATTGCTGTGGAATTCTTTGTTAGTAAGCCTTCACGCGTTTGTTGTCGTTTTTGTGATGTCAAAATCTGTTAAATGTTTTCCAACTAATTGGGACGTGTTAATGTGTCTAGAAGTCGGTTAGGTATGGCGAAGCTGTCGCGCTGTGTGACAATAAAACGCAAAGTGGACGCACCTGCTTCGTCAATGACTGTTGTTTGTTTGATTTACTTGTAAGTGGGACATGTAGTGAGTACACTGTGGAAAAGGATGCCGCGCATGTGTTCCCTCTGCGCTACTGTTGTCATTATGTCGAAGAAGTTGGAAAGTATCGACTCATTTTCGATTATCTAGTGTTGACTGCCACCTCTAATTGTGTGCGTAAAATGATTGGAGGACCCTTGGAGTTTATCTGCCCTTGTACCTCAATTTTCTCCAAAATGGAATTGAAGACACGACGCGTCTCCTTGTCGTTTCTAACTCACAAACGTTTCTCTGTATTCTCTTTCCTAATTTCCACCAATGAAGCTTATGACTTGGTGATTTATTTTACTTGACTCTACCGTAGATGGCGCCACAGTCCACAATGGATTAGAGCCTCGATCAAGAGATCTCTCCATTTGAAACCATCAGCTCACACCAAGATGGTTTAAATTCCAGTGAATCGCGTGACAAAAGCCAAAGACTTTCGTTAAACGTTCTTCCATTCGTCCAAATGTTGTGGCCATTCTAAAGAGATCTATCCATGTCGTTGCATAGTTCGTACAGTTCGTTGCTCTTCCAAATTCCACCGAGTTTTGCACAGCTCTTGCAAGTATCTGCGGAAGAAGGAATCGTATGCCGGACCGTCATTTAGCATTGCAAAGGTATCATTTCGTTTTCTAGGCTTCTTATTATGCGCCATCCGCTGGTTAGTTCTCTTCATCAAACCATGAAGTTTCATTATGGTCGGTTGCTGATAATGTCGCCACAGGTCTTCTTTCCTTGAGCCTGGCATCGACTGCTCGACGATGGATTCGGTCAAAATAGATTCTGACAGCCTCGTTGGATTGCACGTTTAATACGTCGAAGTAGCTCAATTCCTCCGTCGAAACGTTTATGGTACGCCTTCTCTGAACTGAGGTTATGCACGTCATTTCATCCATATGCGATCGATGGGCCTGTTATAATGAGGATAGTGTCTGCTTTTGCTGTTTTCTTGTTTTTCTAAGCCCATCCGTACCAAAAGTCTGGTCCAGGCTAACTTTGTATCACATGTCCTCATTTTTGGATCTTTGTTCGCCGAACGCATTGGAAGGGCTTCACAAATCGACCATGCAGCTGATCGTTTTAATCTTTTTAAGTTACGGCTACATATTTTTCGTGTTCGTTCGACCGGCTCTCATTCTTAAATTGGGGCGGTGCACGCGGTGGGACTACAACATTTTGTTGGCCGATATCGGTGTTTTCTTTGTTTTCATCCAGAGGGTTGGAATTGGGATCTTGTTCTGAATCCTCAGTCTGTGTAAAACGCCCTAAGGCG
Source organism: Volucella bombylans (assembly GCA_949129095.1). Lineage (NCBI taxonomy): Eukaryota > Metazoa > Arthropoda > Insecta > Diptera > Syrphidae > Volucella > Volucella bombylans. Next base: position 126,512,778 of record OX422144.1, on the reverse strand, counting down.
ATATCTGTCTTTCAGTTGCCGACGACCTAAACATTATCGAATATACTTACTTACATCCTATGCCCTCTTATGGATCTTAGGCCTCGCCTATTCGATGTATTCCCCCCATTTGAGTCTCTGCCACTACCACTGCTACTACCACTTTCGCTTTTCTTTTTCTTTTTTGTTTTGGAGACAGGATATGACTTGGATATCGAGACAGAGTGAATAATACGGAGTGAATGGCGGAGTTATTTCTTTGAGTTAATCTCGGTGGTTGTTGGCATTCTGTTCGATAACTTGTCAGCATAGTTGTGATGTTTAAGGTAGGTCGTGAGACTATCGGATTTCTCCACTTCTTTTTGACAGAGCGCTCAACAACACTACCCATGAGATATACAACCAAAAGAGCAATGGTTCTAGTGTCCAACCTTTCAGATCGCCGCTTAGCTTTGACTTTTATTCAATAAATAAATTTTTATTATAAAGGGTTCTTCAATAGGGACGTAACAATGTCCGCAACCTTAAACTTTTTTAAAGATCTGTCAATGTCAAGACCTCAGTCAAGGTTTACGTTTTGATCGTGGTGAAGTTCAGGAACGAACAACGTTTGGAAATTATTAAAAATTAGTACCGAGTCGGTGGTAGCAAATTTAAGAGCTCTTACTCCAATTTTCGGTCTTAATAGTCGTCCCTATAGACGTGCGTGCTACAGTGGATAAATTCGAGTCAACATATTCACTATTGAATGTTTCTGTGCCAGTGAGACAAAGCACAGGTCGAAGTACCGAAAGTATCGCAGCCGTAAGTGCTTCAGTTCAAAATGAGCCGAATCAGTCGATTCCATGCCGTTCACATGAATTGGGAATCTCTCAGTCCACATTATGGCGAATTTTGCTTAAAGATCATCTTAGCCTATACAATTACAAGATCAATTGAACTGAAGCCTCTGGATTACTTGATCCAGAAACTTCTCCGATTGGGCTCTGCAAAAGTTTGAAGAAAATCCTGAATTTCATCGGAAAATCACCTTCAGCGATGAAGTTTATTGTTGCCTTAATGGCTTTGTCAAAATTACGTTATTGGATAGCAACAAACCCATAGGTATGTGCTTCTAGAGATTCCTTTGCATCCACAAGAAGTGACCGTTTGGTGTGAGTGGAACGTATTTTTTCGTCCAAAGAAATGATCGCCATGTTACGTCAATGGAGTTCGCTATCGTGGAAGACTAGTGAGAAATTGATGAACTTGATATCAGTGATATGTGGTTCCAAGAAGATGGTGCCACATGCCGCACAGCTGATCAAACAATTGATCTATTGAAGGGGAAGTTCGGTAATTGTGTAATCTCAAGAAATGGTCCGGTCGAATGGCCACCTCGTTCATGCTATTTAACGCCGTTGGATATCTCTGTATGGGGTTACGTTAAGTCGTTGGGTTATGTCAGAAAGCCAATAACATTAGATGAGCTCAGGAACAATATCGATCGAGAAATTGCCAACATTGCGGCCGATATGTGTGGAAGAGTGGTGGGAAATTGGCTCCAAAGAACCGATCACTGCCAACGTGCTCGCGGCGGTCATATGATCGGCAGCGAATTCCATACTTAAATCTAACATGTGCACTACACCTGGGACAAATTTAAGTCCGGCATCGCAATTATTCTGTGCTTTATTTAGATACAAAATTTTTGTGTAGTTCTTCTTAAGTCTATTTTGCTTTGGCTATATTGTCTGTCTACCAGATTGACATGCATAAAGTATAAACTGCTCAACAAAGTCTTCTTCAATAATTTTCTTCCTGCAGGTTATCGCATTCGAAGTGTAATTGCTCATAACTTGTTCTAGCTGCAGCATATATGAACCAAAGAATCGCATACGAAGTGCTTTTAGAATCGGGCATATCGCTAAAAAGTGAAACACATCCTCTCTCACCTTCAAACTGCAGAGGTCACAAGATCGATCGGAAGCTCTGGACTATGTATTGTAGCATACGTTTAACAAGTCTCCTCTCACTTTAAAAATTGTACTAATCATTTCCGTTTTGTGACAGTTCAGGAAGTGAGACTTTTCTAAGAACAGTGGGGTACTCGGCAGCCGACTGTATCAAACGAACGGAATCTCCATACTTGTGCTCCTTAAATGAGTATTGATACACGGAGTACTTTCTGCTTACATGGGTGTGCTATGTACTTATTTAGGATGCATCGACTCGCAGACTGAAGTAGTTCCACGATTAGCTTCTGACTTTCGAGGTGTTTATTCATAGTCAGGTTTGCTGAGCCCCATACTCCTAGATATTCTCCGTGACTGTATGTACCACTTTTCGCATCGGGAATATCTGCCACCGCTACCTCTAAATATCATTATATCAACATAACGTTAAGTTGACCTTCCACTGTATCGCTGTATAAGAATACCACCTCCCGTACCAAGTGAAAATATTGATTTTTTGAAATTCTTTGGAACCTCAGATGTAACGGAGGTTCGTAATTGTGACTAGGAGTTCTGTTGTAGAATTTTTGAAGAACTCATAAGGAAGCCGGTCATCTCCAGGAGCTTTCCTGGTTTTAGCGTTCACCTATGGTGAACAGTTTATCCAAAAAAAGTCGTCTTTAATTAAAGGAGCTGTGTTATGAACGGCTAAGCAATTTTTGAAATGGTCATGAAGCGGAGAACGAGCGATTACATTTTACTGCTCATTTAACTGGGCTCCCGTCCAATTATCAGGGCTACTTCCATCAATGACATTATCTAATAAAAAGCGAGGGCAAATTTTTATCTTTTCTAAAATTAACGCCTCTGAAGGTTGCTACGATTTGACCAGTTACAAGCTCATAGGTCCTGTTGCCGGTCACGGTACTTGTTGAGGTAGGCCCCCTTGTGGGAGCATCACGGTGGCTGTGGTTTAAACCTAAAATTGCAAAAAGGATCCTCCAGTTGGTTGAGATCCAATGTAGAGTTGCAATAAGTACTGGGTGCTGTGACTGTATGATCAGCAAGAGGTTTTAGATCGGTCTCGACTCATACCATGGGTGGAACTTGTGCCTAAAATACAGTTGCGAATTGGCAATATGTACTCGTATCTTTGCTCCCATGGATGTATCGGCATCCTGTGAAATTAAGTGTTCACAGAGAGGGGAGTTAACGTAAAACTCTAGATACACACTGTTCTTTTAACAGTCTTACTGCTCTCCAAGATTCTGCTGAGGATATTGAACGATTTAAGACAGCAATGTTTTGCTTCTCAAATGCTAAGTTTTCTATATGACAGAGATGTTTTTGCCCCGCCATAGAGTATCTTACAAGCTACCTCCATACAGCACAACTCTGGCTTTCATACTCTGTTTACACTGTTACACTGTTTCGAAATCAATGTTTAGCAGATCCATACTCGGTGTAAAGTTTAAAGCCGGAAACCGGCTCGCTTAGACTCGTGAGTACTTGATATTCTTTAATTGTTCGACGACCATGCCGGCTATTATATTTTCAATTGCAGGAAGCAGGTACTTCGTGTTTCTTGAGAAGACCGGCTCTGTCTTCCAGCAATTAATTCATCTTTACTGAGAGCATTTATGCGAATTTTGGGCGTCTTAGAGTTAGTAACGGCAAAGACTCGTGCAATGTCTTCACCGGCTGTTGGCGTAATCTGTATCTGTGGCTATCAACTCCTTTCTATACCGAATCTGCTGTTTCATCTCATTGCTACTTCGTTGGCTTGTTCAGGCAGTGCGTTGAGGGAATTTATTTGAACACGACGTACGCTACACTGCTCTTTTATATTCGATACAGAAACTCGAATTCACTTCTACCCTCTGCAAGGATGTCAACCGTCTTCAGGCATCTGCAAATATTCTCGAAAAATGCGTTCTCTGCATTCCATTGTTTATTTTTGACGGCATGGCGGTGCAGAATATGTTTGCTTTTAGGTTGTAGGAGCTTTAGGCACATGGCATAACGCAACAGCTTTTACCAGTCATTCACATTTTTTTTTTCATATTTTGGGTTTTGATCGCTGACGGCGGCTCGAGATTGACATATATTTGGTCCGAAACTCGCATGAGGGGTTACGAATCTCTGAAGTTTTTGTGGTAAAAGAATCGTTTATATTCCAACTTTTGTTTTCTTAAAGGTTCGCCGCACTTTGCCGTATAATTCTGTCGGATTTACTTAATTGTGTGCTTCAAGATATTTAGTTTCAGATCGAAAAGTCATTTGAGTGCATCGTTAGACTCCATTATAAGATGAATTGTGCTCCATGTTATTACCTCAGAGTTTAATAGTAAACGACTCTTCTGTTGAGTCGAATGTCGGGATACATTTGTGTCTTTGAGACAATTTGATTTGATGAGAAAATCTGGAAAGACTTGTTCCTTAGTTGAACACTGCAGCTGGTATCTCAGAATAAGTTGTTATGTGGGGATGTTTTGCAAAAGTTCTCATACTTCCATTGTGTGAGCATTTGAGTCTTAAGCCGGGCAAGTTACGAGTTCGCCTTGTTTCAACATTGCTTCTATTTGGCAGACATTCCGCATTCGATCCAGAAGCGATCCAAAGCTTAATATCCTTGTTCTTCCTGGGTTCTCTCCCATGGTAAATTCATTTACTTGAGCAACTCTAGAAAGATTTTCTCTTGAATTTGTTGTCGTTTGGATGAAATGAAACAACAGTGGAGCAACACGGGCCAATTTACGATTTATACTATGAGCCAATCGTATTTAATTATTTTTTTTTTTCTCATCCGGTTCTGCCGATATTTTTTCTCTGCTGTCATTCAATTCGCAATGCAATTCTTGGTCATTGATTTTGTTACTTTTACTCAGCCCGTCTTCTGATTTTTCCTAGTCATCATCTTATATCTGGCCGACTTAAATACTCACTGCGATTGACCTGTTGAACATATCATTATCCTGGGTGAAGTGTGGAGGATTAGATTTGAAGAAATTCGTGCTAGTTGAATGGTATGTACTGGTCTTTGAAGCAATCCTTTTCACTCTCTGTTTGTCGGTTGGAACAAAAGATCAACGTGGGAGGCCAGCCACGACGCGATTCAAAGACTAAAAATAATGATGGATACATTTCATCTCAACGGTTTGGAAAAAGACAGCAGTGTTACCAAGGATTTTATGTGGACCGCGTTGAGAACTCCAAAAGTAGAAGGCTAAACAATATCTTCGAATCGTCTCCTTAGCCCTTTCCAATCTGATTTCAGAACCCACCATAGTGGCTCTTTGCCCATGATTAACATCTTAGACGATATAAGGCGTGACTTTGCTAGAGAATTTGTGACATTATTTTGTCTACTTGACTTTTCGAACGTCTTCGATAAAGTAAACCGTGATATTCTGTGCTGAAAGCTCCAAACATTTTTTCGTTTCAGCGATCGAATTAAGAATTATCTCTCGAAAAGGTGGCAAACGGTTGTTATTGGAATTAAATCTTCAGAGGTTAAAATAATGCGGCAAGATGTACCTCAGTGATCAATTCTCGGACCTATGCTATTCTGGGCTTTCATTCAAGAATTACCATCAGTTTACAATCATCCACATTTACGCTGCCGATGTTTTCAACTTCACCTGACGCGAGGAGCTCGCCTTAAAATTAAATGAAGATTTGTCTCTGATCCATAACTAGTCGGTGGTAAACGGACGCTATGCGATATTTTCATGAGTTCCGCAGATACGATCATATCTCCGCTCATTCCAAAACCCCACTTAAATGCACTCTGAAGCAGTGCTCGTATCTAAATGCCCAAAATTGCATTTACATCGTATTTTTGCAACAAAGTACAATTTGCGCGATCTCTCAGAACACAGAACATTTTACAACCCGTACACAAGTACTTGAATTCGTCACGTTCCCTCTATTAGACTTTGGAATTTACTACCCCAGCTGGTCAGGGGAATATCAAATGCCACACGCTGCAAAAGTCCAGTCCTCTTACACTTCCCTCTTCTACCTTGGCTATGCTTTTTCTTCTCTATTTTCCTACTTTGTTATCTTTATACTTAAAATGTGCAATATATTCTATTATTGTGAAAACGTCTGTATGTATTACCCTATAATGTGTTCGTACAATTTATAATGTTGTAATAACTTCAAAGTGACACCTTTATTCCCAAAAAAAGTAGCATTTGCGGGAGGTTCCACCCCACTACTTTATTGTGGATAGAAGGGTTGCTGAATCGCATACGAGTGCCTCTGGCGACAATGCCCCATCGAGTACAATGTGTAAGAAAGGGTTTCAACGAAGTGCTCCAAACAATTTCTGAAGACTTCAAGCGGAATGAACTACTGGATAAAAATGTAATGACAAACGCTTGATAAGTTAAATGTTGGTCCGTCAACAGTTGGGAGTGGCTTAAATGTGGTGGGAATCGTGCAAAAACTGAGAAGAAGAGAGTCATTGAAACATTTGCTGCTTCAAAGGAATGAGTATTCTATTAGACTGACATGAAAATGGGATAACCCTCGGTTGGATCTCACGTAAACCAGGTCCATCGGTACCAGAATTAAATATCAATGGTGCGGAGACTATGTTGTGTATTTGGTGGGTTCAAGTGAACTTCGGGAGCCCTCCGAAACCAACTGCAGCTAATATGCTGAAACCGACTTTTGAAAAATAACCAGCTGCAATGGTATACTAAGGACGAAGAGCTGGTTCTGCTACACAAAAGTGTCATCTCCTGTTGCAAAAATGCCCGGAAATTCCTGAAAGACGTACGAGGGGCGTTCAATATATTCTCGGTATCGATATGAAGGAAAATGCGAATTCAATTTAAATTGTTTTTGTTTTTCAATATAATCTCCCCTAACATCAATGCATTTGTTACATCTTGAGATAAGCTTTTTTAAACCCTCAAAAAATAAATTTCCTCTTTCCCTGCAAAATACCCACTTATTGCCGACTTGAGTTCTTCATCATCCGAAAATCTTTTTCCACGAAGACATTTTTCAAATCCGGAAACAGGAAATAATCACTAGGGGCAAGGTCTGGACTATAGGGTGGGTGTTGGATTTCTTCGAAACCACAATCTCGCGCAGCAGCCTTGGAAACTCGCGCCGTGTGAACAGGAGCGTTGTCATGAAGAAGCAACACACCCGCTGCGAGTTTACCCCGTCTTTTCTTTTTAATTTCCTCCCGCAAATTATGCAAAGTGGAAGCGTAGGATGTGGTGTTGATGGTTTCACCTTTTTTTTGTACTCAATGAGCAAGATTTCCTTTGAGTCCCAAAAAACTGTGGCCATGAGCTTCCCGGCAGACGGAGTGACTTTGAACTTCTTCGGGGGGTCTGTTCCTTTTTTATGCCACTGCATGGACTCTTGTTTGCTTTCAGGGTCATAGTGGTGGACCCATGTTTCGTCCCCAGTAACAATTCGATCCATAACACCGTCCGCGTTCTCACTACACATCTCCAAAAGCTCTCTACAGCATGCGATTCTCACTTTTTTCTGAGGCGCTGTGAGCATTTGTGGCACCCACCTTGCACTGACCTTTGAAAGGTAAAGATGGTCATGAAGAATGGTGTGAATGGTACCAATTGAAAGCTTGGTGATCTCTGCCATCATTTTCACCTTTATTCGGGCATCCTCGAGAACAAGTTTTTCGACTTCTTTGATGCTTTCTCCCGTACAAGCAGTAGCCGGGGCGCCGGAGCGGGGGTCGTCTTCAATGCTCTCTCTGCCTCTCTTGAACTCACTTGACCACTTTTGCACAGTTGGTAATGAAGGTGCGGAACCCTGGTAAACAGCCACCATCTCTTCATGAATAGTTTTTTGACTTTTTCCTTGCTTAGTGAGAAATTTAATTACAGCGCGATGCTCAATTTTCACCATCATCGTCTCAGTTGCCATTATGATTCTGTTTAACTAGAGATAAAACGCGAATTAATAATCACATTTATATGAAATTTTACATGAATGCACTAAAATAATAGTATTACTTGATAAATAAGTAAATTTATATATACAACCACAGCTTCACCCCGATACCGAGAATATGTTGAACGCCCCTCGTACATCTGATAATAAACTATGATAATTCATATTTGAATAGGAAATGGCTGTATCGTCAGCGACAGCTGTCATTTTGCTCCTAAAATGCTGAATGAATAAAGAATTCACATATATAAGGAACAGTAATGGACCCAATACAGATCCTTGAGGAACACCTATATTGGAAGAACATACGAAACTAAATACGTTTTTAATCTTTACCACTTGTTTACGATTCAATAGATACGAGGTAAACCACTCAAGAATGAAGCCCCTAAAACCTGCATTAAATAATTTATTTAACAGTATAGTGTGGTTAACCATGTCGAATGCCTTTGTAATATCAATAAAAAGACAGGACGGGATTTGTGAGTTATTCAAATCATGTCTACCATCCACGTACGAGGGTTGTCTGAAAAGTTTCGGACCGAACAATGATACAAGACATTTTTTCTCAAATTCTTTTTCATTTTTCTACATAGTCTCCTTGTAACTCTACACACTTCTCCCAGCGATGCTCCCATCTCTCTAACCCGTCCAAATAGTACTTGGCGTTTTTCTCTGTAAAATAATTGTTCACGAAGGTGATTGCCTCCTCATTGATGAAAATCTCTGTCCTCTGAGCGCAGTTTTTAGATGAGGGAACAAAAAGAAGTCGTGAATAAGGCGGATGGTTAAGCAGTTCAAAACCGTAATTCATGGATCTCCGCCATGGCAACCGCTGAGGTGTGAGACGGCGCGTTGTCTTGGTGAAACAGGATTTTCTTTTTCTGCAAATGTGGCCGTTTTTCCGCAATTTCTGCCTTCAGCTTGGCAAGTAATGATGCGTAGTATGCGCCTGTAATGGTTTTTCCTTTTTGAAGATAATCGATTAAGATAACTCCCAGAAAACAGTCGCCATCACTTTTTCAGCCGAAAAAACAGTTTTTGCTTTTTTTGGAGCCGGCTCGCCCTTTGTAGTCCACTGTTTTGACTGAATTTTTGTTTCGGGCGTATAATGGTGTATCCAAGTTTCATCTACAGTAATTAATCGGTGCCAAAACTCGGATTTATTACGCCTAAACTGCGCCAACAGAGCGTTGGCAATGTTCATTCGGACACGTTTTTGGTCTAACGTAAGCAAACGCGGCACACGTTCTTTGGGCATTTTCATAACCTCTACTATCTCTCTCACTTTAATTCGGCAGTCGTCTAACACCATTTGGTGAACTTTAGCAATGTTATCTTCAGTGGTTGCAGTTTTTAGACGTCCCGAACGTTCATCATCTCTCCCAAGCTCTTATGGCCACATTTAAATTCAGCTGCCTAAAATTTCACTGTGGTAAATGATGGTGCAGAGTCGCCATACACAGAGTCCAACTCATTTTTGATTTGCGTAGGCGTATTGCCTTTCAAAAACAAGAATTTAATACCGGCTCGATACTCAATTTTTTCCATTTTCACAAAAAACACTCCAACGACTGTCAACTAAAAACTGCGCGTCCAAAATGACTGAAACTTCGGTAAGTAACTGTCAAAAGATGCACAACTAGCATTCACTACCTTTTATTGACGAGTGCCGCTATCTTTACGTTGCGGTCGGAAACTCATATATATTGTAAAACGATTGTGTTTCTTTGTAGTCCTGTGAATCTTGCACAATTCATGCGCCTTGTTGGTATTCATGCAGACGGAAAATAGTTCTTACCAAGGCCTTTCAGTGATAAGGCAATCAAAAATTATTGAAATAATCTTAAAAGCTATCTTTCTCTCTAAAAGGCACAATTTAGACGGTTTCCCTTTTTAACGGACAAACTATGTTCAAACTTTGCTAATCGAACTTTCGTTCTCTTACCAACTTCCCTTTAGTAGTTGAACAGTTCGGCTGCTGATTCCTACAATCTTGTCTTAATAGTGAGGCCCGCAAATTAACGCGATCAGTTGGATGAAAGTATTGTTGACATTGTGCTCTGGCCTTGGGCTGGTTTTCCTGTCGGTAAAGATTGCAATTGTCTTTCTACTGAAGTATTTCTTGATTTCTAAGTCGCATCATAGCCATGCCATAAACAACATGTTTTACACAATTTTTGTGTGAAATGTGAGAACACATGTATTGAAGTTGAAGAAATGCAGCACAGTTTGGTCTTAGCTTCCAAATTGTTACAAGTGAGTCGTGAAAAATACTGGGACTATTCGCTTAATGTTCCTCCGATCGTTTTGCCAGATAGTTAAATATGGAAGACAAAGCAAAGAGTGGTCGTCCATGTCTCGCTCGTACGATGCGATTGCTAAAGATGTGGGAAAGCGAATTTTAAGAAATCCTCTTCGAAAGCAAAGAGTGAGATCCACCCAATTTAATATATGTACTAGGAGATTCCATGGCTAGGCTTATTAGAGATGATCTGCAGATAAAAGGCTTTCGTCTGTCTTAGAGTGGTGCGCTTACAACGGCCATGAAAATATTTTTTGAGGAAAATCCGCGCTAGGACATCGAAGCAAAAAATGTTGTTCCAAGGGCTGAAAGTTGTCATCATTCTGCATTAGTAATGGTTTTCAAGGTGTCAACCTCTTCTTTTTGAAATGAAACTTCTTATGGCTCGTTGCACAGTGATTCCGAACTCCGATGAAACCAAAAAGCTACATGATGTGATTGCGAAGTCCGATGGAAGGAATCGTGAGACGCTTGTGCACCTACTAGATGAAATTCAAAGTCGTGCCATAATACTTTTAAATGACGCTAATATTATCCAATAAGAATGAAGTGTTCCTTGCATTACGGATCCTTAATGTTGGATCGCTATTTTCACAAGTAGCACTACGTAGGAGTCAGTTCTTTCAAGTCAAGTTCTTTCACTTCAAACTCTCCTTAACACTCATCTCGTGTTGATTGCTAAAACTCTGATGAAACGAAAAAGCAACAGACAACTGAAGTGGGTAGCGTGCGTGCTGAGGCAGCTCAGGCAAAATGAGACATGGGAAAAGAACGAAAGGTAGTCAGATTCGCAGTGGAAAACAAGAAGAGTGGGAGTATCGCGCCTGATTGGGCACTAACTCAGGCGGAATGTGTTATGAGCGGTAAAGGTGATGAGTGCACAATGCATAATTTACGTGCATAGCAACACCATCAGCACCTACCTAGACATTATTTTGTAACAACTCCACCAAAAGCATCAAGAAGATAAGCAGCATAGAACAGCCCAGCAACAGAATTGCTCCAGTGATATCGGTTGATCTAGTTTGGGATTAGCACTGTTAACTATCAACTCTTCATTGTATAATGTTTTGTAGTGTTCTAGGTATTATGCTAAATTAGTTTAAGATAACAAGTCAGTCGTGTGAAGACCTTGAAGTAAAAAGACATTATTCATATAAACTGCGTTTTATTTGTAAAGCCTGGACAAAATATATAACTGGCGCGCGAGATACCTACCCCTTGTGTCCGTACTATAAACCCGAGTATAGGTAGTGCTATCATTTTGCTGTCCAATACAAGTCATTCTCCATTGAAAAACCAGTTTTTGCAATGACAGAGAAGAATCCAGCACATCAGAGACGGCTTTTATGATAACTAATAGTGTTAGATGGTGGCGGTGAGAATGGACGCTTGATCAGAAAAAAATTGTAATGTTGTGTCCACCAATTATTATATAGATTGGCACTAGCTTTACAATGTTTCGCCTTCGTTGATTACATTCGAATTCAATCAAACTGTGCCTTAAATTTGCTACGCAAATGACAATAATCGCTTATAGCGAAGAAGTTTTCCAAATTGCCAATCAGTGTGGCACATTCGTTCGTCGACCTATACACAGTTGTTTGCCTTCAAATCCAGCTTTGTATTGAAATGCAGATGTTGCTACCCTTCCGGATTGTTAGTACTGTAAAATGTTTGTGTGGGTACAAATGATAGAACTTATTCTTTTCAATAGAAATCGCTTTACTCAATACAGTTACAATTCACTATTTAATTGTTTCTCTCAATACAATCCAATTTCTCAACCGCTAATACTTTTCTTATCTTTTACTTAAACCACTTAATCACTTCTCCTAATTAAAATTAACACTTCAAATTCAACTGATGAACTACTTGCATACTGGTATTTATACTCGAATGACATACTTCGAGAACAATCCTCGCCATCCAGCGTCCCATACAATTTTCAATTTGCCAGAAAATTCGATTCCACTCTCCAGTCATCAATGTTCGAGACTTTGTTATTCAAGTATCGAAATCTACTGCACTTCGAGTATAGACATCCTCTGCTATGTAAATCTAGATGTCGCTGCTCACATTTAAATGGTTATCACAGTACCTTTCAGTGCAGAACTGACAAGAAACCGTAGATCCAGCTGATATGCGTTCAAATGTTAAGACGAACAACAAAGTGAAATGAGTGGCCGGAATCGTTTTGCCTTTCAGCATGAGAATGCTGAGAATTTAAAGTCATGAACCATCTAAAACAGATTGCCTTGCTGTTAGCGATCGGCATTCTGCGACCATATCACGTTGCTGGTACATTTGTGGTTTCATTACGCGTCTTTCTGAAAAACACATTTACTAACCATTTTCATAGAAGGGTCACCATTTAATGGTGGCCGTCATGTAAGCGCTTGTTTTTCAGATTTTTTCAGTCCATCACCATCGGAAACAGTTGAATTTTGTTAGCATAAAGTTAGAGGAGGAATTGTTGAGAATTCTTGAAATGTTCAACCAAGTATTCCCAGATTTTGGGTAACTGTAGTCGAAACAATCAATTAGTTCTTGTCTTGACAATTATTTTTAAGGCTGATTCAGTTCTAGTCTGCGAACATGACAAACTCAGGCAATTTCTGTCCTATGCTTCGGTACTTTATGTCACCTTTCTGAACCTAGATAACCATATAAGCTGATGTCGAAGCATTTATTGAGATAGAGTGTTCTGTGATGGATGGAATGAGATGTATTTGCTTTCGACATAAGCCAGATTTTCTGTTGTTGTAAAGTTTAATTTTGTAAATCTAAATGATACCCAAATAACTTTCCGAATCAAACTCATTTATGTTGTTTTTTTATATATTTACTTCTAGTCGGGAATACGGCTTCTTACGTCTAACTGAACCAGAAAATGGCAGAAAAAGAAAACTAGTAAACAAAGTAATAGGTGTCCTCCAAGACATCCTGATAATGGCACAATGCCAACAAGAAGAACGCGATGGCAAAGGACCGAAAAAGAATCAAACAGAAGAGGATGTCGATGGTAATATTGAGAGAAGAAAAGATAGGTCTATAACTGGTGCTACGAAACTCACGCCTATCGATATGAAAATCGATCCTCCAGAACAATTACAGCACCAATTGTTACAAACGCCTCAGCCAACCGAGCTGAAACCATCACCGACTCCATCGTTTATCCAACAAAAAGATATCAAAATCGAGGGATACACTCTCCATGATGATGTCATGCAAATGAAAAGTTCTAGCACAATGAGGAAAACACCTCCGGTAGCAATGAGTATGGAAAGGCCGATTATAAAACTAGAACCGGAAGATTTAGAAGTTGAGGCGATATCTAAAGCCGCTGAAGAAGATGCACATGAGGGCAACCAAGATAAGAAAGCTGGAAAGGATTTAATTCCAAAGGAGTTACTAGATGAAGAGATCGAATTGAATCCGTTGACTTATTGTAAATTGGGACACTTGCATTTGCTGCTGGAGGAGTATGATAAGTGTAAGTAGGAAGCTGTTGCTGAAACTTACGAAATTCATTAAAATTTTTGTTTTCTTTTCAACAGCTCTGTCAGCCTATCAGAGGTACTTTGCATTAAATGAATCGGAATATTGGCAGAATCATGAGTTTCTATACGGACTGGGGATGGTGTATTTTCATTTCAACGTTTATAAAAAGTAAGTTTTAGATTTATGTTGATTTAGTCTTAGAAATTGGGAAATTTTTCTTTTTCAACGTGTTTGATGTCCTTAGTTTTTCAGTTAGTGTGCGCTTTTGTGTGACTTGTAATTCGCTAATTCCACTCAGTACCTTTGCTGTGTTTGATCTTTCGGTGTAATGAAGTAGAATAAATGGATGATTCGACAGTTGCTTTTTTAATTCTGCAAAGCTATCACAGCCATCCAAAGAACATACGTGTCTTCCGGAAATCAATAGAATTTTTTAATAAACTCAGTACCTTCCGAATACCTCAATTCTTCTGGCTGATAGTGAAGAATGCTCGCTGTCCTGATAACACTAGACTAAGCTTAGTGATACTTTGACGTCCTGTTGAATTATGTTTGTGGAAACAAAAGACTTTGGGAATGCAAAGAAAACCCCGTGAACCCATGATCACGTCTCCTATCCAATAAAACAATTATTACCGCTGATTCGTGGTCCAAAGCTACGACGATTATTCTGACGATTGCTCTGATTCGAAAGCAGTTTTCTTGAAATTTTACAGAAACACTTGTCAGCTTGTCATCTCCAATAATACATAACTATTTGCCTTTGCAGGGGATGTCCAGATGACTGTTCTCAGTAACTCCAATTGTTCCTATTTTGAAGGCAACTCTAGTAAAGTTACAAGAAACAAACGGCAAGAAATAATTTTTTGCACTTCCTTGTGTGTTCTGATTGAACGCCAATTTACGCCGATCTATCTATGTCTGCCAATAATGGGGTCTGACATGTCTGCTAGAAATCTAAGATAAAAAGTTTTCCTGCCATTTAGGAATGCGTATATTGGCTATGATTCACTTGTAGGTTCCATTTTCTCAGGAAATGTTATCTGTTATCTTTCGCGGCGAGATTAGTAATGCTCGTTGTCCGCTACATGTGGAACTACGCCCGACTGTTTATGCAACTCAAAACAAATCGATAATGTCGTTCGCAAGCGCAATTCAACTGAAAATTGAACATGCTCGTGTTGAATGTTGATCAACTAACTAGAATATTGGAATAGCCTGGTTTAGATAGTTGATCACCTCATTCCTACGTTGAAAAGTCTCGGCCATCTGGCGAAAGAGAAAGGTATCCTTGAGTGGTTGTACAGTATGTTTATGTACGTGTTTGGTATCCTCCTACACTCTGATCAACGCGTTAAAATCACTTGGCAGGACATATGCAATACAGCATTCATTGTATGCACACTCAACGCAACTCAAACCAACGAAAAATTCAAAAAGTTCACCAATACATGCAAAAGATAATGCACAGCACATTGTTTCAAAACCATTGCTCAAAGCGTTGTGCAACTATGTGCAATAAGCAACTCGGGCTATTTACTAGCTATTAATTTGCTGAGCAACGAGTTCGATGCATCTAAAATGTGTTCCTTGAATAAAGTTGAGAGCCTCGTTCATTACAATTAAATGCGCTGCATGTGAAATTGATTCGTCTCGCACCTGGTGTACGACGAATATAAAGTCAAGAATAGGTGTTTTCGAATTTACAAATTTGCTGCTAACTTCTGCTGGGTTTATATCTGAAGTCGACAGTAACATAATTGTGTTCTCCTTTATTTGAGTCATCTAATTGTATGCTCATCTCCAAGTCAACCAGCCAATAGAATTATAAAGCCATGGAGTCCGGCTGCTGTAGAACAGCCTTTGGAACAATCTTTTTTTTTCTAATGATTTCAACGTGGGGGACTTATTGTGTCTTCTACACGGGCTGGACTAAACAAACTTCAAAGATTTGCCTATGCGTGTGTGTATAGTTACAATGGGAACAGCACCCACCGCAGCATTAGAGGTTCTATTGAACCTCCCACCTCTTCATCTGCACATACAGAAAGAAGCTTTAGTTAACGCCTACGTGCTTATCTCAGTTTATGGGTATAACTCCAAAATAGTTCATCTACTGGACCTCAGGATGAATGAACTATTAGGCATTCAACATAACTTCGAGGTTATATTCCCTGATCGACAGAACTGGGAACAGACTAAACCGCTGTCTAAATGGGTATCACTGGTGTGATACACCGACGGATCCAAAATAGATGAAGGAGTTGGCGCAGGCATATGAGTATATGGGGAAACTATGAATACCTCACTGTTTACAAGGTTGGACAATAGCATCTCAGTATTTCAAGCTGATATATACGCAATATAGCTCTGGATTAGGGTGAACGTAAACAGATCTGCTATCAACAAGAACATCTATATTCTCTCTGACAACAAACAACGGCCCTACTTGCTATCAACGCTTTGAAGATAATCTCAAAAATTGTCTGCGACCGTATTATACTTCTCAAAACACTAGCAAGCACCAATAGAGTCCATTTACTCGTAATCTGGGTGCCAGGTCACAGTGGTTATGATGCTAATGAAAGACCCGACGAATTGGACAGAAATGGTTCGGCCTCAACGTTCATGTTACCACGACCATCTTGCAGCTTACCATTCATAAAGAGTCAAAAAAACACCTTATGACTGTGGGAATAGCACAAGACAACCACTGACGCATGCGCACAGAGGACGAAAAAACAGCAAAACATATCCTTTGCCACTGTAACCGCTTAAATAGAATACGCCTACGTCTTCTAGATTAACCATACCTTGAGGCAGAAGATATCACTGCCAGCTCACCCAAAGATATCATAGCTGACCTTATTAAAATTTCAGGCATCACCCAAGCTCTAACTTGAGGAATCACAATAGGCATAGCCTGGTAGCAATTATAAGGGTACATTGTCCCACTTTCCAACTTCATCTAATCTAATCTGTGCCTTCTAACGGAAGAGACTTGGGACTACAATTTATTTTACTCTAAATGAAGGAACCAACTCCTATTGATGACCATACGTCCATACCTGGATGTTACCAACTTGTCCACATGCTCTTTTTTGCGAAAGAAATGAAAGTGAATATAATTGTGTAAGTCGAACAGGATGATTTGTATTTTATTTATTTCTTTGGCCAATATTCTCACGATCTTAATGGACCGTCGAGGTCGTAAACATCTTCAACTACGCGTACCCGATTTAATCTGATTATTTTTTCGTTTTCACTTAGCCAAAGGTACGAGTGAGATGAGCTTAGATCGCAATCATAAGGGTATTTCGGCTTCACAATAACAATGAAAGTGAAACTTACTTTTACTCGCTTGGATTGCTGTTTTCTATTATGTCTTGTTGTTTATTACACGAATTGGGGAATGCTCCAGTTTCAAAAAATATAAAAAATATGCCTCTACGGGCTGTAGCACAAGAGTAAGAAAGTGTGAGAGACCACAGAGTGATGGCTCTATGCATTTATCAGTTCAGATGCTGTTTTTTTTTTTTTTTTAATAAATTTAAGATTTGTTCCATAGACGTTTGTATGAATATTAACTCGATCTGGAAATAAGGAAATCAGAAAGATTGATATTACCATTTTCTACTACCTCAACCAGGTTGGACATGCCCACATATTGTGCCCCTATGAACGCCCCACTAATTTCGGCGTCTAAATATCTTTGTTGTCTTCTCTTTTTGTCCGTATAAATCGGTAGGAGTAGTGTATTGATTGATTATCAGGCAATGAAAAACTGTTCCTACGTAATAATCACTGAATTTCGTGTTTTGTAACCAATTTATCCGATTGCATGAATGATGAATTCCGTTTCATTTCGGATACGGAGTAAACATTTCTAGCTCTAGGGAAGTTCTATGAGATCCTCTATGCTCCAAAGATCTTGTTGCTTTAGATCGCCACCTTTCCAATAAATTACTTCCTGAATGGTACAGTTTTCAGGATCCATGATACAATTATAAGTTTACTTTTTAAATAGGGGTTTGATCAGTTGACTCAAGATTTAGATTTTCGTATATACTTAAGATTGCGCTACAGTTCAGGGTGGCCTTGGGGCGTCACCAATAAGCGTCTCCAGCCAGCTCGATCTTTGGCTAGCAGCCTTCTGTTAGTTGAGGTCCACTTCCACTTGCGTGCGCCACTTGAGTTGCGATCTTCCTCTTTTGCGCTGTCCCTCAGAGGCGGATTCGAAGTCTTTTCGGACCTGAGCATTGGTGTCCATCTGCTCTGTATGGCCCAGCCACCTCATTCGTTGGACCTTCACTCGTTTGGTCTATGTCGATGTCGTTATACAGTCAGTACAATTAGTCGATCGTCGGTCGCCGGACCGAAAATCACACAAAGAATTTTCCTCTCAAGGCAGCCAAGAGCATCCTCATCCAATTTAGATAAAGTTCATGCCTCTACGCCTGTTTTTGTTTTTGTTAGGGTATTCCGAGCATATGGGGTCACTTTTGTCGTTCGTGAAACGGCTTTGTTAGCCAATTGCATTCTTAGCCCAAAGAAGCAGCGATTGGCAAGAGTTATTCTTCGTTTGCTCTCAGCGCTGGTGTGATTGTCTAAATTGATAGCGGAACCTAGGTAGACAAAGTCCTTAACTACCTCAAAGGTATATCTGTCGAGGGTGACGTTCTGTCCGAGACGTCGTTGTTGGATGTCATTTGACGGGCTTTTGAAGGACTGTGTCTTTTGTGTTGGCAAGTGAGTTTTGCATTATTCTTTCAAGAATTATGTTAAAAAAATCGCATGACAGCCCGTCGCCTTGTCTAAATCCTTTTTTGAGATCAAAGGTCTCAGTGAGTTTCATTACCAACATTCTCGTCTTAAAATCGGTGAATAGGTGGTGTGTATCGATTTGGAGCGCATGGGTTTTTTCTAAGATCTGCCGTAGTGTGGTTATTTAGTCGATGGTGGAGTTTGCTGGCCTGAAGCCACACTGATATGGACCAATCAGGTTGTTGAAGAACGGTTTACACAATACGGTAGGCGATGTTAAGGCGATTGATGCTGGTGTAATTGGAACAGTTCAGAGGGTTTCCTTTCTTGAGTATTAGACAGTGCTGTGGTTCCATTCGTCGGACATACTTTCGTCCGATCTTATTTTACAAATGAGTTGGCTCTTACCAACTCATCGCCTGCCGCTCAGAATAGCCCGGCAGTTAGGCCTTCGGATCCAGCAGCTTTATTGTACTGAAGCTTAGATATGGCTATCTTCACATAATCCAGGTCGAGTGGACGAAATTGTTGGTCTACATTGTCCTGGCTGAAAGGTTCATTCTGCCTGACATCAGTGTTTGGTTCCTTCTCGCCGTTATACAGTCTACAGAAATGCTCTTTCCAAATCCTCAGCATCGAGTGCGACTCTACTACCAAATATGTTCCCTTGTTCGTTTCTACAGGCTTCTGTTCGGGGTTTTTGCCCGTGGCGTGTCTTTTTTTACCTTTTGGTAAAAAATCGTCAAACTAGGGGTTTTGTTGTGGTGGTTGAGTGAAACCCGGCACATCAGAGGCGGCATCACATATGACTTTTTGACAATCTTGTCACTGGTCTTCAATACTTTATGCTGGTGGCCTCTTAGGAGATAGAGGGAGACTCGATTGGAAAAATATTTGACGATCTCTTGCGATTGTAGCCGTCCGGGGTCAAATTTCCTCACAGTATTAGCTTGCCTTTGCGATGTTCGGGATATCCGCAACCGCAATCGGAAACCGCATTCTATCTGTGATGCAGGCTTTACTTTCCGACAGTACTATCAAAGATGCCCTCTGTTCCTAGTTCTGCATTAAAATCGCCGAGGACAATTTTAATTTCATAGCTAGGAGACTGCTCGTAGGTCCAGCAGTCCAGGGCCTCCGTAAATTATTCGGCTGCTCGTGGCCTACTAATGAACCTAACACAGATCCTAAGTTTGTTGCCCTTATTTATTTTCCAGGGGTTGTCAACAGTAGATCCATTCGTATCCAAGGCTTTTTGTCGCTTCCATGGCCGATGGCACAATCCCCAAACTGGACGGCCAGTTCCTTGATAGATTCATTCAACTAAATTATTTCCTGCACTGGTTCTAAACTATTGCTCCTTTACCAGTCTTGATCTACGATATTGTTGTTGTTTTGATGAAATTTTTGGCGTTGATTCGCTCTTTTGTTATTAATGGTTTTAGAACGTTTAACTTGTTTCCTGTAAGTACAGCAAGATCCACTCATTTCCTCAGGGATTCAAGCACATTGTTAGACGTACTCTTTGTTAGCAACACCAGCAATGTGATCTTTTGTGACCAATTCCTGATTTTTCTCACCATGATCCTATACTAACTTATAACTTCCATATTAATGTGATTTTAAAAGCACTGACTACTACTACCAAGAACAAAGTATTTCCTGGTGTTGATTGCGAACAGGTCAAATATGGCCAACATCCTTGGTTCACCAGTCAAATTCGCCCGCTATTTCTGCAATGCGACCAGGCTTACAAACAATGGAAGCGCTTCAGACTAAATTTTTACCATCAAATGTATCGTTTTTTACGTAACCAAGTTGTAAACAAAATAAGGACTAGAAAAAGAACCATGCATAGTAGAAAACTGTATGTTACAATGAGAGGACACACACTGTTGAAGGATCTGAGAAAACTGGGGATTGGTAAACAACGCTAAGACTTCTAGCTTCACTTCACCAATCTTCACCATTTCCGAATATTTAAGTGAGTTTTTCTTTCCATTAGGTGCACCGCTACCTGAGTGGAGAGAATTCATCCCGCTTCCATAAAGGCAATCTTGCCAAACCGTTTCCTTATCAATGGAAATTCGCCAAAATATTACCTGTTGCTAAAAGTCCTAACATAACGATCTTAGAGCCATATCTGTACTCCCGTTCATGTCTAAGGCATTCGAAGGAATCATGAATTACGAACGAAACTCATTGTCCCCCAAACAATTTGATTTCCTTCGTAATTTGGTTGCATGTTAAATGTAACAGAAGTTGTTCGCCAGGCTTTGGACACAGATCATGTTGCCTTTCTAGTACTCTTAGATTTCTCCAAAATTTTTGACACGGTAGGCCATATCAATTTTTTCTAATGAACTTTTCTAAACTTTTGTCGTTGTACAGATTCTCTGCTGATGTCGTGAGATTAATCTTTTTTTCTTCCGATCACAAGAGGGGTTCCACAAGTTTAAATATTAGGACCCCCACTCGTTTCCTTGTATGTATATCAACGATCTTTCCGCTTTGATTAGAACATCAAATGTATGCTGATGATGTTAAGACTCAACGAACACTGTTCTAATAGAATCAAGAAGGACAATTGTTCAAATAGAAATGAACTCTTCTTAAAACCATTAAAGTCCAAATGCTTGGTGATAAGTAGGAACAACTTAGATCTGTCCTATTTTTCTAAAACTATACTTAACCGTTATGTTATCGATTATGTTGAAACTACTAAGAACTTAGGCATGATTTTCAATTGGTCCTTAAGTTGGGATTCTCACATTAATGCCACCGCGGGTAAAGTATATGGTGTTCTTCGCACATGATGGGTCTCGCAGCGCTACATTCTTCTAAAAACGCGTAAGATGGTTGGCATACGGATGTGAGATGTATTGCAATTGCGATGTCCTTAGATGGAGAAAGCTTAATGTTTCCTTCAATAACACCTAATGGATTGGGTAGGTTAGACTTTGTCTCAAGCTTCTTTTTTTATAATTAGGGCGTGGTCAACGTGGTTTTCGTACCCTTAAAGTGTTTGCACACAGCGCAGGCGAAGGAAAGTTAGGGAGGGAAAAAAGGGAATTGGGCTGGAGGCTATGTTACTGGTGTTACGGTTGAAGGTTTGAAGGAACAGAATGCTACTGGCAATTTCGGCGGAGAACTGGTGCTGAACATAGCGATAGAAAAAGGTGAGGCAAGGAACATTATGTCGGCCTTCAAGGATGTCAATTGACTGTGTAATTTTAACATCATCTATGAGTTTTTCGCACGCTTTTGAATCCTATCTAGTAAGTGAAAAGAGGTCTTAGGGGGCCCTGACAAGATTTGGGCATTGTACTGCAATCTTGGCCAGATAAATACCTTATATATTGAGACCCGATCCGGGGGTAAAAGTATTTCTGACATCGTTTGAGTTCAGTTGTCATTGACACACATACCGACAATGGAAAGTTTTTCGGTTTCGACGATGCGAGTGCCATTCGTGGATAACAACAGCAGACAGCATTGTATTGTTACACTTTTAGCCAGCTGTTAATAAAAACCCAAGAAATTACTCGCACTTTACTTTTCGATTTGTTCTGTTTTTTTGCTTAAGGACCGAAGGAAAAAAGTACAAAAACAAGAGTGATCATTCGACGACCACGTTTTTCTATCTCTTCGTTTTTTTTTGTCTCCAGTTTTCTCGAACCTTCCAGAATTTGACAGCTCCGGTCTATATCTCGAGTCGGCAATGTAGGGTTGAGCTAGGGCACGTTCACATGAGACGCGAAGTTGTTACAGTATTTTGGAAGCATGAAGTTTCCCCATTTAGTGATGCTGCTTCTATCGAAATTTAATGAGCTTAACATACCCTGCCATTCCCGTTCTGCAGCCAAAGAGCAGGGACGTAAATCCGGGAATGAATATGAAAAGCAGAGAGTACTGTCGTCAGTAAGACCAGTAATCATTGATGAAAATTAAAAAGTGTGTCTGAGACAGAACGGAACCCTGGGGCACTCCCCCCGTCCAGGACAACTTAAATTGAACGTCCCGAAAAGTATTTTCTAATGCAAGCAAATTTACAATTTCACTCTTGACCACCTATAGCGTTATAGAACTCTAATATTGCTTTTTAAAATAGTTCAGAAGCGGCAACCTAGTAGCCTTTCCGAGCGACTACGCTTTGGATCCTCAAATAAATCTTTGAAACCAATACCAAACCGCGTTGCTTCTGCTCTACTTCTGAACGACAGTTCTTCGTCAACGACATCCGCATATGAAACTCACTACTGCTACATATGAGGAGGCTTAGGGGCGAGGCACAGTTTCGGGAAGATTTCCGGTTTCATTTTACGAGCAATTAATACCTACCCTGGTAAAAACCAGAGGTGCACGAAAGAGATGTACTTGCCATCAACTATATTAAGTTTTTTCTATTAAGGATTATTATCATATGAGATAATAGAATTTTGTATATATCATCTTCTAGCTTCTCTGGCGCGCATTCGAAATGTCCAATTTTCCATGACTCTGGCGCATAAATAAGGCTGAATTTGACCGATGGCATGGGTTATGTTGGCTTTGAGGGCCGCTGTGGTTTGTAGCTTATTCGAATAGACCTGCGACTTCAGAAAACTCCACAAGAAAAAGTCTAACGTAGCACGTAGCGCTGTTCTGTTGAAACCATATGTCATTGGTGTCCATATCATCCAACTAAGGCCAAAAGAAGTCTGTAATAGCGCTCGCTGTTGACAGTGATGGTCTGGCCAACGTCGTTCTCAAAGAAATATGGACCGATGACGCCGTCAGCCCAAAATCCGCACCAAATAGTGACTATTTCCAGATGCATTGGACGCTCTTGGATCTCATGTGGATTGGTATCGTCCCAAATTCGACAATTTTGTTTGTTGACGTACCCATTCATCCAGAAATGGGCCTCATCGCTGAAGATGATTTTTCGATGAAAATTAGGGTCAGTTTCCAACTGCTCCAGAGCCCATTCAGCGAACAGACCTCGTTGTCTAAGGTCTGGTCTAGCTGTTGTGAGCGACGCGAAATCGACTGCCTCGGATAGTCCTGCACACTCTCGCGGACAGCGGCGATGTTTTCGGCAGATCTTGCGTTGCGTCGACGTACGGGTGTTGGTTTATCGTTTACTGAACCAGTGGACTCAAATTTATCAACTACACTGCGAATAGTCCTCTTGGTAGGACGCTTATGGCCAACGTAAAATGAGCGAAGCGCTCGGAACGTTGCCCGAACAGAACACCCATTTTGATAAAAACTATTTTATCATTTGCACGTGTTGTTGAACGCTATGTCCGTCCATGGTGATTTGGCAAAACAGACTGAATAAATAACAACCAATTTCACAGATGTACGAGTAACTTCAACAATATGGTCGCTATCAACTGTCAAAGTTCGGAAGTCCCTATTAGAAGAGCTTTCTTAGCTTTTCTAAAATTCTTAAATTCTTAGCTTTTCTGCCTTATAAAATATATCAAATACCAAATTAATTAATAAAATAAAATAAAGCTAACTTATATTGGAAGTATATACCAGGTGGCGCAAAATTAACCACCCTATCGGAAGATGGTATAATTTTTGCAAATGGCGTCGTACGTCAATCATATTTCACATTTGTGAACTAAACAGCTGCAGTATAAAAAGAAACAAGCAATGGAGCTCTATACTCCGCAAGAGCGTGGAATAATTGTGTCGATGTTTTTGACCAATAATCGGTCGGTGGTGTTAGCGCAGCGTGAATTTCGACGTTGATTTCCTAATCGTGTCGCGCCATCTGGGGAAACATTCGACTCGAACAGAGTGGAACCACAGGAGACCATGCAGGGCATGACCGCCACTGGACTGGTCGTTCGGCCGAGAATATGGCGGCTGTGGCTGCCGATGTCGCTGAGAACTAAGAGACATCAACCAGACGACATCACCAGACGGACCTTACAGTGAATTTTAGTGAATGACTTACACATGTTCCCGTACAAAGTGCAAACAGTGCATTAGCTAATGCCTCCTGGCTGTCAGTCGCATATGATTTACTGTAAAGCCATCCTCAATCTCAACAACGAAGAGGACGATTTGTGTCGAAAATCATCATGAGCGACGAGGCGCATTTCCACTTAAGCGGTTACGTCAATAAGTGTGTGATGCACGAAGAACCAATTCATCCACTCAAAGCCACTGTGTGGTGCGGCGTTCACGCGGGAGGAGTTATTGGGTCGTGTTTTTTTGAGGACGCCATCGGTCCCCTGTTACTGGCGAACGCTACAGGGCCATGATAAACGACGTCTTACTGCCGGAATTGGATGACCTGTGCTTAGTGAACATGTGGTTTCAACAAGACGGTGAAACCGCACACACAGCACGAGCCACAATGGATATAGTGAAGGAAGCGTTTCCTGGTCGCATAATTAATAATAATTTGGCATGGCCAGCAAGATCGCCCGATTTAATAATCCCAGACTTCTTTCTTTGGGGCTATTTGAAGTCGCGGGTTTATGCCAACAAGCCTCAGACAATCGCAGCCCCTAAGGAGAATATTCGACAGGAATCCGAGCAGTTATCACCGTAAATCTTGCGGAAAGGCATGAAAAATGCGATAAAACCGGCACAAATGTGTATCAAAATTGGCGGCAGCCACTTGGCGGATATCATCTTTTCCACTTAACAGAAACAATTGTAAAGGTCGAAATAAAAAAAGTAATTTAAAAATAAATTTGGATGATTAGTTTTGCGTTGTCTTGTACTACACTATATGAAAAATACTCGTATATGAAATTTGTTAGAATTAATGAAGTAGTGTCAGGGAAATATAAAATAATTCCGAGAAGTAAATTCATTTGAAAGTACGAGTATCGTAATATTCAATGAATGCTCAAATCTTTCAAATACAAATTGGTTTCAGGTTAATAAAGACTTAAATGTTGCTTCTTTGTCAAATGTTATAATAGTCCATCGACAAGGTTTTAAATACTTGTTGTAGGGTGTGCTACTATCCTTTTTCACTAAAGGATTTCATTTATCTCACGGCTCGTATAGTGAAATAGGCACGTCGGTATGAGGTTTAAGAAAAAAAATCTTCAAACATGTACTCAAATGTTAATCTGGCTTTGATCAGCGTTAGTAACTAAACTGGCAACTACAATATTTCAGCGTTATACGGATGAAAACACAGTTCCCCCTTTCAACAAAACGTGTTACGTAATGTTATGTGACTAAAGTTTCATAAAACCCTAACTGGATTACTACCCAAACTGGTAATTGGAAATTTGTTGCCAAAAGGTTATCTTCATGTTTGCGATGTTTGCGGGTGCAAGCAGATGTATGATTTCCACCTGCCCTGCACGCTCATCGTATTTGTAGCAAGTTATACTCTTTCAGTGCCCCTAACGATTTTTCGCGAGCATTTAAAAATACTCGTAATTTCAATTGACTTCCTTTTTCTCTAGTACGACTGCAGAATATTTATGTGTAATATGTCACTTACAAAAAAAAAAAAAAAACTTATTTAATGCAGCTGCTGCAGGATGTATTGTGATTTTAAAAAAAATCGAATTTAAAATTGATTTTTTACGTCAATCTACATTTATGAGAGTCGCGGGCTAGAAAGCTTTTATGAGCCTTCGATCTTTCTCGATCCACTCGATCCAACTGTTCAGCGGCAGCATTGGACTTTGTTCAGACTTGATTCGTTCTCAGTCTGCTGATGAATCCCTTATATATAGTAAATGCACGACTTCTAAGAAGGGTCGGACATGTGGTATTCACATGTCCAAACCGTCGCATCACACATACTTCTGTTCGATTAAATAGGTGCAGCAATGCCATAAAGTACTAGGTGGGGTGAAAAGTAAGCCCCTTGACCGCCAGAATGCGCTGCTACTGTAAAAAAGGTTATGGTGCCTTGAAATCCGTTCATATTTTGGCAGACATGCCAAATTTCAGTGCGATACTGTCTTTAGTTTTGTTTTGACAGCTAATTGTTGTTGACGTGTTTGGCATCATGTTGAGTATGGACAAAAACGATTTTCGTTCTCTCGTAAAACATTATTTTTTGAGAGGCAAAACGGCGAAGGAAACAAAAGAAAAGGTGGTCAAATATTGGTTTCGAGAGTTTCGTGGTGGCCGCAACTCCACTACCGATCAAGTCCGCAGCGGCAGGCCCTCCGATGCGGTTACAGAGGACAATGTCAAAAAAATACATCAAATGGTGTTGGCTGACCGGAAAGTGAAGGTGCGCGAGCTTAGCAGATACCACAAAGATTAGTACTGAGCGCACACGCCATATTTTGGGCAATATTCCGCATATGAAAAGGTTATCCTGCCGCTGGGTGCTACGCATGCTCACTCCTGACCAAAAACACGAACGCGAGAGCACTTCGAAAGAGTGTTTGGACTTGCTGATGCGGAATCGGGCGGACTTTTGGCGTCGATTGGTAACTGTTGATGAAACTTTGATCCACTATTACACACCAGAGAACAGAATGAGGGCCCGGCAATGGCCTTAATCCGGCACCAGTGCTCCGAAGCGGCCGAGGGAAGCTGGACGGGTCGGATAGGATTGTCATGGTATACTCTTCGTGGACTACCTCGAAAAAGGAAAAACCATCAACAGCTAGTATTACTGTGCATTATTGGAGCGGTTGAAGGCCGAAATCGCTGCAAAAAGGCCTCACATGAAGCGAAAAAAAAATTTGTTTTTGCAATACTATGCGCCGGCACACAAGAGCATCGCAACCACGGCTAAAATCAATGACTTATGGCTCCAATTGCTGTCGCATCCACCGTATTCTCCCGATTTGGCTCCCTCGGGCTATCTCTTCCCAAACCTCAAAAGATGGGTCATCAATAAAAAATTGAGCTCACGCGAGGAAATCGTCGAAGCCACGAAGGAGTCTTTTGCAGACCTTCCGGAAAATTACTTTTCGGACGGGATCAAAGAGTTGGTAAATCGCTGGAATAAGCTAAAAGGGGACTATATTGAATAAAATAAAAAAACATTAAAAAAAAAAAATTTCATTTCCAAGGAGGTTACTTTTCACCCCACCTAGTAGTGTCATTGCCGCGAATTTCAGCTTCTTTCAAATATTACTCAGATCTAATGACAGTAGGTGGTAGTCGTGGTGTAATAGTTGAGTTCGTCGAATCAAATGCGGGAAACCAGAAAAAATACTTTCCGACGCCCACCGGGCAGTAGTAAACTTCTAAAAGCGAAAACCTTAGCCTCGAGCAGAATCGATGAAGTCCGAGTTCTTGAAAGCGGCGGCGAAGATTGTCATATTTTCTTCGATGAGCACAACACAAGGTCGTAGTGGATAAATACTTGTTTAGTAGGGTATAAGGGATCTGAATTTATAGAGGGTTTGACGAATTGCTTGCTCGGACGGACGACTATGCCCACCAAAAAATTGACACAACGCTCTGTTTGGCGTTCTGTTCGCCATACATATGCATGTATACAAATAGTTTGACAGTTATCCCTTCTGTGTCACGTTTGCTTGTACATTTATATATATTTTGGCAAAATTTAGCTTAAGTAAAAGGTGACCAGATAAGAACGATAGGAAAATTTTTTTAAATAAAACAGCAACGGTGTGAGATATAAAATTGATTCTCTGGCACTATTTTGAAGCTATGTTCTTGCCATTATGTGTGGAATAGCACATGATTCAAATGGCCGGCTCGGCTTCGCTGACAGTGCTTCAAGCGGTCGGTCGAATTTTTGATGATTCGGTCCTATATGTGCGGCGTTGTTCCGGCAAAAGGGTGTCGAATGTAGGGCTCGAGCTCGACTTGTTATCGTAGACTAAGTACCTGACGTAGCCCCAGAGAAAATCATCGAGTGGTGTCAAATCGCATGATCGCGGCGGCCAATTGGTGAATGCTCGCCGTGAGATGACTCAGTCGCCAGCTTCACAACTTCGAGCGTTGCGTCGCTTGTGGGACATGTAGCGCCGTCTTGTTGGAACTACAGCTCGGATATATCGAGGTTGTCAAGCTCTAACCACAGAAAGTCAGTTAACGTTAACAGTGTCCCCTTTCTCATTTCAAAAGAAATAAGGTCCGATGATGGTGCTATCCCATAAACCGCACTAAACAATCAATCTTTGTGAATGCATTGATGCTTGGCCGAACTCTTGTGGACTATGTTCGCTAAAATAACGGCAATTTTGCTTGTTGACATGGTCGCAGAGCCAAAAATGGAGCTCGTCCGAGAAGATGATGGTAAAATGCAGATGATTTGGCCAAAATCCGGATCTCCGATCAACATTTCCAGTACCCAATTAGCGAACTCACGGCGTTGTCTGTGGTCGTCCCGCTTCAATTCTTGGTGCTGACCAACTTATACGCATGTAGGCCCAAATCCAACAGCAAAATAAGCCGGGATGACTTGCTGGCGATGCCAAATTCAGCTGATCGGCGCCGAATCGACATTTCTGGGTCTACTTCGATACTGGCGGCTATGTTTTGTTCATATCTCACCAAATAAGTGGCTTAAGATCCAAAAGAGTTAACTCACGTTCAAACTTTTCCACGGTGAGACGAATTGCCTACACACTGAAGCATGATGAACAAATTCACATTGCGTATTTACAACTGAACTGGAATATTTTTTAATAATTTCCGCACGTTGGGCAATAGTAAAACGATGCAAACCTTAGTGAATATTTTGACAACTGGATGTCATTAGTAACTTTGACAGCTGCTGAAACATAACAATTGGAAAAACTGACATTGCTATCTGGTCACCCGTTAGTTCTAAATCGGGGTTTTTGTCCAAATACATTGCGTTTTGTACCGCGAGACGGTTGAGGTCCCCTTTCATTTATTTGCGCCCCCTTAAGTGAGGTCTTTCTCTACTGTTTTTACTCTACTGTCTGGTGTGGATTTTGTCCACTTTGTCGATGTTCTGTATTCCTTATTGTTGGCAGCAGTTTTTTAGGGCTTTTATTCCGATACTTTCGAATGCATTAATGACAGGTTGCGGCATTCTGCCAATGATATCGATAACTTTTATTCATGACAGCGCATCATTTTGTTTACATACTTTTTTGACATCAAAAGTGTCGACGAGATCGCTTCTCGCTCTTACGAAGCAGCAACCGTGCTCCATCGTCGTTCTCTTGAATCTGACGAGTTTCAGGCAGGGATGACAAAACTAGACATGGCTCTGTTGAGCTCGTCTCTATAGATACTGTCACATACGGTCTTGAAATGGATAAAGAGGCTAGTTCCGATTTTGACTTCTTGGATTTTCTCCAGAATCTGGCTTAATTTGAATATTTGATCAACTGTGGATTTATGCGACCTAAAACCGCACTGTTAGGGGCCAATGTCGTTGATAAATTTTTTCAGGTGTTCCACGATCTGCAGGAAAAATCTTGTACGCGATGGCGAGTACTTACTACCAAATCGCAGTCCTTTCGATCCAGCAGCTTTGTTGTACCTAGGTTCCAAAATATTCTTCATTTTATCGGGTGGATAGAAGTCCTGATTCCGGTTGAATGATTCGTTCTGTATTACAACGGAATTTGAGTCATACTCGTCGATTAATATTCTGTGTAAGTGGTTTTTCATATCCTCAGCATGCAGCGCCGCCGCTTCGTAAGCAAGCTGTTTTGCTTTGCGTTCTTCATTTATTCTTCGCTAAACCAGAGCTCGGATGAAATCGACGGCACATCAGTTAGGGCAGTTCTGACGGTTTATTGGCATCGATGGCACGAGTAGTTGAGAGATTGCGTTTTGTTTGGGATTGCATGCATTCAACGTTAAATTTCTTCGTTGTTGTGGTATCTAATATAGCCGTAGCCGTACGAGTAACTTGGTAGTAGAATGTTCGGATATCTGTAATACCGAGAGAGTATCTTGCGTCGATCACAAAAGAATCAATTCTGTTGGCTGTTCCTTTGTGAATAATAAGGTTTGGAAACGTTTTGCTAGCTACAGTGATATTTCATCCGACTATACTACCAAAGATTTTCTCTTCCTATTCATCAGTGAGCTGAAGTTGATAAATTTAGCATTGATTCCCTTAATAGATATTGCTTCTGTTCTTTGTTGTAGTATGTACATAACGCCGTTTTCGTCGTCCTTTTGTCCGGTCTTCTTGTGTGGGTAGGTTTTAAGTCCGTTTCTGGTGTAGCGTAGGCTATGCTATTCAACTGTGCTACCAAAAATGTCCACTGACAAATGTACGACTACATTGATTGTAGGTATTGACAAATAGGTCGTCGAACCGAACATCCTAAGTAAGTTGTCCTATTTTAATTATGCTGCCTCGTAAAAAATTAGTTTGCCCTTAATCGAGGTTCATGGTCGGGTGCAAGAAAAAGGTTTTTTCGTTACAACCACCCACATCCGTTGTGCGAAAGGGGCTGTATTCTGGAGCCAGTAACCCGCTCTAGTCCTTACAGGTCTAGTTAAATCTTCATTGATTGCTATGTTGACTTATTCCACAGTTGATTCAGTAAAGGCAATCCATCCGCCATACATTCTCCTTCTGAGTTTCAATCATTTTTTACATTACATTATGGTGTTGCTATTTTTCCCTAACTCGACACTCGCGCTTACTTGTATAACTTTGTCAAGTCAAGCTCTGTTGGATGAGACCTGTACCCAATGTCTAGCACGAGAAGATGAAATCAGGCCAATTGTTCTGTAGCAGCAGCACTGGATAATGCCAGATTAACGCCGCTTAACTCAGTCCCTAATCGTACAACACCTAGCCACTCAGACTCGTTACTACAGGGTGCGCCATCTGAAGCTCCGGTTTAGAAATGTTTAGTAACTTTACGAAAATAAGCAATAGATTTCGGCCAAGTTTTAATTTTGAACACAATGTCGATTAAGTGCCCTCCTTTATTCCTGATACAAAGTTGGACTCTTTTTCTGACATGTTGCATAACATTGGCCAACGTCTCATATCTATTTCGGCTCGAAAGTTGTTTGTGAGTCCATCTAGAGTCCTCTTCGGCTTGTTATAATAAACTTTGCTTTTTAAATAGCCCCATAGGAAGAAGTCAAGAGGAGTCAAATCTGACGATCTTGGAGGCCAGTCCATGTCACTATTTTTCGACACCACACGTTCCGAAAATGTATGCTTCAAAAAGTTTATTGTTTGGCATGCAATGTAGCATGGCGTGCCGTCTAGTTCAAAGCAGTAGACTTGTAAACCTTTTTCACGCATTTGCGGATACACAAAGTGCGCCAACATCCACCGATACCGCCCAATATTACCATCGACCATCTCTCCAACTTTAAAGAAAAATGGTCCAATGATTGTTTTGGAGCAAATACCGGCCCAAACAGCCACTTTCTCATCATGAAATGGTGTTTCATGAATTATGTAAGGATTATCGGTTCCACAAAAACGAAAATTTTGTTTGTTTACTCCGTCAGAGAGGGTGAAATGAGCCTCGTGGGACGTCAGAATTCGTTCCCAAAATTCCGTCCCGTTTCAATCATTTGAGTGATATCCATATTCGAGCTAAAATTGATTCAAGACTACTGTCTATGGCTCAACATGCCTACTGTAAAGGAAAGTCAGTGGAAACGGCTTTGCACTCTCTGACTAGCCGCATCGAACGATCTCTACAATATAAGGAGTACACAATGGTTGCTTTCGCAGACATAGAGGGCGCCTTTAACAACGTCAACACATCCGCAATCACGACTGCGCTGTCAACTCTGCAGGTAGACGACTCACTTGGCGAGTTGATCGGTCTAATTCTAAAAAGCAGGATAATCAACTGCAAACTGGGTGAAACTTGTAAAGTCGTGTCTAAACTAAAAGTCGTGTCAGCAGAGGTACGCCGCAAGGCGGTGTCCTCTCTCCCCTTCTCTGGAACTTAGTAGTTAACGAACTACTGATATACTCGGAAGCGGGTGGTAGCAGAGTGATTGCCTATGCGGATGACGTTGCCATAGCCGTCTCAGGAAAACATCTTAATACCATTACTTTACTCCAAGTAAATCTCAACAAATTATCCCGCTTGGCAGATCGCTGTGGATTGAGAATAAACCCCCATAAAACTGATCTTGTCCTCTTTTCTAGGAAATATAAAATTCCAATCATAGATCCTCCGTACCGTACTAAACGGTACCAGTTTAGTTTTCTCCGATACAGCAAAATATCTGGGTCTCATTTTTGACAGGAAACTAAACTGGAAACCTAACATTCAAGAAAGAGTCAATAAAGCTACAATAGCTTTATTCTCTTGCAAAAAAGCCATTGGGAACAAATGGGGCCTTCAACCTCGCATAACCCACTGGCTATACATCTCGGTCATAAGACCGATACTTACTTACGGGGTGGTTGTCTGGTGGACGACCTTGGAAAATGCAGTCAACCGCATTAAACTAAGCAGAGTCCAAACAACAGCATGTCTATGCACAAGCGGAGCCTTGCGGTCTACCCCCTCTGCGGCATTAGATATTCTGCTTCACTTGACACCGCTCGACATTTTTAGCAGGCAAGTAGCTGCGACTGCAGCTATTCGCCTTAAAGCGACTAAACAGTGGATAAATAATTCATTTGGCCACGCCAATATTCTTAATACATTAGGAATCCTCACAGAGAACATCGATTACATCGTACCTGAACTTTGCTTTGACAAAAACTTCCATATAAGCTTCCCCTCTAGATCATTCTTGGGGGAGGATGCTTTCATGGTGGACAAGTCAATCCATCTCTACACAGATGGATCTAAAACAGATAGCGGAGTTGGTGGCGGTGTTTTCTCAGATAAGCTAACTCTAAGCCTCTCTTTCCGCCTTCCAAATCACTGTAGCGTGTTCCAGGCGGAAATTTTGGCGATTAAAGAAGCTCTGTCCTGGCTGAAGAAAAACGTGATATCTGCAAAGGATATCCGCATATTTTCGGATAGTCAGGCCGCCATCAAGTCCCTGGACTCGGTCTCATTATATTCTAAAACCGCCCTTGAATGCCGATCATCTCTCATGGAGATGGCAGAACAGTTCAACATTCACCTTTGTTTCACCTCCCCAAAATTGGAACCACTCTACCTATTCTACCGGATAAAGGTCGTATAGGTATACCAATCGCTACGTGCAAACTAACACTAAAGCTGGATGCCAATAAAAGAACAGACCTTAGGTGGACTGCTGGGCAAACATGTCTAGCGACCAAACAGATCTGGCCAAGGCTGGATCTGAGTCGCTCTAAGTGTCTGATCCTTTTAGATAGGAAACATCTCAGCGCCATAATAGGTGTCATTACTGGACACTGCCTCATAGGCAAGCACGCAAGAAGGCTTGACGCGTTTATAAATGATTTCTGTAGAAGCTGCATGGACGAGGAACTCTGCACATGCCCAGCTCTCCCCCAGAGAAGAAAGCTTCCTTTAGGAGCTTTCTTCTACAACGACCTAAACGATCTAGAGAACATAGACGTTAACACAGTCTCCTATGCTTTATTATAAGCTCAAACTGTTTCAATTAGTAAGATGATCATAGATCCACGTGGCATCACAATGGGGTTGGTGGGTTGATATTTCCAACAGCTCTTACCTAACCTAACCTTCAATCATTTGAATGATGCTATTCCCGTTGGTTTCCAGGTTTCCAAAAAGCTGAATCAACTGCACTTGGTATGGAAACATGTGAAGTTCTTGCTTCAAAATCCTCCTTTAAGTGTTTAATGTTTAATAGCTGAGATCGGCAGGGATACGAAACATTTGGATTTCCGACAACACTCTCTCTAATATGTTTCTTCAACATTTTCATTGGAACGACATGAACGCTGTCTAACGACTTCTTGGCGATTCACTACAGACCCTACAGACAAAAAAATTTGAGGCCAAACGACGAATTGTGTTATCGGAAGGCGCAGAACGACCACGATATTTTCCACGATATGAACGCTGAGTTAACACAACTGACCGTTTATTTCCAATGTAAAGTGTCATATTTCGGCGCGTTCTTTCGGTGTGAATTTACTCATGGCTGGAATTGTACTAAATTGATGTTTCCAAATCGTTCTTACTGAAGCCAATATTTTGAGAATTGTCAAAGTTAATAAACACACCGAAGCTGGCACACCCTTTATATTTTTTAAATCGATAACTAGCCAGTGTATGCACCCTTTCTCACATTTTGTTGCAGATTTAAAGCCTTGGTAATTGTGGTCATCAATATCTTTTTTCAGTGTGGTTTAAGCCCGCCCTGATCATGGATTATTTCCCAAATTTCCTAAAGTCTTCATTCTTGCTCACACGCTTTGACTCACTATTATAAAGATTGATTTTTGAAGAGCTATGGAACTTCAACAACCACGATAGATATTGAGATTGAATTCATTATGACGAAGCGCATCCTGTATGTCCAATTTCGAAAGCCTGCAAAATTTGAGTTTTATCAGCATATCCCAAAGGTTGTACAGTCGACTCTCGATAATTTGACACTCGTTAATTTGAATCTCTCGTTAATTTGAAATTTTTTCCCGGTCCCTTGCAAAATACTTGATAAATTGAATACAATCAATATTAATTGGTCCCCTCGGTAATTTGAAGTTGAAGAAATACACACTGAAGGAATACAGTTTAACATCTTACCCGCCGACATTCAACAATTTGAAGTCAGGCTTTCCTACTCTCTATGACTTGAAGCGTTTTTCATGATCCGGCCTGTCATTTGTTTACATATATGTTCAGACCTGTCGAATGAGATATGCATATGCATAGGTTCGCAGTCTAGTTTTCTTTCAAACGTTGAAGTGGATTACGTTAATTTTTTATTTGTGTATTTAAAAGTATCAAAATGAGTTCAAGAAAAAACAAGTGTCTTTCCATAAGTGAAAAAAAGCGTGTGATTGAAGCTAGGGAGGAACAGAAAATTACGGACTTTTTTTCAAAATGAACATGTTTGAAGGAATAAATCACGAACTTTAATTAAACTCTCGTTTACTTGAATTTTTCCTTCCTTCCTCTTGTTTATTTGAACACTTGCTATTTTGAAACCTTGGTAATTTGAAAATTTTCTCTGGTCCCTTGAGTTTCAAATTATCGAGAGTCGACTGTATATTGTTCCACAAGAAGTAATCGCTGGCCAATGCACTGCTCCATTTTGTCGTTGAATCGAGTCCTCAGTAGGGCAGACAAGAAGAGCCAGAGCCATCCTGTTAAACCCCATATCGTTCGGATAAATATCGTACCACTGATCTTTTTTTTTTTTTTTTTAAATGGGCACTTTCGTCGCAACCAATGGTTTCGTGTCTTTAGTTCCAGGTGTACCCCGATTTGACCGAATTCCGGGTCTTCAGCTATCCTTTCACTAACAGCGGCTACAGATTCTTTCGTACGCACATAATTCGTACGTTGATGCGTGGTTGATTTTGCGTCATGTTAAGTGTATGCGGTACGAATTTATTCACAATACAACACATAGCAAGCTTAGATGGTCGATAATAAGGTCCAACATTGGAGATCGATATTCGATTAGGGTTGAATGAAGGTGTTTTTCTGTTTTAAGTCTATCAATCTACAATATATAGTATCTACCGGCAGATAATGCCGGTACATAATGACATAAATGTCAAAGAACTGTCTAAAATGACACCATGGTTTGACAGTTATTCATATTGGAATATCTATTAGAGGAAAGAAAAAAAAATCACATTTTACAAGATTTACTGAACCGATTGTCATTAAAGTTTATCAGAAATTATCATAAGTTATCTGTAATAAAACAGCATACCTCGATGGGGATATACATAAGTGACAGCGTTCATTACGTCATCAAAACACGATTAACGAATGCGAACACCAAAACAAAACAACAAAACGCAATGTAAACACGGAAGCGAAGCAGCGTACATGTGTCAATTAGAAGGTACACAGAATCCTCCTTTAGTGAAGAAATTAATCCCTCCAAATATTGTACTAGAAGTCGTTATCATATATCACATCCCTGTTTTGTTGTTTCTCTCTGTTGGTTCTCTTAAATTTTATTTCGCCCATACCACACCACTACAAAGTCGAGCCTCCATTTCGTCAAGTCCAGTCCAGACCAGTCTCTTGCATGTGTTTTCAGTTTGATTAACTACACACACTACTATGTCACTTAGAATTTGGCCAGTATTAGTGCAACGAACGGTTGATTCTCTTTGAAAGTGCTCTCACATTTTCAGTTTACAGAATTCGGCCACCTTAAGTGGACGTGTCGCCCGGTCCCGGAGAGTTATATCTCTCACTGAAACAAATAAAAAACAAATCACTGCCTTTTTTCTAAGGACTTACATATATATATAGTAATATATACAAACGAATTATACCAATTACCGTTAATCGTAGTTTATCTTTACCATAAAATTAATAATTATTCTACACGTATGTTAACATAAGATTTATATTATAACGTAGTTCGCGAAAATAAACAGTTACACATTTATTTAGTCGTCCTCATCAATTTCGTTCGATCATCGTAACAATATCCCTCTATCGTTTGTCATTGTCCTTAAATCGTCGTTTCGATCAAGCTCGATCATTGGTTTTACAAGGAAATAATCAAAACAAACCCGAAACCCCCCGCTAAAAGTAATAAGAGAGAAAAAAACACAAATGTAAACTCAATCTCGTATTTTTATCGTATGTCTGCCAATAAATTGTGTTCAATGAAAATTACAACAAAAAAAAAAAACAAAATAATAATAAAAATCGAAGTAGAAATAGAAAAGTAAATTAAAAAAAAAAAAGTCTTTTTATACATAAATATTGAACTAGATATACACACTTGGAAACCAAAAGAGGAAAAATAAAAAAAAT
This sequence comes from Volucella bombylans, assembly GCA_949129095.1. NCBI lineage: Eukaryota > Metazoa > Arthropoda > Insecta > Diptera > Syrphidae > Volucella > Volucella bombylans. The sequence goes on along the minus strand of OX422144.1, from coordinate 126,475,579 downwards.
AAAAAACATCGAAAATCGAAAAATTAAAAGAGTTGCACTTTCCTGTGGTGTTGTAGCCTGTACGCGCTGAATCCACCCGTTCGTGTATTGGGTCTGCCCGCGCCGTGTGACTGTGTGCGTTTTATTCTGTGAATAGATAAAAAAAACAATCCTCTCTCTTCAAAGACAGAGAGAGAGAGGGAAATCTATTAAATTTCTTGTTTAAAGAAAAGCAAAATTTTGGAAAATTTTTCTTCCACCTCCCACCCGTTGTTGGTTTTTGTTGTTAAAGTATAAGTTTTTTTTTTTCCGAAAAACAACAAACTAATTGGAATACTAAGAGAGCCAAATCTCTTTGTGAAGAGAAACCAAACCCATTCTCATACGAACGAACACAATAGAAAGAAAGGAAAAACTCTTCATTCCGTGTTCCTTTTTGTTTTTTTTTTTTTGTCGTTCTCGTTCTCATTTACAACACTTTTTGATACATCGTTCCCTGTTTCGTTGTGTGTATGTTTCGTGTGTTTTGTGTTCCCTCCGCGTACGTACGGTATTCTTTTGTTCTGTTTTTGTTCTCTCTCCATCTACGCGCATTTATTGTTGTGTTGGTGTTGTTGATAGTGGTGGCTTTTGCCTCTTGCTTCGGCTCCATTGTGCGCCCCGTGTCACACTGCGCTATCAAGGTGCATAATTTATATCAACATGCCGTGTGCTGCTACTGCTTTTGTGTAGCGGGGTTTATGTAATAATGAATAAATAATGCAATAAGCAGAGCGAAAAAGAGCAGAGACAAAGAAGGCATACCTGTGTGTATGGCCGATTGTGGTTATGTGAGTGTGTGTGTGTTTTTAGTGAAATGAAGTGATAGAAATAGAAATAAATCGAAAGAAAAATATAAAAAAAAGAGAAAGAAGAACAAGAAAAGTGTGCAGCAGAATACTAGAAAAGCAGAGCAACAAGGATTTGTTTTTTTTTTTTTTCTCATTCGTTCGTTGGCCATTCTACAATATTTACATTTATATGGATTTCTTTTTTCATTCTCTTTTCGGAGGTTTGTATTTGGATTGTATTTTTTCTTCTTTTTTTTTCTACTGATTTTGAAGGTGCAATAGAAAACACATAGAAATGATCTTCCCTTTTACAGTACAGTCTACGATTTTAGTTTTGGTATTTTATAATTGTAGGTAGGTGTTTTTTTTTTCTAAGGAAGAGTGACTGTTTAAACGTATCTAACGATAATATAATTTGTTTGACATCTTTCTTTGTGCGGAGCTATTCTATGACAACTAGATGGAATGAAGAAAATGGATTTAGAAAATTTTATTACGAAAAGAGAGCAGAAAGTGAAAAGTGGAGGTTGCCATTGCCAATGAGCATTCCATTCGAAGGAAAGAATTTTCTAAAAAAAAAACCAACCAATTCCGTCAACATTTACATAAATCAGCTGCTTATACTTTGACAGTTGACAATTAAGGTTAGAGAGAACCTGTGTGCTTTGCTTGATAGATAGAAGCTTAGGATTGAATTGAATTTTCTACCATGGTACTATAGATTAGGTTATATACTTTACTTTTGATGGCATCTAACAGACCGAGACGGTCCTGAACCTCAACCAACATTTTTCTCCATCCAGCTCGCTCGCTAACTAGCTGCCTCCAGTTACGCACACCAAGTTCATTGCAAACGTCTTCCTGTAGTGCAGGAGATGGAATCGAAGATCCTTCTGCCTAGAGCACTGCTCTATATGACCTAGCCATCTTAATCTTAATTTTGACCAGATCCATATTGTTGTACATACATATGTGATTATTCATTATACCTTATCCGGTGGCAAATATCGCACTACGAATTGTTCGCTCAAAGAAACTAAAAGCGCTATCATCCGCTCTTGAGAGTGTCCATGTCCCTGATTCGCACAACAGGACGGGTGATGTTGAGGGTCTTGTTTTTAGTGTTTTCTTCGAGATGGTGTCTCGCTCATATTTGTTTTCTTAATCCATAAAAACATCGGTTGGCAAGAGCGATAGAGCGTAGATAGATAAATTCCTTTACTATGTCTCTGACGTGAGTTGCGCATTGCGTGTCGCCATGTCCAAGTTCCTGTTCTTAACATTACAATTGTGTGACGTTTCTTCCGAAAATGAGTTGGACAGGGATGCAGAGACTAGACATGACTCTTTATAGGCGCTGCCATATGCAACTTTAAAATCAATGAAGAGGTGATGGGTATCGATTAGGTATTCTCAAGTCTTCTGCAAGATCTGCTGAAAAGCGAAAATTTGGTTGATAATGGATTTACCAGGTTTAAAACCACACTGATTTGGACTTATCAGGTTCTTGTTTAAGACGTTCACATAATAGGGGAGCAAGGATCTTGTATACCTGTGTAGTTCAAGGAAACTCCTTTCATTAGAACTGGATCTCAGACTCCATATAGCGAAAATGTGTTTCTTCTAACCAAATCGTACATATGAGCTGTTGTCTGCTCCTTACCAGATCATTTCCTCCAGATATAAGTTTGGATATAGTCATCAGGTCAGGTGGACGGATGTTATTGTGGATCTTCTAAGTCCCAACTAAGATGTTCTTTTGGTCGTCTTTCCAGGCTTCTGTTTGAGTTTTGTTGTTCTAGCACGTATTTTTTAGCTTCTCGTAAAATTTCCGAACCTTATTCTAACAGTTGCATCACTCTAGTTCTTCAATCCCGCGTTTTTCGAAGCCTCTCTCTTCCCTTCAGAGAAGTTCGTGTTCGATTCTTCTCATTTGTTAGTAAATGCGTGCAGTGTTGCACGGTACGCCTCCTCTTTAGCTAAAAGTGAAATGAATCATACCACAGCAATCCTCACAGTATTTTCCTGGCTCTATACTGCCTTTGATATCCACACGCTTACTAGAGGGTCATGCCGTTTCCGGATGTAATGTCACGTCAGCTGAGTATGTTCACGGAGCGCTTTTCTTCTAACCCAGAACTATCTGGGACCGTCGGGACGTTATCAGATCACCCTCTAATTCATATTGTCAGTAGAATCACAAAGGACCTAATGTGGATGGGCAATGCCTCATTGTAGTGAAGAATGTGGATGGAAGTTTGCTACTGTTGATTGAGGATTAATTTAACAGATGGCAGGTATCTAAGCGTTTAGACTATGGTATCGTGGCTCTGTATGCGAATATATCATCTGTTTCAACCAAAGATGACATATCTACTTGACAGCGCCGAGTACATTGGCGAATCACCTGCGTCCACCTAGTACAAAAGTGTGGAAATCAGAAATCTTTTTGACTAAACGGAAGAAGGAGCTGATCATTTAACTCACAAAGGAAGCCAACTTAGTGGAGTACAAAAACTGGATATGTATTCGAGCCGTACGGCTACCTAAAATGGGAAAAGGACAGATTGCTCTAAACCTGAAGTAAATTACAACAATCCCTACACGATAGCGGACATTAAAGGAACTAAGTACGTAGCTGCTTGTGAATCCCAAACCGGGCTGTTCAACTAAAAATACGGATCATACGACTCTCACCAATTAACAAGGTCTGTACAAAGTTTCTAATCTCAAAGAGCGTTTTGAATTTCACAGGCTCAGTAAACTGAGTTGTAAGGGGAAAGTTGAAAAATGGCAAAACAAGTAAAACGGAAACAATAAGGCTTGCAGTAGCAAAGTAGCATAATGACGAGTCCAGACGACAGAGCACAGTCATAATGACAGTGATGACGGCACTGTCATCAACAATGACGTTAGAGCCGTTCAGAGAATTCTTGAAGATAAAGGTCATTCGTACAAAGCCAAGCTTCTGCATTCCTGTTTTTTCGAAACCCACAAATCCGACTCCTGAAGGAATTATTGTGCCGAAGCGCTTACAATACACACAGAGCTAGGGCAGAGTGGCATTATGACGGAAAAACTTTGAACTCGTGATTATACTCGGCAGTTGTGCGTCCGGTTCAACATATACGAGTATGTAAGCTCGACTAAATGATATAGCTCCCTTTTCATCCGCTCATGAGAGTGTGTTTGCTTCCCATTTAAGGCTTTTCGTCCTACAGTCATGGTATCACCATTGACGGGTACTTGGTTGGGCAACTTCATGCGTAGGTTGTTACTTGAATTTTGAGATACGGCAATACCGGTGTAGATACGCTCATATCGTTGAGAGACCTGAAGAATTCATCTCAGCCAAAATATGGAGTTAAACCGCGAACATTTTCGTTCGATGATTTTCGACGTGGATTAACTCGACGGCAGTGTGCCGATCAACTCACTGCCGAAATTAATCGTTGTCGTCGTACGCTCCAGAACGAATTTCGTTAAAGTCTTCCAAAATCAGTTGTTGCGCCAGAAAACATTGATGCTGTGCAGGAACTGATATTGCAAGATCGTCATGTGACCTATCGTGAAATCGAGACATGTTGGGGCATTAGTTCATCTTGCCTACATCTAATATTGCATGGCGTCTAGAAGATCGTGACAGTCGATGAATCATGGATCTTTCAAAACGAGGCAAATCAAACGAAAGTTGCCTGTTTCTTCGGAAAAACCGGACATGTCGCCACCGTGACATTTGAGCAACGTAGAACAGTCAATTCGGAATGATACCATTTGCTTGCCTGAAGTCTTCGGAGAAATAAGGAAAGCAACCGCCGAAAACAGTTCATCAAAGACGAAAGACAAGTTCCCATGAACGTAGTTCTTGGGATTTAGACCTGCGTATTCTCTAACATCGTGCTTGGTGAAGAAAACTTGAATTACTTAACTTATCTTCCAACCTCTTAAGACTCGCTGGATACCAGCTTTCAGAGTGGCTTAAATCATTAATACGCCTCTGCAATTGTAAATCGAATCACAAAGCTGAAAATACTGTCTCTACGCCCACAAAGTTCAATATTGCGTTGGTTCACGATGCACGATCAATAGTGCATACATAATCGTATGGTGAATTGGCAGCTTCCGCTCCCATCCAAGTTTTCCAACAGCGTCCGCCTAGTGTAAACATTCAAATTCATGTGTTCCCACACCCACTTGGTCTCCTTCTAAAGTTCCAACAATCAGTCCTTCCTTAGTGTGAAAACATGAATTGCACATTTTCAGTGCGTCGTCTTGACTTGAACAGCTGGTAGCAAAATTCAAAATCTGATATACGGGCTCATTTACTGGTCACGTACACGTTTCACACGATGGCGCCGCACAATTAGAAACTAGGTTCGCTTAAGCCCCATCAGACTTGACAAAAACTGTCCAAACAAATTGCTGTCGGCAGTCGATGGTTGAGGTTTGAAGGTTTGTCTTTGTCCACACCCCTCGGCTTATGTACGGGTATTTCCTATTTATGAATATGTAACCCCTGCCCCGTTCCCAATTAGATTGCGTTGAAGAGACGAACAACTGAAAACTGAAGAATGAAGTGGTACATACAACATAACCACAAGTACGAGCAAAGGCAGGCACATTACGGCCAAGAGTCGAGAGTCGAAGCCCGACCATTTGAAAAAGTAGGCCACATGCAATTAAAGCGTTTTTATTTTTATTTTATTTTTTTCTGTTTTTGTTCGCTTCCTCCCTATGTACACACTTGTGATTCACTGTTCTTGAGTTTTGTTGTTGTTGCTGTTGTTGGTTGAACTGTGTTCCATTTTTCCAAGAGCGGAGCTCCGCTCAAAATTGAAAAGAAAATCGCTAAAAACAAAAACCATCATTGTTGCCGGTCGTCGAGGCGGTAGTAGTAGTTGTAGTGGCACTGAAATTGTCGCAGTAGTAGTGATGATGGATTCACTGCAACTATGGCCATGCATTTTATTTGGCTTTCCTTGAGATGGAGTGGGTGGAGGTGGAAGTAGATGTGGAGGTGTGCAATGATAAGCTACCGCTTCGTTTGCCGCTCTATCATAGGAGGAGATGCACTTCCCAATCCACCTCACTATTGCTGCCAGCGCTGATGTATATGGTTGACCCAGTTTCCGTGTAAATAAATTCACATGCACACCGAGTGAATCCGTGCGTATACTCGTACAAATATACAAACACTTACTCACTGACAGAGAGTGTACTTGTAAGTTTTGCAATGCAATTGTTGCATTGCACGCCGCCGTGCAAATGTAAATATTGACGTAAATATTGGCGGGGACAAGTTGAAGCTATATCTGGAAGTGGCTGGCTTGAGATTTGCTAAGTTCGCATGCTTTGATCACTATTCGCTGTGAATTGGTGGCGATAGCGCAACCATATCATTGACGTCGACGACGAACGACGGATGATTCTTATCGCGGCAAAGTGCATGAGATACTGTAACTGGGTTAGTGGTGTTAATTCGTGTGTTACATGTACACCGCGCGCTCTTACACAGGAAGTTTGTGGTTATAGCAATCGTCACGCACCAATTGCCCCAGCGGAAGAAGTGGTTACGTATCAGAGGCTAGCTACTATGTATTCACACACCAACTTATGTGTACGTAAAGGGGGAAGGAAACTTGCCACAGTGGTTGCTGCTGCTTTTCATCAGTGAACAAATTGAGGTTTTCAATGGAATACTCTACCGAGTGGGGTAGAAGATTTGTGGGAAGAAAAATACTGAATACCTTTAAACCGACTGAGGTTATAACTTTTTATTTATGTCTTCCATGAGAGGAATGATAGGTTTTGTACTCTTCTGTTCAAAAATTTGATTAGATCTTTATTTTTATGTACAACTTTGGCTTTGCTTGTTAAAATTTAATACCATGAACGTGCCATTTACGGCAAAAATCTGCTCATCTGTTCAGTTGTTCCATTCTCTGACCTTTAAAGCCAACTCTAACCGGGTGTACCTTGGGTATCATGAAATCTTCTAGCAGGCTTGTTGAAAGTGTGCACAATGAGTGATGACGAAAAGCGTGATGCTAGACGATTTGACTTTCGTGTTACAGTATTCGTGCATGACATTGGAAAAAAATTGCATGATACTCAACGCTCTCGGCACGACATCGGTTGGCGCATGACAACATATTAAACATGGCATTGCATCTTCTGATCTGTCCTTATCCTATATTATGAGGTGGCCTGAGCCAAACAAAATCTTTGCCGCACGTGATGACACCTTTTACATCGCAGGTTCTGTGTTGCATGACAGTGTATTACTTGTTATACAGTTTGACGAAATCGGACCCATTTTCATGAGCACTGTGAGTTACTTACTTTGTTGAAACTTTGATTAAGAAGAGCAACAGGTTGCCGTTCCGTCATGGTACTTCAGTTCCATCTAAACCGAGCAATGGAAAGCGTGTGTGTCTCAGCATGATATTCCTTGCGATTTTCAGGATCATCATGGTCTACAATACTGGTATATCCTTAATCCCAAAGAAACCCATAAATAAATCAAGAAGTAATGTTGACATTGATCTAACCACCTGATCCTGCGGCTCTAACCCGATTTCCGCTGACAAGACTATAATCTGTGACCTATTTTGAAAGATAGATTTGACGGTAGATCGACCTTGAATTGGGACAAACGACTGTAATATTGTCGACAACATTTAGAACATGTTATCTTCGGTCTACCTGAGTGAATTCCAAGTGGTCTTGTTCTAAAATTCGGCAATTTTTCTGACTGGATGACGGACCATGTCGTAAAAGGCGGTGATGATTCTCGCCACATATTGGGTTGTTCAAAAAGTTATTGCGTTTATTTGCAATATGTAGATGGCTTTGCCCGCCTTGACATATATTATACGAGTATTGCTGATACTTCACCTAAAAACAAAAAAAAAGTTGCTCCGATTCGGTTGAGTTTTGTGCAATTATGATTCGAACATGGAGAATTTTGAAGAGCATATTCGCCATATTTTGTTTTATTACTTCAAAAACGGGAAGAAAGCAACTGAGGCAAGGGAAATGTTGTAAAGTAAAGTTTACGACAGAAATGTCATCGGAAAACGTCAGTGCTAGAACTGGTTTGCCCGATTCCGTGACGGTGATTTTCAAGTTGAAAGCGCTCATCTGTCTGGAAGGCCTTCCGAAGGAGTATTAAACTGTTCAGGAGCCTGTGATCGCTCTAAAAGTGTCAATTGGACGCGTTCATGGCCATTTGAAGTCATTTGACTTCGTAAAGAAGCTCAATATTTGGGTACCGCATGAGTTGAAAGAATTTCAACAATGTCAACAGAAAAAAAAAAGAAGGTGATGCTGTCAAGCCGTGGTATTGGAAGTGACCGGTCTTTTGTGAGGTGCTTGCAAAGAACAAAACAATTAATTCTGATGTGAGCAGCTACAGAAATTAAGCAATTCCATCGCACAGAAACGTCCCGAGCTATTTAACCGTAAAACTTCCACTTATTTCGCTCCTTGCAAAACTCCTTGAATGGTAGAACAACCTCATCAAACATAACCTTGACAAGTTTCTTGCAGAGAAAGATAGGAAATTTTAAGAACGCGGCATTATGAAGTTGCCTAATAGTTGACGGCCAATACATCATTAACTACTGTTCATTACGTATATTATATATATATTATATATTGGTCGAGCTATACAGAGCCATGTCTAGTTTTAGAAAGCCTTCTAAACATCGGATCGGAAACAATCTCACCGAGTCCTTTGATGTGAAAAAAGGTAGACAAGGTGATAAACCAAGCTGGAGAGATGGTAACCCGAGAGGGAGATTATAGCTTACGAAGTTCTTACAGCGGAGTATGTATGCTCGATCGTTTAACCGATGTACCGATGAATTACAAGGTGACTCAAAAGGGCTAATAAAATTGACTAAATATACGAGTAGTATCGGGTTTTTCATTACGGACTGTTTGAGATATCCCATAAAACGCACTCTTTCACTAATCATCAAACTGTCACTGTCAATTTATTCAGTAAACTCAACATTTTCATCATGGTAAAGTACACGAACGAGCAACGTCTGCAAATTATAAAAATTCTCTACCGAAATTCGGAGTCGGTGACTGCAACTTTAAGAGCGTTAACTCCAATTTTCGGTCGTAATTCTCGCCCTAGTAGACAGGCAAGAACAAGTTTAGTGCAAAAATTTGAGTCTACATATTCGTTGTGTGATGTTGCCGTGTCAATGAGACAACGGATTGGTCGAAATGTCGAAAATATCGCTGCCGTTCAGGTGCCGGAGCAAACGATCCAAATCGTATTTTGTGTTAGCAACTTGGGTTACACCATACAAGATCAAGCTGACTCAAGAATTGAAGCCGATGGACCATTTGAAGCCACGTACGTTCTCTGTTTGGGTTCTGGAGAAGATGCGCCAAGATGATGAATTTCATCGCAAAATCATCTTCAGTGACGAAGCTCATTTTTGGTTCAATGCGTTCGTCAATAAGCAAAATATGCGTTATTGGTCGGGTGAAAATCCACATGTGCTTCATGAATCACCACTTCATCCACAAAAAATAACTGTTTGGTGCGGTTTGCATGCCGGCGGCGTTATTGGGCCATATTTTTTTGTCGACGATAAAGATCGTCATGTTACTGTGAATAGTCAGCGTTATCGCGCCATGATCACCGATATCACCCGAATTGGAAGATATGGACTTGGACGACATGTGGTTTCAACAGGATGATGCCACAAGCCACGCAGCATACGCTACAATCGATTTATTAAAGAGTAAGTATGGTGAGCGTGTTATCTCAAGAAATGGGCCAGTCGTTTGGCCACCTCGTTCGTAGAATTTAACGCCGCTTGACTATTTTCTGTGTGGCTACGTTAAGTCATAGGTTTATGCCAACACGCCGACGACGATGGAAGAGCTCAGAGCCAACATTGAACGCGAAATAGAGGTCGTTTCGGCCGAAATGTGTGACCGAGTCGTTGAAAATTGGGTCCAACGAATCGACCGCTGCAAACGTGCCCGCGGTAGCCATATGAACGAAGTCGAGTTCCATTCATAAATGTTTTGATTGTAGTTCAAGCCGATAATAAAGTTTTTGAAATATCTCAAATGGTTTGCGTTTTATTTGAAAAAAAAGTTCTCAAGTCCTTATTGGAAAACCCTGTAGTTCCTAGTTCCTTCACCTCAAACACGATTGTTACATTGCTCGGTCAATTTAACTTTTGAACCCTCATTAGTTAGTCGATCGATGCTGTTGCACCTCTCAAAATAAGTGATTCTATTCTCCAGAACTGACTGACTTAATAGTGTGAGGCAACATTTCTTAGAAAAAAAATGTTGCTGGTTTCGCACCCTATATTTGGAACTGCCTCCGGTTGTGTACTCCAAGTCGATTGAGGTCCTCTTCTACTTGTGCGCGTCACCTAATGTGCGGTCTTCCTCTACGGCATTGTCCCTCCGGGTTACAAAGACTCTGCCGGCCGGAGTATTGGTGTAAATTCGCTCTACATGTTCGAGCCATCTCAGGCGACTGATTCGCAGTTTTCTAGCTAAGTCGATGAGCGACATCAGCTCATGTAGTTCGTCGTTAAATCTTCTCCTCCAAAGCCCCATCAACGCAAACGGGAGTTGATATTTTACGAAGAATTTTTCTCTCGAAACGCCTGAGGATATCTTCATTGGTTTTCGATAGAGTCCACGCCATAAAATAGGACTGAGATGATCAAGGTCTTAAATAGTGTCTCCTTAGTTTTTAGGGATAGGGCCTTACTACTCAATTGTCTTCTTAGCCCAAAAACACAGCGACTGGCAAGAGTGATTCTTCGTTTTATTTCTGCTGAGGTTTCGTTGACAGAAATGATATCCGAACCAAGGTAGACACGACCCTTACAACCTCCTAGTTATAACTGTCGCCTGTGAGGTTTTGTCCAGTTCTCGATATACTTGGCTTTGCACTTTTTTTTACTGCTAAACCCATTTTGGCAGCTTCCATTTAAATAATAGCGAACACACCAGTGACAGCGCGCTGAGTTCTCACAATAGTTGCACAGACTTTTGAAAGATTGTGTCTCCAGAGTTCCGAACAATTCTTTCAAGAGCGGCGTTAAAGAAGACAGCGCGTGACTTTGTCTAAAACATTTTTAGTCATCAAAGGTCTCGGATAAGTCGTTACCGAATTTGACGGATCATTGAGCGTTCTCAATTGTCATTCTGCACAGACGGACGAGTTTGGAAAGGATGCCAAAACTAGACATGGCACTATATAGTTCGTATCTATGATTTTTTTTTAGCTTTTTCCAGGATCTGCCGGAGTCTGAAGATTTTGTTTGATTGCGGTATTCCCTGGTCTGAAACCGCCCAGTTAGGGACCAATCAGGTTGCTGGCGATAAACCTGTATCCGATATTGAGTATACTTGTTCCTTTAGAGTTTGCGCAGTTGAAGCGGTCTCCTTTTTCTTGGATCGGGCAAACGATGCTGAGATTCCATTCATCAGGCATACAATCTTCTAACCAAATCTGTGAAATCAGTTGGTGCATGCTCTCTACAAAGTCATTTCCAGCAGCATTAAATACCTCGGGCAGTAAGCCGTCAGGTCCAGTTGATTTCTTGGATTTTAGCTTAGATATTGCTATCTTTACCTCGTTCTGGTCATGTTGTGGTGCTGGGCTTCTTCGTCATTATACAGTCTGCAGAAAAAGTTTTTCCGTATTCTCATGACCAACTATGACTCTACTACAAGGTTTGCTTCTTCATCTCTACAGTTGTACGGTTCTTCTTCTGTTGGTAAGACCTCCGTACGTTATTCATTGAATACAAGCTCTTTTCTACTTCTGGAGAAGCCGATGTTTTTTCTGCCAGTAGACCTCTCGAGCAGTTCTCGTTCTTCGTTATAGTGCCGCTTTGTACGCTTCTTCTTGTTTAGTTGCATCTGCTTGCCGGCATTCTTCATCAAACCAGGGATTTATCGATGGTAGACGGAAGAAATCCACAACATCAGTTGCGGCGTCTCTGATGGCACGTAGGCAACGTTCCCACAGATCTTCGGTACTTGATGCTGGCAGCATAGGAGTTGTTGAGAGATTTCGGGATACGCATTCGGGGAAGATTGTGGTGGTCTCTGGCGATTACATCTTCTCTATGTTAGTTCTTCTTTGTTGTGGCACTTGGGTGATCCGCATTCGCACCTTGGCTGCAACAAGGTGGTGATCCGAGTCAATGTTGGCTGCCCAGAACGTTCAGACGTCCAAAATACTGGATGTATGCCTTATGTCCATAAGTTTGAACTTAAAACCCAACATTTCACAATGTCAGTTTATGACACGAATCGGTTAAGAATTAGAAAAGAAGTCAGACAAGGTAATGAATATTTAAGAAGCACTTTATGTCGATCATAAGGCGAGCATTAAACCTAAAACCATTAGACCCCCCGGATCTATTTTCAGTTTCTTACGTCGCCAATTATTTACTAAACGAAATCAAACCAAAGGCTTACGTACGTGTTATATTATTGGCAACTACAACGTCTTAACGTTTTAATTACTTTTCAGGAACCTTATCTTCAGTCCATTTGCTAATATTACAAGTGCGATATGGGCTGTCAAACGTTAAGCATTTGTACTTATCGTGAAATTTGAGACGTATGCGTGCGCCACACCTTTAGCAAACATGCGCTATCATGGTCATTTGTATCTGAAAATATAAATCGAAACATCAATCGGTTTTATATTATCGGTGATTATAAATTTTTAATCACATTCCTGCCATTTACTTTGATTTAATGCTGAGTAAAATTTTGATTAAATCGCAAATTAAATTGGGCAATCAAAAAAATGTAATTAAAAAATTCTATATAATTGGCACGCACTTTTGATTTGGAGAAATACCACAGGGCTGCTGCAAACTGTTACCATATTTATTTCCATATGATGAGGTTTACTAGAATGTTAGTTGTCAATGTGCTTGTATATATTAGCTCTCTCCATAGAGCGGTTATTTAAAGCATGCTCTATTGGCACTGAGAATCTAAGGCGAATTCCTGGTAAAGTATGCAAAAAGTTTGCAAAAGATGAGTCGTCAAATTTTGAAATCATTCCCTTGTCTATCTAACCGTCATGAGATGGTTGAAAGCTTGAGTTCTTGCTAAGTATATTGCATCTAAGGCCTTTGAGAGTACAATGGAGTCTTCAAATAGTTGTAATAAGGAGGTAATCTTGTACACTATTAACAGAGCCTTCATGGTAAGCTTTGAAATTAGGTATAACTCGCGTCACGGAAATTGAAACGGGTTGCTGTCGTTCCAGGGCATACTTACAACTGATCATCGAATATACCACCTTGATCAATATCCACCGTGTGGGGCTCCCATTGTTCCGTTTTGAGTTCTGTTTTTTTTTTTTGTTAAGTTGGTAAATGTGTTGTTCACATTCCCGCTAAAGTTACGTAGCCAAGAGTACAACTATCTCTGTGTGTGTGTTAGCGAGTTTTTGTAATTTTAGAAATGGATTTAAATTTGTAACAACGAACTTGTATTAAATTTTGCGTAAAAAACGGATTTAATGGTGCGCGAATGTTGGAAAAGTGCTTCGGCAACGATTCTTTAAAGAAAACGGTCGTTTACCAATGGCAAGAGCGGTTCAAAAGTGGTCGTGAATCAATCGAGGATGATTAATGCAGTGGTAGACAATCGACATCGAAAACCGACGAAAACATTGATGGAGTAAAAGAAATGTAGGCCAATAACCACAAATTAACCAGCAGAGAGTTAGCGGAGGACTTGAACATTGCCTATGGATCCGTCCAAGACATTTTGGTTAATGATTTCGGTTTCCGTAGTTAGCAGCATTGTTGGTGCCAAAAGACCTCAATTTCATGCAAAAAACAGACCGTGTTGACGTCGCAAAAGAGATGATTTGCGAGGCTGAATCCGATACCACATTCATTAAAAGGATCATTACTGGAGACAAGACGTGTGTTTATGAGTACAACACGCAATCCAGGCAAGTGAATGGCGTTCACCAAATGAGCCGAGACCAAAAAACCCACGTCGTTTTCAGTGAAAAAAGAAGGCAATTCTCACGGTTTTCATGGATTACAACGGTGTAGTGCATCATGAATTTTTGCCAGAAGGCCAGACAGTAAAGAAAGAGTATTGGTTGAGCGTTATGAGACGTTTGAGTGAAGCAATTCGCCGAAAGAGATCAGAATTGTGGGCAGAAAACTCGTGGATTTTGCACCATTAGTAATTTTTTGACGAAAAATGCAACAAATACCATCCAACAGCCACCGAATTCACCTGATTTGGCTCCCATGACTTCTTTCTGTTCAATCGAGTTAAAAAACCAGTACGGGGAACGCGTTTCAGCAGCCGAGAGGAAGTAATGGAAAAATCACAAAAAGCACTGATGGCCATACCGAAAACCGAATATAAAAAATGTTTTGAGGATTGGATCAAGCGCTGGCATAAGTGTGTTGCAGTCGATGGAGATTACTTTGAAGGGGACAATATAGATTTAGATTTAGATTTACTACACGGAAATGAAAAAAAAAAATAAAACGGAGATAAGCAGTCGTAAAATATCTTAAGAGATCCTACTCGAACCGTTGCTTGAAACTAAACCAAGATCATCATATTGGCGAGCTGGTTCGATAAGAGAGCATTCTTAGCTTTCTTTGCCCTCGATTACATTTTAATCATCCTGATCTGATCTCCTGGTTTAGAATATCCCTCATTTGAGATGCACCCGGACCATTTGAAGATCCATTGTGACATCACTAGGAGGGCGAAGTCCGGGTTTCTCCTGGAACCATAGAGTTTTCTTGACAAATTTGACAATGTCGATAATTATTTTAGGACAAAGATCATTCAAATATCGGAAGTGGTAACTGGCTAGGAATTACGTTCTTATGCATGCTGAAATGGGACTGTTACAAAGGAAGTAGACACCAGATATATCCTCGCGTTTATCTTCCACTAGCACAGTGTCATGTGATGATATTTATGCCTTTGAAGGTGTCAGTTCTTGATCGTTTGGGTTCGAGTATGAACTATACCCATACATCCGCCACGTTATTCCGACGAGCCCGTCTATTATTATCGGCCAGAGAGCGTTAGAGAGAGTCATCTGTTTGGCAAAGGGCATTAATGGCTTGCGTTGATACGCTTCCTTGTATTTATTTCTAGAGATCCAAATCTGGCTAATGCATAGGCCACGTGGTTCTCTAGGACGCCCGAGTCTCCTGTAACCCATGATTCTATGCTGCCTGATTTTCACGTTAAGAAATACGTAGCAGTCTTAATTGCACTCGATTTTGTGATATTCGAAGTGGAAAATCTGATCGCTGCCTCATATTTGTATATTGCAATACTCGCCGAGTATACTGAATCCATGCTGAGCCAAGTAGCGCCTGATGAATACCTGAAGCTGCACAGTAGGAATCCAGATTGAAGGATTCGGGGAAGAGGGCGCGCCAACATCTTCAGCAGTTTTAGAGCTGTCCATGAAAATAGAGATGGTCCCATTGCGAATGAATGAAAATGGTGAGTGTCTACTCAGAAATGCGTCGGATTTTAATGTTTCTTAGTCTAAGAGCGAAGTTGGTGGCAAGCTGCGTGCCGAAAATATCTTGGATAGTATGTGAAGCAGAATTTGAAGAGCCACTGTTATATATACTTGTGAAAGCAGCTTTCTGCATTTCCTCCCTTTCAGTGTAAAAATTGATTGAAACCCACCTTGAATCTGCAATCTTTGTATACGAGTTGAGTTAAATCAGAGCTTAGTTGGGATGATGTATGATGTTTTGGTTCTTAGTTACATTTGGTTGGTGTTTCTTTCTTGTTATCGTTTCCATTTTTGCGGGCTGTCAAGATCTTTTTCCATGCACCGAAGTTGCCTTTAATATTTTTTTTTTTTTTTTCAAAAGCCTACGGCTTATAATTGAATGGTCGATGGTCACTGGTAGATGAAGTTTAACTTTTTACTGCCTTTACAATAAGTTTCAAATCAACGTTTAATTGAAATTGCATCACCTTATCGATCGAGGGCGTTAGAATGACCACTTCCACAACTCTCTGCCACTACATCCTATAGGCCCTGGACTTGCAATCATACATATATCAACTGCAGTCTAAGATTTTTGTGTCGTTATGTGATGTCTAGATCAGTGGTCACTGCAGTACCATCATCTGCATAGTTGACCGTATTTTTCGGCATTCTCGTGTGGATATTGCTTCACAGATCCTGTTCAGGATTGAATTCTAAGCTGTTTGTAGGATGATTTCTATTTTTTCCATCTTGTCCACCGGTTGGAGTATCGTTTCGTCGTCAGATCTACTACGTCTTTGCTTACCCTGAGTTGAAGAGACTTCCTATTCCTTAGTTCTCAACATAACAATCCTCGTAGGCAACTTTTCAGAGCTCAAAATTACCCTTCCAGCTTTCTCTAGCATCAGAGGCGAATTTCTGTTATAGAGTAACTTCTTGAAACGTGCTGCCTCTCATCTAACATTCTATCTAAAGGCCCCTTCCAAAGGAATTTATTATTCAGATTTCATCTATTCCTGCTGATCAGTGTAATATGGATAGTGTCTGTCACAGAAGTCTGTGACAAATCCCCATTTGACAGGCGAAAGCCGGAGCTGATATATCCACATAACTTACTTTTGTCACACAATATCAGCTCTGACAATCGTTCTTTTGTTTAGAATTTCGCGTGTCTTAGGCATGTCGTCATAAGCCAAATATTTTTTTTTTGAGCTTTCACGTTGCCTTTGGTTTAATTAAGCAAACATTGCAAGTAAAGTTCCAACAACACGTCATAAAATTTGGTGTTTCTTCCTCTGCCATCCATCCAAATATAATTCAACCAGTTAGTTATGGCTTCTTCTTGATACGACTTTAAGTTTACTCCTTGCTCCTGTCAAGAATCCAACCAGCAATCAATGGTTCTCGAATCCGACAAATGAATCTTCTCGGCTGTCTACACTATGCGAGATCTTTTCAGATTGCTCTGTTGACTCGAACATTGTCCGGATCATCTAAATGGTTTTCCAAGACGTGAGATTGAACCTGCGGATAAAGTATAACCCGAGCCTACCTTAACCTTAACCGAGTGGCTGCCAGATTGGTGTCTAATTGGTAAGGCGACACGTATAAGTACGAGTAGGTACTCCTACTTGTCTCGTTCCCTTTCAAAGAGCACTCTGTCTCTGCACTTGCAATTCCAGTGAAGAAAATCTCCACGATAGTAATCGATGCAACCTGACACTCGGGACAAAGGCAAGCAACGAAAAAAAAAGAAACAGAAACAAAAACACAAGCAAACAATCAGCACTCCACTTTGAACTGTCACATGCCTTGAACATTTCATTTCGCACTCGACAACAAATCACCACCGGGAGCTGCAGCCCAAAGGAGCTGCAAAAAATTGAAAAATTGTCAAAAGGAAAAAAGAAGAGGATTACGTACTAAATCCCAAGTACACTTGGGAATGTCCACAAGTTCCACTGCACTTTGTCGGCATTGGAGAAGGAGTCCGGTAGAAATATCAATCGCACATGCAATAAACGTGCCTTCGTCTACCCGGAGATCTCATCTCATGTCTTGTCTCTGGACGTCGTCGGTCGGTGTCATGTCGTCCTCACATGAATTTTCACAGAAAAAGTGCCAATCATCCTAGACCTTGCTTGGTTAGTTGGTTTTTATTTTTTATTTTGTTTGTCGGTCGTGAAGTGTAGAAGTGATGTGGAGAAGCATTTCCTTGGAAAAATCAGCTGATATCGGGCGTAAATTGGATACTGGTCGATCGATGGTGGCTCTTTCGTTTCTCTTCCCTTCAATCTTCTCTTTCTTCGTGTTTTTTTTATTTTTATTTATTTTTTTTTTTGGCTTCCATTCGTTTTTCACTTGATAGTCATTACGTTGCAATTTACACCGTTTATGTGCGTTCATCATCATCACGGACACCGACACCGTCACTGACACCGACTTACGACGAGTACCTTGCCTTGCCAAACGGGTTTCCAACTTTTATTCTCTGTTTACGTATCTCTTGGCACCCATATGAGAGCTTGAGAGATTCAGTGATCCCCTTGTCTTCGTTTGTCCGTCTGGTGATTTTATTCAAATTTTCGTTGTGTCTTTTCTTGTGGTTCTCGTTTTGTCGTCTTAGCAGTCTTCGTCGTCTTTTTTTCCATTTCTTTTGTGTGATTTCACGTGATTACTCATCCGCAACGAACTTAAAGTTCAGTTAACTTTACGAGCCTCCGTTCCCGTCTCCGTTGGTGCGTATTACAGATTTTTTTTTTGATCTTCTTTTTTATCGTAAATCGTATACGGTACACACCTTACGATACGATGTTTCTGCTGCCTTAATCGCGCGATGTCGTCTTCGTTTCTTTGTTTGTTTGTTTGTTTGTTTATTTGCTTCATGCCGGAAGATTTCCTTATCGTTTACACTGTGAGTGGCTGTTGTTTCGTTTTCCTGGTATACATATTCAGTTCTGTTCTGTTTTGTATCTTCCCCCGCCCAAACTGTCATGTCTGCGCGGTTTAGTACGCGTATGCGTCAAAACGCATTCCATCTGAGAAGTCAATAAGGCTAAAGGCAGACCTCGTTTGATGATTTCAGGGGAAAACACCTCCGTCGGTAGTCCGTACCGTATACACTCCAAGGCCCAGGTGTTACAGAACAAAATGCTGGAGTCATAGAAAGTAAGGGCAGCAGGAAGGAAGAGGTGACGGATTAATGCATTCTTCACTGCGCATTGGATTGTGTTTCGTATCAGGTGTTCCCTAATGTGTGCGTACGTGCGACTTATAGAGTAGACAGCGTTATTTGATGGGTGGTTGGTTGATTAGTGTTTTTTTTCTTGGTCTCTTGGTAACGTTGGTGCGACATAAAACTTAGAACAGGCGTTTAAGTGCGGCTTTAAGTGTTTGATCGTGTTGACGGCGGTGATGACGTGATTGATGATAAGGAATAGGTACTGACGATACGATTTGTTTTGTTAATTTGGCCTGACCGAGAGACGGGGTGAAAATAAAAATGTTACAAGGTAGTAAACGTCCCTGCAGATGGGCTCTGCGCTTATACATACTATGTAAATCGGTTTATTGATGGCGCTATACTAAGTAACGGGCTTGGATCCGATACACTCTTTATCGAGTCTGACTAGTTCGAGGAGGCTAATGACCTCCCGTTTAAAGGTATCCTTTGTTCCCTAGAGAAATCAAGATAAGTCATAAAACTTATCGTCTGTGACGCCCACGGCGGTTTTTGTCGTAATGTAACATGCTTGTGACATATTTGTCTAGATACATAGGTACTCGTGTGAAATGTACAAAATAAAGGGAACGATTTTGTGTTGGAATGTTGGGAGATAACATTCGCTGCAAAGGAGTTAAGAATACTTATCGCCTTTTAGGTATTGTATTTAAGATTTTCATTGCTTCCTTTATCCTGTATCCCACTGTGGGATCTTACGACTCCATAACGTTTATGCTTCAAAAATTTCTGTTCAACTTTTCCTTAACTTAACTGACTCGTCGTTAATCGTTCCGCGCCTTGAACTCATGACTCGATCCCAACCTGTCTTCTAAAGATAATTGAAGTGTTAGCTTTTCTATGATCGTATGTTCGATCCATGTGGCTCTATGTCAGATGTTTTGAGTTCAATTCCTGGTCTATACAGCGAAAAACAGAAAAAAATAATTTCTAACACTAACAGCGTATGAAAAAGTTTATATTCTATCGTAGATTCCTCTCTGTTCAATGACTAGGCTGTACACTGGGTACACTGGTCAACTGGGTGTCAACTGACAGGCAATCATCGTGTAACCAAATCGACCGTTTGGCGATCAGTCGACGATTCAGAAGTTGTCTTTTAGACGTCCGTTGGTACGAGATCATCACCTTATGGTAGTTACTGTCCAGTTACGTACTGCAACTGTTTAAAGATTCCGCAATTTGACCAGAATGCCTAGGTGTAATATCGACCGGCTAGAGATCCCCTCAGTACGCCAACAGCTAAGGGATCACTTTTTACTAGGAGTGGAAGCAATCAGCAGCTCACTGGCGACAACCATCCAAGAACATTGGAACGCTGTAAAAAATGGAACATCTGGAGCGGAAGGTATTGTTGGTACTCGTAGACGGCAGGCAATACATAACACATAGCTTACCGAGGATACCTGGAGGCGAATTGTAGATACCTCAGCAGTAGGGAGAAACGAGCTAGAGTCCCTGTATCGAAGGAAAATGACAGAAGTGCAGCGTAGCGCACCACGGGACAATGGTAACTATATCAACGTTCTGGCCACATAAGCATAGGAATCAGCGAGCAAGTGTAGTAGTAGAAGCGTTTACAGAATCCGAAAACCAAAAAGTTGATCGGTCATCGCTCTAGCCAACATCCGGTGAAAGTGTTCGATAGTTCCGTACTCGTTTTGGAGCCTTATGGAGTGTGACAACTGGAGAGGCATTTGTGTTCTTCACAAAAGTAGTAGAAGGTACACTCAATGCTGAACAAGCGGGTTTCTGGTCTGTATCCTCCTGTGATCACCTCCGGTCACCACTTTACCTGCTGTTCATTGATTTTGAGAAGACAGTGTCGACATACAGTTTATCTGGACAAACTAATGGCTATAATCAAAGCAACCTATGATGGATCTAAAGGTCTCAGATGAATTCGAGATCCAAAGTGGGGTTCCACAAGGTTGCTTTCTGTCGCCGATCCTTTTTTTTATTGGGATTAGCTATGTGCTTCGCGCCGCCTTGTCTACTGAATACGAAGGAATTCGTTGAACTCTTTCTACGCTGACGACGCACGTTTATTTACTCTCTCACATGATTATGGATCTTCACCAAATGACAGCAAGAGCGGAGAGACAAATGTCGGGTGCCTACGGAACATCTTAAGGGTTTTCTGGACTAACCGTGTCTTTAAGGAATATCTTTACCAGAGAACGGTTCAGAAACCAGAAGAGACAACTATCCAACGGCGGAAGTGGCAATGGATTGGCCACACACTTCGAAAAGGGGATAGTTCCATAGAAACCTACGCGTTGCAATGGAATTCATTATCACAAGACGGTAGAGGAACTTGTCGTCCGAGAAATACATGGCGCAGAACAGTTGAGGAGTAGTCACGGCAATTAGGGAAGTGTTGGAGAGAGCTGAAGCTCACTGCCATGAACCGTACACGATGGCGCATACCTTACATTCTTCCGCAGCAGCACTTATTCTTTCTTGCAAATAGGTCCGTATCTCTGTTAATTTCTTATCAAATCGTCCCATTAATTCTCTTATCAAAAAGTCTGTGGATTATTCCTTCCGAGGCCCAAAAAATCATAGCAATGACCTCTCCAGTTGATGGGACTTTATCTGCCATCTTCGGAGCAGATTCACTTGGTCCATGACAAGGTAGTAATGGATCCAGCCACCAACGATGACGACGAAACGCAAAACCTTCTGAGGATTTCGCTTAAATAGGCCCACACTGCTACAAAGTTTACAACCTTATCCGCTTGTTGTCCACTGTTAGCAATAGCGGCATCCATCTGGCCGACAGCATGAGAACATGCTTAACTATCATGTAAAACGTTGATTGCAGTTCCGTACGATACGCCCACGGCCTCTGCTACATCGCGACCTTTTCAACTCAGTAATCACGTATGCCGGACGGGCGTATGGGCGCTTCACTCACATCACAGGACGGTCGCGTTAAGATTCGTCGAAACTTGTCTTTAAGACAACTTTAGGAATTCAAACTGTTTAAAGCTTTCTTGCAAGAAGTAGACAAAAAATTTTCTTCGACTACGCGATATTGCCTCACATGCACACAGTATGTGTGTTATGTCCTCAACGGCTTACAATATCTGCAAACATCCGTATCTGACAATTGGAGTCTCTTTGCGTGTTTTCGCAGGAGACACTGCGCTGTTAGGATTCCTATTATTGTCATAAGTCTATCCCTGTTTAATTTTATCAACTCCGTAGATTTTTTCCCGTCAAAAAGTGGCCAGAGAGCCTTGATCTTCAAGACTTGACCATCTTAGGTTGGCAGTCTTTATGATTTTTCCTCGATAGTGCCCCATACTATGCAAATGGGTGGTTTGATGTTAGCAACCTCACTATTATGGAGTAGCCCTCCTCTTCTTGCAAGCTCATCTGCTTGTTCATTTCTTTCTATGCCTCAGTGCCCTGGCACCCTGCACAGTCTCACTCGGTTCTGACCGCATAATGCTTTGAGTACTGTGCTACAGCCCGCCCCTGACTGTATCAGAATTGATGTTGGTCGATTGATCTGGCTATCAATGTAGATAGCGATATCTCTTCCGGATAGCGATCTCATCTGCATTAGCTCATCCGCCCTGAGGATAGCCAGAACGTCTGATTGGAAGACACTGCTTGCGTCCGGTAGTCTTACAGACACTCTTACTTCTGGGTCTTCTGACAAGATACCTAAACCTGTTCCTTCTTCTCTTTTCGAACCATCTGATTGCAATTTCATTTGGCCTGATTATTGCATTTTTTTTCTAATCCTCCATCCCCGGATATATTTTATCATACGAAATGTCGAAGTCGACCAATGAAGGAATTTCATACATTAGAATTGGATTGCCTGGCAGTAGTTCCGCTAGGACCGTGCCGTGTCCGAAACTACTGCTCTTGAAGTGACCCAAACTAGTGAGTCATATCGTACTGTTGCCAGCAAGTTTTTTGATCTGTAAATCAAGCAGTATTAGGTGAAGAAAGCTGTCTAATGCAAGACACACATTTGTACTGCTGAGGTCCTGCTTATACCTCCTCCAGCAATTTCAACAAATCCCATCGTCTAGTTGCTATTAAGTGCCTTGATCACACAATCTTTGCGAAGATTGAGTTACGAGTGCGGATCATTGTGTGTTTTTCTTTTGAAGCTTTTCGCAGACGATCGATCTGGTTTTCTCCTTGTCTGCTTGGTATACCCAGCTAAATTTTTTACTCCTTGGTTTTGCCCTCGAAAATGGTATCTCCTATGATGAGACCACAGTCTGTATTAAAGTGCAGGTAGCCCTGATCGACGATTGCTGGGCTTTCAGTTAATCCGATCAAATTTGAGGGTTTTTTCTTAACGATAAGGAAGAAGCTGAATGGTCTGACTTAAAGTCGTCACCATCCGTTTCTCCAAAGAAGCTAAATATTTGGGTTTCACTTTGGATAACAAGCTTTTTGGACTAAACGTGTTACGTCGAAACCTCCCAAGATGCGGTCCGCTTTCTGGCAGAGTAAAAAAGTTTTCGCCAAGACACGAAGCTTGTCACCCAAGGTTGTTGAAACCTTTGAAACAAGCGTCTTCGAAAAAATTGTCACTGCAGCTTTTATTAGACCACAATGAGCTGTATGTCGCGACTGGAATATCCCTTCCGTTAAGTGTGGCGCAAAGGCATCTTCGCTTTACAAAGTAGTGGTCTTTGGTACAACATGTACTCGTAATTTTAATAACATTATGCGCCGACTGTCTTCTGACTCTGGTTTTGTGGACATGCCGTCTGATCTTTTGTTGATTGGAATGTACTTAATCGATTTTCAAGCTAGTTGGAGAGCGTAAGGCTTCTCTGAACGCAGTCGGGGAAGGCTGAATCTATTGGTTACAATAAGATCACGGTCAATGAGATTGGCTTCCATTGACAATTGAGTGCTGAGATCCCCGATAAACCTGCTTGGCAAGGCAGAAAAGTGTTTCTTAGGTTCCGAATCGGCATTTGGACTATCTGCTTCCTTGGTTAGGGCTTCCATTGACAGTAGAATTTCTTGGGTTTCGTATAGAGGGAAACGAATATATTTCCCCCACCTCTCAGAGTTCAGCGACTTTTGCTCAGTGGGGAAGACCGTGAACTGGTTACCGTCGTTGATACATGTTACTAGTGACACAAAATCCTGCTCAACGGCCTGCGATTTGATCAGGCTGCAGGTACTCGACTTTGATGTGGTGACACTGTAGTATTTTATCACTGAAATACAAGGAATGTTCAAGAAGTACAATTGACAAGTGCCCCTTTCCGACCGAAAAAAAGATAAGGCGATGTTATTGTTAAATCGTTAAAAATAATCCTATTACATACTGGGCCGTGGGTTGTCGAAGCCCAGCTCTGTTTATTTATACACAAGATCGACAGATCATTAGTCTCCAATCGATAGATCATAAAACAATTTTACATTTTGGTGGATGCTGCTATCTCATATTGATATTGATCGTTCTTGTGTCTAGTTGCAAGTGCAATATGTGCTCACTGAAATTTATTTTGTTGTCGCAGATTTATTAAAGATCTCCAAGTGCTATAAAAAGCTCCGCTCCGTGCTGTGCTGCGCTACCTGCTACGACTTGTGCAACATTGTCACAATAAAAAATCCACAAACAAAACAAAAAACCAATCGCAGAACAGAGACTAAAGTTCATATTTCGAGTTCTAAAAGCGCAAGCATCATAAAGTCAAAGCCAAAACCGGATCCTCATTCCTATCGACCATCACACTCTGTTGATGCCGATGTTTGTTGTTATTATTCGTTTATTCGTTTCATTCGTAGTTCTTTGCATGAGATTCTTCAACAGATCAACGGGGGAATTAGACAAAAAAAAAAAAAAAAAAAAAACTTGCCCATAACATTTCTTACATTTTCTCTTTAGCTTTTAATCCGTGTGTGTACCGTACAATTGTACGAGTTTGTTCGAATAACAGACCAACAGAGAGCTACGCCAACCGACATCGGCAGGCACCGATGACAAAGACTGCGATCATCACCATGATAATGACGATTCTCTCCAGGGAGATGATGCAAGCTAAACACCAGTTAGAGAGCCAGCCAACACAGTCGAGTCTGCTCGTACAACCAGCTAAAGGTCTACAAACTTTGGTAGATGGTTCGGTTCCTCTGTTCAACGATCGGCCACATTAGTGATCCTCTCCTATGTACGAGTATATCTACCTGTATGTCTAAAATGCGCTGAAGAAGATACTTTGAGCGCTTCACCTTATCTTGTCGCGGTGTGGTTGCCTACCTACCTACCTACCTGTGCTATTGGCCTGGCCATTGACCAAAACCATAAGCACGATGAGTGAAGGGGACCTGGGTTGGGAACCCCCGCTCGGTCCGGTGTAGTTATGTCTGCAAAGATCGCTGTCTTTGAGGTCGTTTTTATGCGCGCACATCGATCTTTCTCAACTAGATTCGCTCGCGCGTCTTTATCGTCTCGTCTCGTCTCGTCTGGTCTTAGTTGCTCGTGTCCTCTTTGTTTTGATATTCAGCGTTCCGTATTCAGTATTTGGTATTGGGTATTGGGTATTCGGTTTTCGTCATCATCGTTTCGTCCGTTGTATGTTGCAAGCAGACATTGTTTTGTTTTTGTTTTTGCTTTCAAAAGGGGACTTGTCAATAAGAAGAGACAGAGATAGAGAAAGAAAAAATATCGCAAAATGAATTAGAGATGATCGTAGATACTTTTAATATCTCCTTGGTGCAATGCTATATCTGGAATTCAGTGAATGAACATTACCAGTCTTTGGATCTCTTCTTAGAAAAAAAAAAATCCAGGAATCTGGATGCAGTGCATTCCATGGGACCATCTTGACTTCATAAATATTGAACTCTGGAGATTTAATAGCTTCGCGCATATGGTACCTATTCCTTCTGGAGAAGGCAAGCGGAATATGTACGTCTTAATTAAGTTAAAATTCTTGGGAACAGATCCTTGAAGAGAAATCAAGTTTTAATCAAGTTGCAGTTGTTATTCGCATTCATTTGCATGCATTTACATATACGACTACATAAACTGATGTAGAGGAAGATGTTTCATTGGCATTTGTAGCTGTAAATAAGTTGTTAAATGGATGAATGATCACGGGAAGCTGGTCGCGCATCCGATCGAATCTGATCAGATCAGCGATGTTGTTGCATTTTTTCTTATCGTCTGTATCACCCCGTCAACGATTATGTTCGCTGTCTTATTAAGATCGTAAGAATGTACTTAACTATCTTCCTTTAAGACTTCCTTAGTGTTTTGATCTAGACTTTTACCACATGTACTGCCTATGGCGGGTATACAAAGTAAATTCTGGTTGGAGTTGGTTGCTTCTCTTCAACTAACCAATTGCCATCTTGATATACTCATATGGTTTGTGGCTATTAACTCTGAGTTGATCGTTTTTGCAACAGGGCGTTACTTACTTACTTATTTAAGGTGGCGCCTAAGACCGGGGTGGACTTGGAGCTGTAGAACTGAGGAAATAAGAGTACGACACCATGATTGACACATTCAGTCTCTTTATAAGCGGTGTTGCTGCTTTATTTTGCATCATTTATGATTTAATGTTTTTTCATTGCAAGTCTATCGTTTCCGGAAATCAACGCGGATGTCTAAAAGGTCGATTTAGAACTATAAACCTTACCGAAACCGTGTCAGACTTTTCAATGTAAAATCAGCTGTCACATTGATCTGTAAAGCTTCATTTAATTTCAGTACAGTTTGCTATTACATCAGGGAGAAGATTGATGCCACAATTACAATTTCAAATCGCTGAAATTGATTTCCAAAATCGAAGCACGTAAAATTTACGGTCGACATCAACGGCTATTATTCAAATTATTGAAAATTTTCATATCCAATTCACGGTATTGGATACTCACACACCAACAAGAATGAGAACAGTGCGTTCGGAAGAAAATATCGCGACTATGGAAGTTTGTGTTGAAGAGGATCCCAATTTATTGATTCTTTGCTCGCAGCAACTTGGCCTTTGTCCCATACACTATCTGGAAAATTATGCGTAAAGATCTTGGTCTCAATACTTATAAGATTCAACTGGTGCAAGAGCTAAAATCGTAATGACCACTTATGGTGTCGGGTGTTCAGTGATTGGGGCTTAAGTTGACGCATTTTTATACAGCACAATTTTTTCCAATGATGAGGCCCATTTCAAGTTAAACAAGCAGAATTGCCATATTTTGAGCCAGGACAATCCGCAAGATGTTCACCAGATGCCATGGCATCTAGAAAAATGAACCGTAAGGTGTGAATTATACGCCGATGGCATCATCGGTCCTTATTTCTTCAAAAATGGGGCCGGGGCACAAGTTCCTATTCACAAACACCTGTACAATGCGATGATCAACGATTATTTGTTCCCGAATTTGCGTGACATCAATGTGAAAAACCTGTGGTTCCAATAGGACAGTGTTCCACCCCATACTACCAACTAGAACATCGCTTTATTGAAAACACGGTTTGGCAATAGAGTCATTGCAAGAAATACACCGGTCTATTCGACGCCATTGGATTATTTTCTGTGGGGGCCTATAAACCAGCAACGATTGACGCTTTGGAGCAAAACCTTCGTCCACACAAACCCCTGACTAACACCATAGAAAGAGGTCTAAGACGGTCAAATCGCGTGATCTTGCGGGCCAATGCAAATTGCTAAGACGCGATATCATGCAGTATGCGCCCTTGCTCCGTTCTACTGGAACCACATGTCCTTCAGTCACAATTCATCCAATTGAGAAATGAAAAATTCACTGATCTTGGCTCTGTAGCGCTCACCTTCCACAGTGAACGTGTGGCCCGCACCGTTCTAAACAAAACAAAAAAATGGTCCAATGACTCCTCCAGAGTAAACACCACACCATGTAGTGACTTTGAGTAGATTTAATGGCTCTTTTTGCATTACTAGCGTATTTTAAGTGCCCCAGAACAGCAAATGTTGTTTATTCATGTATACACATAGGAGAAATGAGCCTCGTCAAATTCGTTGTTGAGATTCGTGATTCACGGTCAACACCCATCAGCTGGTGGACTGTCTACACTTTGTAAGGAAATATATTCAAGTCTCTCATCAAAATGCGTCGCAAAGACGTGCGTGGAATGGCCAATTGCACGGCACGTCGTCTGGTCGATGTAGACGACATCTACATCTACGACATCTTCAGCCACGGCAGCGATTTTCACGGCCGAAGGAGAGATACAAGGCCTTCCAGGGCTTGTTCGGTCCCGTGTTGTTTCAGTGTTTAAGAGTCGTGATGGGCGGCCAGGAAAACGGGCGCGTAATGCACGTTGCGTCAAAATTACTGACGAATTGCTCATCAGGAACGTCGTGACGATTATGGCGCGTTCTTCAGGAGTACAGCGTTTCATTGATTATTCACACAAATTCTATTTCTATTTGCTTCACAAATGTCAAAACCAAATTGACATTCGACACCATTTGTATAGCATATGGCTCTTTCCGACAGATTCATACATTATAGCCCAATGGCGCCGTGGTGGACATATCCCCGAAACTATTTTCAAATTTAAAATAGCATCTTTCCAATGAATTCGAATTAAAAAAAAAAAACATCCTCTACTTTGTGAGCAATTAAGCGCGAGGTAAATTTTATGTGATGACTACCGATTTCCCCAAAGCCTTTGATAAAATCTCTCATAAAATCACTCTGCTCAAACTGAAGGCTTTCAATCAAGTTTTATAATATGGAGTAAATACTACTTAGAAGATCGACACAAGAATGTTTAATTTAGGTCCATGATTTCCAACCCATTAAAGCTTCTTTTGGAGAACCTCAGGATAGCCATAAGGGCCCGATTTATTCATTCTAACAATTAAAATTTATATATAACCGTCTACGCTGGCGACATGATAATCTCCAGACATCTCCCGCTGATTGTTTTCCACTGCAGTACTTTCTACTTGGTGTCAAATGAATTTCCTCGAGCTCAATGTTAACAAGTGCCAAGCAATAATATACACTCGTAAGCGCCATCCAACTCCGCCTAGCATTTATTCAATCTTAAATCAACCCGGCCCCTTGGTAACTGCATTTCTTGTTCTATAATACATAAATAGGCATAGTCTATAATGAATATTCGTTCCCGGTTTCACTTGAATAAAGGCAACACTTTTATTGACCTAAACGGAGAATTATGTCCCGTTAATTCTTAACACAACTATAGTCAGTGAGTGAAAAAAGAGTTTCAGAATATCTTAAGAGAACATAAATACTCAAAAAAAAATCACTTTACTGTATAAAGTAACGGGACTTTATCGAAGTTCATAAAACAGAGTCAGAAATGCAAGCAATAAATTTGGTTCAGTTAAATAAAGGCCGTTGTAAAGTTAATAGCATCCGTGAACATGTATTTGTTAAGGAAATCAGTGTTAAATTATGGTTGTATAAAGTTCGAAGTAAAAGACGAATTTAGTGCATTTATTATCGAAAATGGGCAAAGGAAACGCTATTATCTACATTTGAGAAAGCAAAAATAGATAAACTCGGAAGGTTATTCCAGCGGCAACATCGCAAAAAAAGTTAGGTGAAGCGCAACTTTTATTGACAATTATTTAAAAGATCCGGTTTCTTATGGGAAAAGAATATAAAGGAAGAACATCTACAGTGATTTCAGCTGCCGGCAGGCGTACAATCATTCGAAAATTAAATTCCAGGCCGGAGTAAATGCCAGAAAATCCACAGTTCGGTGTGTGATTCTTAGTGCTAAGAACCTGACGCGGTTAAAGTTGTTGAAAAAAAACCTCCTTTTAACGATTTGCATAAAATCACATGGCATGATGGACTACAGGACAGAGTCAAATTAAGAACGACTTGCGAATCATTGCCTTCGCGGATGAAAAGAAGTTTAACTTAGATGAGCCGGATGGGATAACTTCTTACTTTCATGATCATAGTCGACAGGGTGGTGTAATGGTCTGGAAAGTGATCAGTATTATGGAGCCCTTGAGCTAAATTTTCAGAGCATTAAAATGACGGGTATTTCTAAATTTAAAAAGTTACTGCTGTACAACGTAGCTTTCTCCAATTCACCTTACGATGGTTTCCGATTCCTTGAACTGATGACGTGAACTTACATCGATCGACTAAATCTTATAGACTGACAGCCTCTCTCTGTACTCCGAAAAGTTGCCGATATACTCTTTGTTCATCAGGATCATTTACGATCTAATCGCATTCCAGCTGTCAGCTCTTTGGACAGGGCCAATCCGCTTACTGCAGCCCTTACTTACTTTGCGGCCAGTTCAAAATTTCCACATTGCGCTTTGTCTCCATCTACACCTGAGGGCGTCGAATCTTCAATGGGACAAATCCACTTTCGCACTCGTGTAATAGCACTTAAGATCTTAACATAAGATCTTAACATTCACAAATCCGCTGGTCCAGATGGTATATCTTCCCTTCTTCTGAAGTTGTGTTCTTCCACGCTGGCAAAACCACTGCGTAAGCTTTTTCATCAATCCTACAATTTAGGACTCTTTCCGAGCAGATGGAAAACAGCATTTGTCCAGCCCGTCCCTAAAAAATGTGAATCTTCTTCTCTCTCCTCCTACAGACCCATTGCACTTACGTCCCTTCTTTCCCTTTTCGTAGCAATAGGTCCACTGGTGATTTGATGGCATGTCTCACCGAAAAGTGGAACCAAAGTCTACACCAATCTGGCGAAAGCAAGATAGTTGCTCTTGATATTTCTAAGGCGTTTGACAGAGAAATAATTCACCCCCTCTGATCAGGCCTCCATATCCTGTCAGGTGTTCCTAAAACATCTCTGCACCTGCTACATTGGATTCAAAACCATTCGACAAGACCCATAGGTTATGCTAATATCACACAGTCAATTGACACCCTCGAGCACCGGCGTAATGTCTCCTACCTCACCATGGTCTGTCGCTATTTTCACCACCAGTGCTCCGCCGAAATTGCCAGTAGCATTCCGCCTCCTCAAACCTTCAACCGTAACGCCCGTCTCTCTATGAATGCTCATCAGTGTACCTTCAAGCCCACTTTCGGACGTGCTCTGAAATATTGTGATTCTTTCCTAAGCCGCACTCTCGCTTATGGAATGCCCTGCCGAGCTCTTTATTTCATAGACATTATAACCTTCAAACATTTAAAACCAACGTTCATCGGTACCACCCTTTTTTCGTACCTAATAACCCTTTGGGCGCGCGCTAATTAACAAAAAGAAAGGTCAATCCAAATGCGGCAATTCTGTTTATTAACTTATCCATTAATCCAGAAACGAACTGCGTCACTGAACACGATCTTTCTGCTAAGTCTTCCACGTAATGGACTGGTCGATGCAAAGTTCTTGAGAACGCGGGCGAATTGACAAATTTAATTCTTCGGTCACGCTATTGTTTACAGTGGCTTCTTCTTTGAACCGCACAATACGAATCGTACTCAATGGGTTTTGTCCAGAAGCATACGCATATGTACATATGTACATGCGTGGATATAAATTCCTCGTTCTTTCGACGAATAGCTTGCGTTCTATTAGTTTGATGAACAGAAGCTGCCTAATGCTTTACATACTAAAGTGGATCTACAATCCGGGTTAGACCTGGGCCTCAACCAACATATCTCTCCAGATTGTCTTGTTGTTTGTTAGCTTTCACCAATGTCGTCCTGACACGTCAGTTTTACTTCTGATAAAATTTCCGAGCCCCATTCCTTCAATTTGCGTTCTTCGAACTTTCACTTTTTCCTTCGGAGAAGTTTGCATTAGATTTTGTTTTTTCTGCCTATCGCCAGCAAATCACAATTCGCCTCAAGACCTCGCGTGCAGTTATGTACGAGTACGGTCGCCTCCTGTGTGGCTCAAAGTGCACGTCGCCATTCATAGTCGAAGCGTCGGTTTCTTGTTTGTGGTGGCGTTGTGAAGACTAGCACATCAGAGGCGACATTCATTATGGTCTCCTTCATAATGACTTGTCAGTCTCCCGGACTTGTTGTTTATTATGAGAGAGGCTGATGGAATCGCCCTATAGATCCTAGCATGTGGGAAACGTCAGCTTGTTATGACAATCTCCTAAGTCCGTTTCCGGAAGTGCTGTCGTGCAGTCTGAGCATGCCCACGGCGCTACCAAAGGTGCTCTTCTTTCCTAATTTGGCATTGAAGTCACCGAATACAATTTTTACTTCTCACTTGGAACACTGTACATGGAGTGATGTTAGTGAATTTAGTTTTGATACGGATGCTCACCAGTTGCTCTCTTAAATGTCGTAAGAGCATGACTTTATCTCTAAGTCTGCTTCCAATAAAAAAAAAAACTCACATCCAAATAAAGTAGTCGATATCGCAGTAGATAGGCTGTTATATCAGCCTTAAAGGCGTCCAGTGACTTCAATACGTGTTCAGGACCACCTGGTCCATTAAAAGTCCTTAGATTCGAGGTACATGCCCGAGCGTCGTCATATCTGTCACGTTTGCATGGGTCTTAAACGGTTAAGCTGTTCTTCTTCGAGGCTGTTGTTGTTTTTATCACAATTATTTGTCCTTCCCATAGGCTTGGAGTCCTATTTATTCTCCTATTTATTTCTCACGGTACGCCCCATAATTTTGTTAAGACTTCTGAGACGCATATTACAGGCGATCATGTTACACGCAGAGTCGTTCTTCAGCACTCCGATGGTTGGTTCTAATATCTGAACAAGTGTTTCACCCAGACGAGTAAGAAGCAGTTCAAAGTGTTCCCAGTGGGGGCTTAGCTAGGCTTGATACACGCTCATCGTTAGTACACTAAAATAAAGCTATCCAGCAGGCACCGCAGAGAAGTGATGAAGACATTTTGTCCTCCCAGACGATGAATTTTTACTCTTTTATTGTAATGGCAGTGTATAGCCCATACAGTTTTTGTTTAAATGTGCTCTACTCTCTGTCGATTCAGACAGGGGCGTACGAGTAGAATACTCGAAGAACTTTTCTTTCGAAACGAGCAAGCGGCTTGACAAGAGTTGTTCTTCGAATCATATCTAGGGATGTGTCATTGTTTATATTAACTACGGAGACTAGGTAGACAAAATCCTTTCCGTGATGACCTAGATACTTCCCTAACCACCACACCCAACTTCGTTACAATACTTGCAAACATCTCACCAACAGCTCGCTGTGTTCTGCCAATGATACCTATCTCATCCTGATCACCTTGTCCTTTTTTTTTCATCAAAGGTTTTGGTAAATTATTCATGCCCACAGAGCAGCGAGCTTTCTCTGGGGGTCCCCTACAAGGATAAGTTTTGCAGGGATGCCAAAACCAGACATGGATTCGTATAATTTTTCTCGATATACCTATGCTGCCATCTGGGGCATGGACTTTTCGGGCCTAAAATCGCACTAATAGGGGTCCAATCAGCTTGTTGACAAAAGGTTTCAGGCGATTGCATTGCACGCCAAAGAAATTCTTATAGGCGATGCTGATGCCTCTATAGTTGGCACAGACTACAGGTTCTCCTTTCTTCTTTCTTCAGGATCGCCAGTACCAGATTCGAAATCATGCGGAAGGCACGATCTTCCCCTTTCGTGAAATGGTCGAGGCCTATCTAATATCTCAACCATTCCCGGTTGCAGTGCAGACCAATCAGTTCAATAACTATCAAATGGTTGAACACAAGACGTAGGACGTAGCACGCTACAACATATGCTGAATCATGAGATGTCCAAGCTTCTGTCGGTTTATTCTCTCCGCGATTTTGGGTATAACCTAAAGCCACCACGATCCTCCCACAAGGCGTCAACTCCTAGGAAGGCCTTCGGTGGTACCAGAATATAAAATAGCTTTCGGGCGAGTTTCGCAACCCTATGGTCACTTCCACTTCGGCACTTTATACCCCAGGACTTGCGGCCTTTAGTCCAACCTTAAACTAGTCTATAATTGCGCCAGCTAGGGTCCAATCAGTTTGTTGACAAAAGGTTTCAGTCGATTGCATTGTACGCCAGAGAAATTCTCATAGGCGATGCTGATACCTCTATAGTTGGCACAGACTACAGGTTCTCCTTTCTTCTTTCTTCAGGATCGGGTGTGCTATGCTCAAGATCCATTCGCCTGGAACGCTTTAGTCCAAACATACGAGTATTTTGAAAATGATTTGGTGTCTACAGCCTACAGCTAGAACTTCAGTACCGCCAGCCTTGTTAGAATTAAATTTGAATTTGGCTGTTCTTATTTTATTTAGGTTGATCGCCGTTTAACAGTCTGCAAAAATGGTTGTTCTACGAGTATGTCCTCAATACTGACTTTGAGTCTACCACCAGGTAGACTTGTTCATATACTTTGTTGGTATAACATCCCTTAATTTCCTCGATCTCGCGTTTCTCGTGTTTTTTTTTCTTTCTTCTGAGAAGCCCTTGTTTTCTGTATTTAGAGCTCACAATTCGTTCTAGTCAAATTGGGCAGCACCGCTCTATGGGTTTTCTGTTTTTCTGGATAAGGCAGGTGGCATTTGTCGACAAATTACACGTTTCGGGGTGGTGGTCGGGCGAACCTAGGCACATCAGAGACGGCAGCTTGTTGGCAGCTTGTTGGCAGCTTTGCTCCGAGACAGACAAAATGCTGGCGACACAGGCGGTCGAGCTAGATTAAAGCATACTTGATCGGAAAAGATCCTGACAGTTTCTTGCAATTGTAACCT
The DNA here is from genome assembly GCA_949129095.1 of Volucella bombylans. Taxonomy (NCBI): domain Eukaryota; kingdom Metazoa; phylum Arthropoda; class Insecta; order Diptera; family Syrphidae; genus Volucella; species Volucella bombylans. Next base: position 126,441,327 of record OX422144.1, on the reverse strand, counting down.
TCTGCTGTCAAACTTCTGCGTTTGAAGGTTCGAGTCAATGTAGGCTCTTCGGAACGTTTCGACACATAATGTTGATCGACGATGCTATCGCATTTTATCTTGATGCGGAGTGTAAAAATACGCTCATTCACATGCCTCAATCTCAAATATTGACGAATGTTTTCGTCCACTACATTATGTGCAAAATTTTTCCAAAAGATCTCGGCCTACAATCGTAGGAACTTACGATGGAAGTTCTCAAATTGTACCTTTGGGCACCTTGAAGTCGACCCTTGTTTGTTTCGAAAAAAATGTGTATAGTGTGACTAGGCTGGCTTTTGAATCAATGAGCTTGTCACAACAAGCAAAATTGCCGTTTCTAGATTAAACTCAGTCACAAAAGAGCGCTGTTTGATGTGGTCTTCAGGTCCTTAAAAAAATGTGGTTTGCATTACAGTCAGGGTCAGCGGCAAAGATAAGTGGTTATTACCTAGAAAATATAGACGATTTGTGATTGCATGATTGGACCAGTAAATCCTCCACCGACATCTTTGGATTAGACGCGACTTTCAGCCCCGAATGCTGAATTCAAGGTTGTTTCCCTGTCGTGGTGGACAAGTTATGCCGACGAACAATATGAAATGGATCCTTAACTAGTACTCCCTTGGTTTTGATTCCGAATTTTGAACAAATGAGCCCAAACCTCGTCTGGTTAATCAAGAGGTCTGAAGATGCTTTTTCACCTCCCACTGCTATAATACATACACTAAAGCTGCATTGTACCTCCTACACAAAAAGATAAAGCAATAACCCAAATCTAAATATGTTACTTCCTCCGCGTATTTATCACGAAGCGATCGCTCTATTTGTAAATCTATTACCACATCCCAATACCTTAATACCGCTGATAACCGGATGTTCTTTACATAAAGTGTTTACGTCAAAGGGTTCTTATCACCGAATAAGTCATGTACGAGCATAAACATTTCCACGAGTTGAAGCACTCGTAGTAATCGTACACGCTCCCGTGTCCCCTATCATCGCATCTAAATTCGGAGAATCCAAGGTAAAACAACAACGTCACAAGTTTCAAAATATGTACGAAACATAATGTACGAGTATCTGTTACGTGGAAACCATGACACTGACCTTGGAACTAATCAGAACGCATTTATTCGGCCTCTTGATTTTTGTTTATTTATTTTTGCCTGAGAATTAGAATTAAATTTTTTATTTGCTCTTGCTTTTCAATCCTACTCGTACATATTGACCTCTCGAGACCGGCGAAAGCAACACAAAAGAATACGTGGGAACGGCCCACTATCTGTGGCGTCACATTGATCCAAAAATTTCGCCAAAAATTCGTGTGGGTATCCATTCATTGAGAACGTTTTTGCCTTGCTAATTTTTTTCGTATGATACCTACTCGTAAATCAAATTATACAAAAAGCCCTCACAACCACACGGGCAGGGCTCTAATGTTCTGACGCCAGATTGTGTATCTTTTGTTTTGTTTTTTTTTTTGGAATAGCACATGTTTTGGTAACGTATCCGTAGCCATTTGGGATGGTTTTGGCCTCTTCGCGGGCATAAAGAGACACAAGCTACGACCATAGATACTCTCGGGAACGCACTATGTCATATTTCATCATATTCATATTCGTAGTCGTATTCGTATCTACTCCCATTCAACCAATTCAAAAGTTGTGAGCTTGTTCGCTTTGAAATTCCTCTTTATACTTGGACTTGCCTCTGTTTTGATTGATTGAATTGGGGATGGGAAATTAGGGAGGCGACACAAAGGTGGAGCTGTTGTCTGGAAGCGCTTGAACGTGCGTGTAAATTGATGTTAACTAGGCAGACAGAGAATAGTCTCTTTGTCTCTATATTAAGAACAACAATAGCGACAAACGATGGCTATTCAAGGAAACGTCATAATTCTAGCGTGCCTACATCGTACAGACACAGAGATATGACTTCTCAGATAGATACGTAAACCAAACAGAGTCGACCCGTTTTTTAGGTGCCAGAGGAGGAGTACGAATACTTGTATTTGGTCGATAACCTCGTACACTAAAACCATCAACAGCCAGACAACTAATTGTGTATAATTAGACGAAGTTTTTGTAGAATTGAATTTTATTTATTTTTTTTTAGTATGTCGAAACGGTAATTTGATTTTCTAACAACGATAGACAAATTGTATATACTTAGTTGTAGTGGGGAGGGATGTTTTTTTTTCATGGTGTTTCGAGGGGGATGGTGACTAAGATGGCTTCCACCGCAACATGCCCAGAACAATTAATCGAATACGTTGACGTATTAATGAGGAAATTAAGTTTACGACGAATACATACTCACATTCGGGTATCTGGGTTATTTGGGATGAGTTCATGTCCATATATGCGAGTATGTATGTATGTATATCGCCAGCAGGTAGTAATGTCGCTCTGTCTGTGTTGACGTCCGGTGTTTCTATAAATGATGACTTTGAATCGGATTCAGCACTGTGCATTCGATGCAATCTGAGATTGTTTCTAAAATTAGAATCTACACTCAATGGAATCTGAGTAAATGGGAATTTCGCAAATTTTTCGATAAACAAAATACAATTTGTGTGTCATTGAAGTCTCAAAGTAAAATGGGACTAAGGGTGACCATGAGCTGGCACTATAGTATGACGAAGACTTCCAGAAGCTTATCATGCAGATTGCTTATACTCAAGATCCAACAAGAAGTTGTTTTAGTGTTTGTCACCTCGGTGTTTGAAAATAGTGCCTTTCTTTTTATTTGCACTGAAAGTTATATTCCGAAGGCCTTCCCCATGGATCGTAGGCCCACTGATATCCTTAATCGCAGATTTTCAGCTAAAATCTAAACAGCCACACCTGGTAACAAACAGACTAAATCTCTTCCTTAGTCTTACAACTTTTGCAGAAGTCGTTGTGATGCATATCCAAGCATTCAGCATGTATACTTACTCGTATGATACCGTGCTCTGCTATATCATCATAGTGGCTAATTTTAAATGCAAATTGTGATGTCTTTTTGCTGTAAATCGGTCCTATTTTGCACGTGTTAAGTTGAAGACAGCTCGACTGATGTTATCACTTCAGTGGTCCATTGTATCGCTGACAATTTCCTCATTGCCTGGGTTGTTATCCATCTGCGATGGTGCCCAGGGCGAATTAGCATTCGACATCTCATTCAGAGGATTCTTGCAAGCTTCTACAATTCTTGATCTGATTTCGCAGAGCCTTATCAGTTGACTGACTGACTGTCAGACAATATGATTCTGACCATTCGATGATATAATTCTCAATAATAGTTTTTTTTTTTAGTTAACTTTCAGAATATTGCAGCGAGTCCCAGTATTTTAGAACCAACAGCGTAGAAAGCCAATTGCTTCCTGTTAATGATTTGAGTAATATCCGGCTCATTTCTGTCAGTGATCCTATGTTAACGAAGTAAACAATCTCTGACACCCCCTGCAACGGTCTTGCGATTTTTGCGCTTAGAATTGATGGAAAATTGTCCGATATTGGCAAGATCTTGGCCACCAGAATGAACCTCGCTTCCTTTTTGGAGCCTGTTATAGTTACAGCAGAGGTCGATGTGAGATCTTCTAAGCTGCCTAGAGTCTCGTTTTTACTTGCATATAGTGTTGAACGTTCCTTCGAGGCTTAAATCATCCAGTGTAGACTTCTACAACACACATTAGTGGTCGACTGTTATCCATTCCTGGTGCCTTCTAAGGAGCAAAAGATTTGATTGCCAACCTATCTTGTGTTTACGAAATATTTTGTTTACCAAACTCGTGTCCATGCTGGCAGTGTTCTCCGGAATAGGAGGGCTGAAAGTGAGTGCTCATGTATAAGGATGTCTAGTGTATTTTCACTTGAATCAATTGATAATATATGTCGGTAATGAGGTCGTAGTCAACATTTTCTTTAGACAAGATATCCTTGCAGAATATCCCTCAGAAGTGAGTTTCTCTTGGCGAGTTTTACCTCTTTTTTCAGTTGTCCCACACTTTTTGCAGATGGATTTCCTATAGCGAAGTTGAATGCTCCCGAAAAGCTTGTCGACGCATCAAAGTATTTTTTTTTTATTTTACAAAGCCCAACCTATGCTGACCCATATATTCGGAAACTATAACTTGGGCACTTCTTGAGCAGAGTCATCACTACACCTTTTACGCCAAAGTTGCTTGAAGCAAAGATATGGGTTCGACTGTTAAGGAGATGTCGTTTGACCAGGTCATAGCCAACTTTTCCTTGGCAGGTGTCTTGCAGTATTGAGATCGGTGAGAAGCTTACAATCGGTAACCGGAAGTTCGACATTTTAAACTCCTAAAATCTTCAGAATTATCTCAGAATCAGAAGTCTAGAATGGGGTGTAAGCTTAGCATTAGGCCTATGAAGAATCTTATCCTTTTCATTGGCAATCCTTACCATGACTCCCGATGACAGTTTTACCGAAACTCTTTTAGGGTCTCAGAAAAGGTTTTGAAGTATGTTTACTTCGGAAATCTTGTCGATATATTTGGACCGTTTTGGGGCACAGCCACTGGTATACCCCTTGCCGCGTCTCTTGAGATTTGGTCTCAGAGGTTTGGTCTTTGCTTCGACAGGTTTCACGTAAAGTTTTTGTGTGGAAACTCGCGCGATTTTTTGATTTTTGGTGGTAAGACCAGATGTCACCATTGTAGGCAGGTGCCTGCCGTGAAGGCTCAATCATACGGTATGTCTTCGTACGAGATATCACAACATTTGTATTTGTACCACCACCAGTACCAGATTCGAAATCATGCGGAAGGCACGATCTTCCCCTTTCGTGAAATGGTCGAGGCCTATCTAATATCTCAGCCATTCCCGGTTGCAGTGCAAATCTACATCGGGCAGACCAATCAGTTCAATAACCACCAACACAAGACGTAGCACGCTACAACATATGCTGAATCATGAGATGTCCAAGCTCCAGTCGGTTTATTTTCTCCGCGATTTTGGGTATAACCTACAGCCACCACGATCCTCCCACAAGGCGTCAACTCCTAGGAATGCCTTCCGTGGTACCAGAATATAACATAGCTTTCGGGCGAGTTTCGCAACTCTGTGGTCACTTCCACTTCGGCACTATATACCCCAGTACCAGCGGCCTTTAGTCCAACCTTAAATTAGTCTATAATTGCGCCAGCTAGCTACGACGGAAAATTTCAATTGCAAAGCTATGCATGAATTTTTCGAATTTTGTTCTGTCAACGAGAATACCGCTAACATCGCAGGCCACACCACCATAGCTTGCAAAATCCCTAACATCTGAATAGGCTGGACACAAACACAGCCCTCAGAGGCAGCTACGCATGAGCAACCTGTCATCTCGCTAAAGCCTCTCTTATGCAAAAACCTCGATATATCACCTCCAAGTCAAGGGGAGGTAACCCCAACAGCACATGTAATGCATCCGAAGATACGGTAGCCAAGCAAGGCCACTCTCTCGCAAGCGAAAATCTTCTGACGACCACACTTTAACATTACCCTCTCTTACTAAGCCGATGCCCCAAATGTTACACAGACAACAAAAGGTCATCGTACACACTACGGCTGGTGAGTCCCCAGTCCAGTATAGTTCTGTCCAGTTCGGCCACCGCAATTTCTCAGTGATTCATAGAAACGAATAAATCTAATAGATCTCTACGGAAGACCAATCCCTTTCCGCCTTCTTACCAAGATGGTCTAAACGGATGACGGATTTATCTTCCTTGTGCCAAATAGACACTAAAAGCTTTGCTAAAGTTAATGTTGTGCAGATTTTCTGTAACCTTAAGGATCTTATTAGTTTCAATGACAGCGAGTGGTACCGGATATTTAGCTGAGGCCCATTCTGAGTGATCGACCTGGACGGAGTCCCGCATTACTCAAACAAGGCTTATTGATCCAGCAATGCTACGGTAACTGAACCATCGTACACGATGGAACTATTTTCAATACCAGGCCTTCAACCAGGCTAATCCTAGGCATGGTGCGAATGGCACCTTGGTCCAGCTCAGGGGATGGGAATGGATTCCCAGCAAAACAGAGGATGGTGGGGAACAGATGACATGGTTGCCTACCCCTTAGTTTTACAAGCAGATAACTAAAGTAAAGGTTTTGGTTCTACTTTGGTTCAAAAACCGCAAGGTGGTAAATCGTTGATCAGTCTTAATTTAATTAGTTTATAGTATATTAAGTGTAACATAATAACCATATAATGATACGCCTCCGCAGAGACGCCGTACAGTGCGTACCGAAGAAGCTGTTGCTGCCATGGAACGTAGTATTGAGGGGATCCGAATGAGTCGATTCACCAACGTGTACAGCAATTGAAGCTGTGTCCATCCACTTTATGGAGGATTTTGCTGAAAGATATTGGTTTACGGATAACAAGGTCTAGCTCGTGCAAGAATTGAAGGTGCTCGACCATTGTTCGCGTCGGCCGGAAGCGAGATTGCTTTTGATCCTCTTTTTTCAATATAAAATTTCATTTAGCTATGAAGCTTATTTTCGGTTGAATAGCTACGTCACCAAGCGAAATTATCGCAATTGAAGTGAAGAGAATCCACAAGACGTTATTGAAACGCCCTTACATCCACAAAGAGTCACTATTTGATATGTTTTATGGGCTGTTGGAATCATTCTTCAAAAATGATTCCGGTCAGGATGTTACAGTCAACGGAGAGCTCCAATCTATGACTACTGACTTTCGTTCCCCTATTCATCATTAATGTTGAAGAGCTGTGGTTTCATTAACACGGTTCAACATGCAACACAACAACACAGCCCGCAATCCAATAATTCTTGATTGTTTTCTGTAGGGATATGTGAAGTCGCTTGTTTACGCGCCGATAGAGCAGAAAAAGTCCAGAAGCTAATATTCCACGCCACAATAATGACTCAAAAAAGTGGTCGCTAATTGGACTTTCAGATTGCAAGAGGACAAGAAGTTTTGTTAGAACTAAAGGTTCTAGCCAGCAGTAACCTAAATAGTGAATGTAAAGAACTATGCAAGATGGATGCTCAACCTGTCTTAATCAGTTAAGGAGGTCGTTATTGTCATACAAATGATATATGTACTCGTACATATCTTAGATAAGCAGGACCACTGTAGTGCCGGACAAGACCTACTTACTGGGGGAATGTAACAACTCGTAAACAACATCAACTTGTCAACATGAGTGATACAACAGTTTTAAAGAGCGCCGTCTTAAGAGCACTCAAAATTCTAAGTCTGATATGTCTGGCCTTACCTCAAAAGGCCTCATGTTCTAATAATTACTCTCCAGATAGTAAGAAAAGTTTATTAACAGTTAAATTGTGGTAAATGTACTCGCTCCACTTACTCGTATAATAAAGTAATAGTGGCACTGCAGGCACTTTAAGATACGAGTGCATAGTCGTATATTCACTGGCAACTGCCTTTTAACTGGAACACCACTGTGAATGTTTCTCGTAAGTAGGAAGTGGTAAGGTTTCTATGAAGCTGTTATTGTGAAATATCGGGCGGGCACCAGCTCATGCACTGATACTCGTTTCTTGTAATTTTGGTCCCTTGTCAAACAACTTTTTCATACCGAAAACAAATTGTATATCCCTAAAGTAATATCTGTCGAATTAACACCGATGATTACCGCTTTTACCAAAACTCGAATGAATTGCAATTTTTTATTTGATCAGTTAAAACCAGAAAATACGAAATGCAGCACCAGTTGTATTCGCAAGAGTTTAGGTTGTATCTACGCGTATCTACACCACTGGTACTAGTTCGAAAGATGTAAGATGTAAGTCTGACTGCATGTTGATCGAGAATTACTCTCCAAGAAACTGAGTTATAGAAAAATAAAATAAGGCTATCCATTAAGTTGGTTATTAATTTAAATTTTAATTGGATAGTCAATTAGCTGGTTAACACCATATAGTACTTAGCAAAAACCGAGTCTTTTACTCGTGTACTATTATCATCCATCATCCGTGGTTTGCTGGGACCTTTTTGCGAATATTAGTGGTTAACATCACGAGCAAAGATACAAAATGTGATCCCAATGGTATCTGTGATATTTCTTCATTTGTACTCCACACATACGAGTACGTGTACTCGTGTATCGGAAGCCACACTGGTACGTGCTGATTAGTTCTTTTATGCGTTCACACGATACAGGTTTTTCTCTCCTTCCCTAGGACAACCTGCAGATTTTTTATTTTTTTTTTTTAATTTTCTGATTCAGAAATGTGTTTATAGTTAGGTTTTTTATATTCGACCATTGTTAAGCAGTTTTTTTAATGAATATTCTTTTTCTTCTTTCTTGCAGGTAAGTCAACAGAAAACTAAACATTTTGGAACGTGAGTATCTATGCATGTAGTTTTGATGCTCAAGGCTTGGAGCTTGGCTTGGCAGGTCAAGAGGGCATAGGTCGTAGCACAAGATTCATTGTAAATCCTCTCGAATTTATGGCGTACCTATTTTTTCCATTAAGAACATTTGTATGCATTGTGAACGCAGCCTTAATCTTTTTTTTTGTGAACTGTCATTAATATTTTGCTTACCAATGTCTATCATGGATCAGTACTCGAACGAGCGACGTTTACAAATTATTAAAATTTATTACCACAATTTAGAGTCGGTGGACCTAACTTTAAGAGCGCTAACGCCAATTTTCGGTCGCCACTGGACTCGCAAATCGTAATTTGGTGCAAAAATTTGAGTCTACATATTTCGCCGTATTTTTTCGTTGGTGATGATGGCCGCTACGTTATAATGGGTCAAAATTGTCAAATTGTCAACAAAAAGAATACAGGAAAATTGCAAATTAAAAGATTATTTCATGTAAATGTTGACCACGACTACGTTTTAAATAGTCCATAGGGAAATTTTGAAACACTTTTTCAAGTGTATTGACTACACTCGATGTTGTCTTCCAAAGCTGCGATTGACTATGGTTTATCGGCATCATAGATGAACTAACATAGATGGCAAACTTTCCAGATATTGGAAAACCAAAACCCGCTTTCCACTGACCGCCTCTATCCGTGTGACCCTGTTTGTAGATAAGTATCAATGTTGATTTCTCTCTCATTTTACACAAAACTTGCCTATTTTACTCAAAAAACGTCATCCACATTACACACACATAGTGAACTTGAACTTGAACGTGCAATTCGCTCGCATTCTTGCAAATTCTGGCAGGTTGTAGAGATGTACAATGTCAGTTACAGTGTGTCTGTGTGAGGATTAAGCGTTTGTAAAAGTAGTAATAGAGCTTGCCATCTAAGTTAGTTCATCTAGGATCGGCATAGACGAGTGATTTGACATGTCCCATAAAAAAATAGTCTAAAGGCGTCCACTCGCACGGCCAATTCACCGGTCCAAGACGAGAGATAAATTGCTCACCGAATTAATTTTTCGATTGGTCCATCGATTCGCGTGACGTTTGGCGTGTAGTGTCGTCTTGCTTTAACCACACGTCGACCAGGTGCAGCTCATGCATTTTGAGCAAAAGAAAGTTCGAAATCATAGCATGATAATTCCGCCGGACCATAAACCGCAGCAAACAGTGCATTTTTCCGGGTGCATTGACAGCTCTTATATTGCCTGAGGTTGCTCATACCAAATACGGCAGTTTGGCTTATTAACATACCTATCCAACCAGAAATGAGCTTCGTCATTGAACACAATTTTTCGGTAAACAAGCGGATCTTCCTTCAGTTTATCTAAGGCTCACACACCGAAAATTCGAAGCTATGGCAGGTCGTTCGGCTGTAGTACTTGCACGAGCTGTACTCGTATTGTGTAAGGTTTTACTCGTAGATCCTTGCTTAAAATCTTCCACGTAGTCGAGTAATACAATCCCAATTGATGCGAACGACGACGAATGGCCAAATCACGGTCTTCATTAGCCCTGGTGAATAGAGCAGCAAAATTTTCCTCAGTACGGGTAGGTGGCTTGATGTCCAATAGCGTGAAATTGGTGCGAAATTTGGTCACTAAGGCTTAAAAATGGTCGAAGTGCATAAAAAACGTTTTTCACAGAGCACGAATTTTGATAATAAAATTCACGTTGTTCGGGCGTAAGTCTTTCCACGATGAAATGGCAATGCTAACTGAACATGTTTGACTTTGACATATGTCACGAATCACGCGTGAGCTGTCAAAAATAGAACACTGAAAAACCAAACAGCAAAAAAAGTCACCATCATTAGATAATGGAAATTGCTATCGGGACATGTAGAAACCTTAGTTTTGGCCGCAAATTACGTGCCCTCAACATTGGTGAAATGTGGTTTTAACAGGATGGCGCCATTTGCTACACAACGTGCCAAACAATAGAGCTACTGAAGCTAAAGTTTGGTGAGCGTGTTGTCTCATGAAATGGACCAGACAATTGGCTCCTCGCTCGTGCTGTTTGGCACCGCTGCACTTTTTTCTTTGTGGCTACGTCAAGGCATTGGTCTACGCCAACAAGCCAGACACGTGTGACTTGCTTAGACCCAATATTGAAGGCGAATTTACCGGAATATCGGCCGAAATCTGTGGACGAGTGATATAAAATTGCCTCCAACGAATCCATCGGTGCAAGCGCGCTCGTGATGGACATATGCATGTAGTCGAGTTCTATTCATAATGGTATGAGATGTATAGGGTTTTTCAATAAGGACTTTACAACTTTTGTTTTTAAATAAAAAGCAAACCATTTGAGATATTTTAAAAACTTTATTATCGGCTTGCAGTACAATCAAAACATTTATGAATGGACTTCGTTCGTTCATATGGCCACCGGGGGCACGTTTGCAGCGGTCGATTCGTTGGACCCACTTTTCATCGATCTGGCCACAAATTTCGGCCGAAACGGCCACTATTTCGCGTTCAATGTTGGCTCTGAGCTCTTCCAACATCGTCGGCGTGTTAGCATAAACCAATGACTTAACGTAGCCCGACAGAAAATAGTCAAGCGGCGTTAAATCGCACGAACGAGGCAGCCAATCGACTGACCCATTTCTTGAGATAACACGCTCACCATACTTACTCATCAATAAATCGATTGTAGTGTGGCTTGTGGCATCATCCTGTTTAAACCACATGTCGTCCAAGTCCATATCTTATAATTCGGGCCAAAAATATTCGGTGATCATGGCGCGATAACGCTGACCATTCACAGTAACGTGACGATCGTTATCGTGATTCATGAAGCACATGTGGATTTTCACCCGACCAATAATGACCCATTGAACCAAGAATGAGCTTCGTCACTGAAGATGATTTTGCGATGAAATTCATCATTTTGACGCATCTTCTCCAGAACCCAATCGGAGAACGTACGTCGCTTCAAATGGTCCATCCGCTTCAATTCTTGAGTCAGCTTGGTTTTGTATGGTCTGAGCGATGCTCAATTCTTGTGAACGCCGTGGAATTAACTGATTTGGATCGTTTGCTACGGACGCCTGAACGGCAGCGATATTTGCGACACCATTGTCCAACCCATTGTCTCACTGACACGGCAACATCACACAATGAATATGTAGACTCAAATTTTTGCACTAAACTTGTTATTGCCTGTCTACTAGGGCGAGAATTAGGACCGAAAATTGGAGTTAACGCTCTTAAAGTTGCAGTCGCCGACTCCGAATTTCGGTAGAAAATTTTTATAATTTGCAGACGTTGCTCGTTCGTGTACTTTACCATGATGAAAATGTTGAGCTTACTGAATAAATTGACAGTGACAGTTTGATGATTAGTGAAAGAGTGCGTTTTATGGGATATCTCAAACAGTTTGTGTTTTATTAAAAGTGTAGAGTCCGTAATGAAAAACCCGATACTACTCGTATATTTAGTCAATTTTATTAGCCCTTTTGAGTCACCTGGTAATTCATCGGTACATCGGTTAAACGATCGAGCACACATACTCCGCTGTAAGACCTTCGTAAGCTAAAATCTCCCTCTCGGGTTACCATCTCTCCAGCTTGGTGTATCACCTTATCTACCTTTTTTCACATCAAAGGATTCGGTGAGATTGTTTCCGATCCGATGTTTAGAAGGCTTTCTAAAACTAGACATGGCTCTGTATATCTCGACCAAGTTATGTCCTTAAAACCTCCGCAGCTAGATCGTCCCATTCTTGTCCAGATGCTATTTTTATTACTTCATTTTAACAGAGATCTATTTGTAGCCTTCATCGCCCAGGTTGAATTGTTTGTTCTGTCTGACAGCGGAATCTGGTTTGGCATTCAAATTTAACAGTCTGCAGAAGTAGTTCCTAATGTTTCCAGTACTCTCTGCGCTAGTATAATACTATTGCTTGCAGCTGCATTCTTCTGTTCGGGTCTTGTTGGCTTGATTGTTCTTTTTACCTTTTGGTTAAACTTATGAACACTTGTTCTTTGAGAAGTATCTATTAATAATCGTCGACCTTACTTTTAACATAGACCCTAATTAAGAAGATCTTGGCGGCCAATGGGTGTCTCCGAAACGCGAAATTACTCAGCCAGAATAACTCGATTGTTTCGCGACTTGTATGGCATGTAGCACGAGATCCTGCTGAAAGTAGAAGTCGTCCATATCCATACACTCGAGCTCGGGCCACAAAAAATTGTTAACGATACTCGTATCTCGGTAGCGCGCTCCATTCACCATAATGGCTTTTCCAGCCTCATTTTCGAAAAAGTACAGCTCTACGGCACCTCTGGTCTATAAATCGCACCAAACAGGTGCTCGTTTTGAGTGCATTGGTAACTCCTGGATCACTCGTGGATTGTCGGTGCCTCAGATGCGGCAATATTGCTCATTAACGTAGCCTCCAATGTCATCATGCATGCTTTTCAGGACCCAATCCGAGAACGTACGACGCTGCTGTCGATTAGAAGATATTGTGTTGAATAAATAATCCCCATGTGTCTACTTTATAAAGCAATACGCGTACGTTTTAGAGACCTTTCAACAACTGTTGAACCATTTATTTGTCCGATCTTATGCTTTCTCGTAAGAAATCAAGAAATGTTTTACCTCTTCTTAGTATTTGACAATGATTTCGACTTTTTAATCAAGGAAGCCGTCAATTGTCACGGCATCGTCATCTATCTCATCACATATTCAAAACTGGGCCCTAGTACCAAACCTTGTGGAACATCACTTACTCTGTTGGAATCTATCTTTGGCTGCGAATTAAAGAAACTGTGCTGATCTCCTTTAAGTCCACTGCTGATTTGACTGCAGACTGCAGGATGTTATAATACTACGAGTAGTTCAAAAATGTTCCTACCGTGTCAGGCATGCAGAGAGAGAGAGAGAGGACGATAGGACAGAGTTCTGACAAACTTCTTCTCGCAGGCAAGCATTGTTCTTACATTTCAATTACTGAGTAAGGTTTTACTTCTGCGGTCTGCGGTCTTTAATTCTTGGTTGGCCCTTTCACAGCGATCCTAATTGATCTTAGTCAATCTGTCCCATTTGGGTCATCAAAATCACCTTTGTTTTTGTTTCCAAATTTTCAACAACAGTTGGTCCTAAGTGTGTCAATGTCTATTGCATTAGATAGTGATCGTGCAGGCTTTTGAAATATTATGACTTCCTTGGTACGTATATGTAAGTATATGCCAGTTAGTTATGTATATGTTAACGCGTCAGGGTATCGTTACTGAACTTGATAAAACAACGCGTCATGCAGAAATGTCAACACGAAATATGAGTCATAGATTGGTTAAAGCTTGATAAAAAGGAGCTACCGACCGATTTGGACTCAGTAGATATGTTTTAAGCTAAACTGGTCAAAAGTATTAGTGGTGAATAGATTTAAGCGTCTTCTTTAATGGCCGACCTACGATAAGAGTAGAACAAAACATAATCCGCTCAGATATCGCCAGAATCACGGCGACAACCACGTGCATTGGCCAATTGGAGACCATGCGGCCAAGCTAGGAATCCCATTAAACCCCGCTGCTGCACTTGCGATATATGAGAAGGAAACTTTCTCACATTTCCTCTGCAAATGTCCGGCACTAGCAAGAGCCAGTTTGCGTGCACTAAACCAACCTTAATGACATCTAGGGTAAAGGGATCCGAGTTTTCTTAACTCCACAGGCTGGATGTGGGAATCAGATCAGATTATCTGAACCTACTTTAAGTAGCTTTGCGAGGAGACCATCAGGACCATTCGCCTTAAATTTAAGCTTGGATTTATACTCATTTTATTTCGATCAGAAGAAGGAAAGTCTTGGCAGACATTATGACACTTTTCTTTTTCTGTCTTTCTTTCTTATATTTCGCAGATCCGATTCGATTCTTTTTGAATAGCACATCATTCAAATGGCTGTCTCGGCTTCGCTGGCAGTGCTTCAAGCGGTCGGTCCAATTTTTGATGACTCGGTCCAATATACGCGGCGTTGTTCCGGCAATAACGTGTCGAATGTTGGTCTCGAGCTCGTCCCAAGTGATTGGCTTGTTAACGTAGACTAATAACTTGGCGCAGAGAAAATAATCAGCGGCAGTCATTGAATGCTCGCCGTGAGATAACCCAGTCGCCAAATTTCTCCTTCAAAACTTCGAGCGTTGCGTCACTGGTATGGCATGTAGCGCTGTTTTGTTGGAACCGACGTTGTCGAGCTCTGACCACAGAAAGTCGGTTAACATCGATCTATACCTGAGATCATTGACGGTAACGGTGGCTCTTTCCTCATTTCGAAAAAAAATAAGGTCCGATGATGGAGCCATGCTATAAATCGCACCAAACAGTCAATCTTTGTGGATGCATTGATGCTTGGCCGAGCACTTGTGGATTGTGTTCGCTCCAATAACGGCAATTTTGCTTGTTGGCATAGCCGCTGAGCCAATAGTGGGCCTCAGCACAATCTTATACGGATGAAGGCCTAAGTCCAACCACAAAATAAGCTGGGTTGAATATCTGGCGATGCCGATCGGTCTTTTTCGACACTGGCCACTACGGCGGCTACGTTTTCTTCATTTCGCACCAATCTCTGTCTGGCTGGTGGGTTAAGATCCAAAGGAGTGTACTCACGCTCAAATTTTTCCACACTGAAGCCATGATGACGACCGACCTCACTGCGAAATTCACGTTGCATATTTACAACTGAGCCGGAACTTCGATAAATTTTTTGGTAAATTTCCGCACATTCGTCAAGCGTGAAACGATGCATGATGAAATGGCAAACCTTACTGAGTATTTTGACAGCTGAATGTCATTTGACAGCTGTTGAAACAAAACAATTTTAAAAAACTACGAGTATCATTGCTATCTGGTCACCCTATAGTGTATTGCAATCAGAATTGCGTAAATGGTATCTCCGGTTGGATGATAGACACAAGTTTTCTTAACGAGTAGTGACATTTAATGCTGTCGTCCTACAAAAAGACTCCAGCGTCACATCGGAGATCGGTTTTCAAGACATTCGTGAAAATCAGACAACATTCCTTTCCTGGCTTGGATTCTCGCTGAAAACATTTCTGGCCACACGAAAAGCTGATTTCGTATTTTAGAGTGCCGTTACTCCTTGGTTCTTTGAGCTCTAGCTAACATTCTCGTTCCATGTCGCTGTCCTTAATAGGTTTTCATAGATCGTCGGAACCACCACCACTGTGAGAGACAGTTGGCCGACTCAGAACAAAATTATGAACTCTACGCGTATGCCTCTAATTCGGGTTTCAATTTACATGTTGAACCCTCAGAAGTAAAGGACATGCGTATGGAAGGCCTGTCAAGATTGTTTGCTTACATACATACATTTGTTTTAAAAAAAGAAAGCGTTGATTTAGATTGCTCTTTAAGGTGCGGTTTTAGGTTTTAAAAATGCAACCTTCCATAATTATCGAAGTAAGATGCAGGCTACAGGCTATAGTTCTATGGGTATAAGGATAGATATTTCGTTTAGAGCAAAAGAGAAATAGTATCCTACGTAGTCTAGGCATTGTTCTGCTGATTCCTTTAGAGGGCATTACGAAATGCTACTTGGAAAGCTTGAAATCTAACATGTTGTTCCACCCTTTGAATGTGTGCAACCAAGAGTGAACAAGTTGAATGAGTAATATTGGTTTAGTATTGTTTTGTGAATTATTTGGAAATTATGCTGTGTCTTCATAAATACAGACCGATGAAACGATTGCATACACGATCAGTCAGCAAATTACTCTCGGCCTTGCCCTTAAAATAGTCAATTACATTGCCAACAAGAGTAGTCAAGGAGGGCTGGAAGATCTCTAGGCTTTTCACCGTTTTTTTTTTTTTTTCTCTAGAACTTACTTATATCTAAGGTTCGTCCTTGATATATCGATGAGAAATAAATCATACATATGTATGTTTGTGTGTATCCACTTATGAAATAATTTTTCCCGCCCAAACAGTGAATACGGACATCCCTTTGAGTTAATCACCCCCCGAAGAGCTTCACCTGGAGCTCAATTTTCAATTACCAATATCATGCTGTTCGAATTCCTTCACTTTCAGTTCTCTGTCCACCATATATAGCTACAATTTTCATGTGTACTCGTTAGTACACCATGTATTCGTATCTATTAAGAGTGAGAAAGAGTATCTTAAATAGTGAAACTCGTCATCGTTGTCATCCCATATCTCACCAGTCATCAGACGTTCTCTTGCTTATCCCCCCCCCCCATGCAATGGCACAAGTTTTAGATTCCTTTAGCCGCCCCCCTTCCTTTTCGTTCGCCCTGATTCGTTTTTGTTTTGTGACATTACTTGGTGAAGGCAAGCAACTCCAAGCTACAACTATGCACACGTACTCATAGATACGAGTACCTAGTAAAAATAGCTGCCACACAGTATCTAGCCACACTGTAGTCGTCAATCTCTACAGTGTCTCTATAGCTGGGATAGCAAAAACCGATAGAGCAATAGGAATAGCAAAAACCAAGAGCAATAGCAGCAAGCGCACTGCACCATTCTGCGTACGTGATTTCACGTCTCAGTACAATGGTCGAATGTGATGTAAAACCACAAAAAGCAAAAGAAGACGAAGAGCAATAAGAAGACAACAAAACGAAAAAAATAAAATGAAAAACTAAAATGAGAAAAAAAAAATAAATGAAAACCGTTCTAAATTGTGCATCACAACCAAGTTCTCTACAAGACGGATATTGACTAATTACACCTGCGTGACAGTGAGAGGTTCCACAGCAGACAAGCAACTTCCTGCAACAGTGTTGCCGAAGAAGTAGGCTACTCCCTTCCACCCTCACCAGTACTTTCATCTATTGCTTTCTCTATTCCTGGAATTATAGGTACAGTAAAATGGGAAACATGCAGGGATTTCCCTTTGCTGTATCTACATACGTGTACATGAATATGTGCTCCTCTATTCCATGGCACTTTCTGTATCTCCGACGAATATTGCTTGCGCGCAAAGGTTAATGGCCTCCATGTCGGAGTCAATACCGCGCGACGACGACGACGATG
Organism: Volucella bombylans; assembly: GCA_949129095.1. Classification (NCBI taxonomy): domain Eukaryota; kingdom Metazoa; phylum Arthropoda; class Insecta; order Diptera; family Syrphidae; genus Volucella; species Volucella bombylans. The sequence goes on along the minus strand of OX422144.1, from coordinate 126,423,898 downwards.
ATGATGATGACGACGAAGTCTACAGAAGAGATGGCCCACCACATACCAGGCGACGACAAAGCAGGCAATTCAAATGGCATTTGTGTTTTGTTCTCCTGGAGTAGATAGGTGCACATAGAAGAAATAGATATGAAGGGACGAGGAGAAAGAGAACGAAAAGAAAGAAACTCGCTCCATAAAGGTAGTAAAATCAACACACGCACTCATACAATTACACCTGAAAGTATCTACCAGTTAAATCCAGCATTGCCGCCATCAAATACTTTATTTAAAAAAAAAAAATGTTCAAAAATGTTCAGATGGGATGACAGCTGTTTTTCTCTTTGTTTGTTCGCGGAAATCGTAGAAACTGCTACTACTTTTCGACTTTACTGTTGCATAGAGAATTCATTCCTCTAGACTTTGAGGTGATTGAATATGAAAGTCCTTGCAGATGTAATAATGAGTCGGTCTGTTCGAAAGAAAATATCAAATACAATCCTATGTCATTGCTGAGGGTTCTTGTGCTAAATCGGTGAATAGCTGGTGAATAGAAGTCCTTCGATCTTTTCTACTATCTAGAGAAGTGTGAAGACCAGTTTGGTGGTAGAATAACCTGTCGGTGACCACAATATTTGGACTACTATCGACTCGTTTGATTTAGAAGTGTGTAGATGCGCAAATGTGTAGATTTTGAATGTTGTGGTGCGCCTTACGAACCAATTTAGCTCTGTTTTGATACTATAACACTGGAGTCTCTTCGAGAAAATATTGAGCTGTAGGCTGACGTAATGGGAAGAACACAGCGAGCTGTCCATGGGGCGTCTGTGACTATTGAAGCAGAAACGAAAAAGGAAAGAAAAACGCCTTCAAAACGCCACAATGAGCAAAGTTGTAGAGGTAGTAAGGGACGTGCAACGATGCAAGCGTGGAAATTATGTAAATCATGGAAATCATCTTGTCTATCGGTGTTTCTTATGTCTTAGAAGGCAATTGAGTAGTAAAGCACTCCCTCGAGCAACCAAGCCAACTTAATACAAAAGACTGAAAATGCGAGTCCTGCTTTGACCATCACGAATGCGGTTGAAAATGCTCTCGGACGCACCCAGAGAAAAGTTCTTCGGGTAATTTTCAGTCCCGTTTGGATCAATGGAGAATAAAGGAGACGTTTCAACAGCGAACTATACGTTATGTACAGCGAAGCCGACCTCGTAAGACAAGCTCCGATAATCTGGCTTAGATGGATATGTCACCTTAAACGGATGGGTACGGCAGGGAAGGTGTTCAAATCCAGAAGCACAACTCAGGGAAGGGAAGATAACCTCAACCAACTTTGTGTGCGTAACTAAAGTCAGCTAGCAGAGGACCGCGTTAGTTGGTGAAGCATGTTTAAGGCCTGGTCCACCTCGGATAATAACACCATCTAAGCAGGTATATAAGTAAGAACCAGCAGGGATTATATTCAGATGTGGGTTTAAGAAAACTTTGTATGAGTCTTCACAATGTGCCCATGAGGTCGCTGAATAAAGATGATCCGTTTTTGGCAAGGTTAGGAGTCTTGTTCACTAAGATCATACCTAGTCTTGCTGTATGATTCTGGCTGGTCCAATGACCCCCTTGGATCATTACAAGTCGAAAAGTAAGAAGATCTGTGTACAAGTCCTTCTAAACTCCTGGTACAGACTTCTAGCCTCGTTTCAGGTACGTTCTTCCCAGGGAATCGTATGGTACAAGGTAGCCTAGGTGACTTCGATATTCTCCTGAAAATTTAAAGTTGTTCATCATAAACCGAGTTTTTTTTTCAAATTCAGCTCTATTTGGAAGACTGCAGGGTGATTTCGAGTTAATAGCATTGTCATTACGATGTCCAGCATCCATATAGTCAAAATCTGATCGGAAGCTGAAGAAGGTGAACCGGAAAAAAAAAATCAATAAGACGGACAGCATTCCATAACTTAAAAGTTTGATACGTAGTTCGCTTGGACCGCGGTTCCCATATTTAAGGCACTGTTTGGAGAAACTATACCAACCTGAGGCTTTGCTCATTTGAACCAGTTCAAGATTCATGTGGACGCAGAATAGATATGATTAGGGGACAAATTTGTCGGTTTCTTTGGCTTGGTTGGTGATATTTTCCGTTTCTGCGTTTTCCTCTTATGATGTAGTTTCTTGGCTTGAAATCATGAGCTATTCTGGAGGTATTTTGTAAAATTGTTGGACCTTGTTTTGGAAGGCAAACCTTTCTTTTGATCCGAGGGCCACTAGTATTTTTTTGTTCCTTTCCTAGCAGCGCTTTAAACTCATCCTCATTACCAAATCATTAGATCCTATACAGTGCTGCTTTCAGACCAAGGATACTGTTGGCGATGGTTTTATGTCGTACCATACTATACTCGTATATGTGTAGGTCCGGTACTTTACAGATTTTGTCAAGAAGGCAACGTTCTTTTCAATCTGAGTCTATCTTTGTGCAAATGGTCTCTGTTTACTTGATTTCGGTTCTAGTCTCGATATTCGTCCTCTGAATCTCCAATAGAATGGGTTGTACGGTGGTCTGAACTACAATATTATAAATTTATTCTGCCTTAAATCAGATGTGACCATTACTTGCCGCAGATCTTAGGATGTAAAACTTGACCTTTATTGCTGAGGCAATGCTTGTTCTTTTCTTTCCGATCTACGTGTTAAGAGCATCCAACGACGATATTTAATCGTACGTTTGTAAGTGGTATATGTTGGTTTTAATGCTCTCTAAGGCCACATTGCAGTATATGCATTGCATTGTGGCTCTATTAAAAGATTTGGCTAGACCTTATTCGTCAGTTGGACTAAGATTTACGACTTTCGCTGTTAACATTTCAATTTTCATAATTTTTGGAGTTAGTTAACAAACAGCTGACACGAAGGAAAATGCTTAAGCCTTGACATGCTAGTCTTTATTATACAAATGGTTGCAGTAGTAAGCTTTGGGATGCCAATTTCTGTCTACCGTGTTGCATGCCATTTGCCCGTTTCATAAATATGATAGAATGGAAACTACTTACTCTTAAGTTTCAAGGTTGATTCCACTTTATATGAGAGAGGTTTGCTAACGAATGGTTATATTGACTAGTATTTTTCTCCACACTGAGATTTGTGCAATTAGATACAAAGACTATTGACGGATCAGAAAAGGACAAGATCTAGCCATCTACAATATTGAAAGTCAAAGAATGTCGGAATGTCTTTCGTATCTACGACCTCTTCAAATCTAAACCTTCTTTGGTCAGATTCTGATACAACACGTAGCTGACGAGGAAGTACTCACTTTTTTCAAAAAATTTTGGAAATGAGTGTGAACACTGCTAGAAGAACAGACATTGAAAGTCCAGTCTATGAAAGTCCTGAATAAATTCCAGAATTGTAAACCAGCATAGAGGAGGTATCGCTCTTGACATTGCTTTCTTATTTGATTGAAAAAAAAAAAGAATTGTTCCTAAATGTCTACCCTGTGGCACTCCAAAGCTAGCAGATATGTTTCCAAATTTAACTTGATAAGAATATCTGAAAACCGACAGAAATAACAACTATGGAACAAATTGGTTAAGTGTCTATAGAGCTGATTGAATCCATAGAATCAACGGAATATATGATATTCTAAGCCACTCAAACGGCGCGGCAACAAAATCAGACATCTTTGATTGATATTCTAGCAAAAGCTTTTTCCACTGCACTCTTGGTGTACTCGTAATCACCGGGGAATCTGCAGTTCTAAGAAAGTGAATACCGTTCTCGGCGAATAACACTACAAATTGCAATGTGAAATGGCAATGCTGTTACTTATGTAGAACCAAGCAAACAAACGAACTAGACGAAAAACATTTCCTCCTTCTTTGGTTCGTTGTTGTATTCTATTTGTTCTTATCCGACCATTGATCCGTCAGTTGATGTGGTGTATAGGAGAATGTCTGCGCGGGCCGAAGGCTGGATCAAAGCAAAGGCAGACTGCCTGCAAAAGGCGACCTAACCTGTACTCTACCTTCTATCCTTTGGAATAAAAATAAATCTATTCCTGGTTTGTGGAGGATTGTTGTTCTTGGTTTTGTTTAGTCGCTTTTAGGGGATCCATCTGACTTTGGTTGGATTTGGGGTTTGGTGGTGATTTTTTTTTCCTTTTTATTATCTTCGTTTTTATTTCGGATGAATTTTGGTTCCTTCTTCGCATGAGAATGGCTTTTTTTTTATTGAATTTGTTTGTGTCATTTGGAATTTTGTTTCTACTCACGCGAACGTGTAAGTGTGTGCGATGAAGCAGCTGCAAGATTGTCTGTTCCCGAGCATTAGAAGATGCTTTGGCATTTGAATGAAACCAGGATTCAGAGTCAGGGAGTAGTCGAAGATTTCAACTTCTGATTGTGCTCTGTCCCTGTCGTCGTTCATCGTTGTTTGGCAGTTTTTTTTTTTTTTTTTTTTTTTTTTTTAGTTTATGCCACATTATTTGACGTTCATTACTTATGTGAGGATTTTGTCACTGAACCGCGTTTGTGGTAAAGTGATCAAAAGGATTTACTCCTATCCATATCTTTGGATAGATGATACTCAATTGGACTTTGGCTGAAAGTCGATGAAGCTATCCAACAAAAAAAACTGGACAAAGCATTGAATAAACTGAAACTGAAAGGCCAGTAGAGTATACCGAGCTGTGGGGGGGGGGGGGGGGGGAGATGTACAAAATGTAAGTCCATCCAACATTCAAAAGCAATGTTAGGATGTGAAAATTAAATCAAAGTTATTGCTCTTCCGAAATCGATTTACCTTTCGGCGGTGTTATGTTGCAGACCCAGATTTCATCTCTGTAATGTCGAGTGGGTTTCTGCGATTAAACTGTTATCGCATCCCAGTCGTAGATAGTACAATACAATGTCAGTGATAGGGTACTTAAAAATGTGAAAACTTGTGTCTTGTGATAGCAAACAATTTATTAATCCAGTGTTTACCCAGTTCTTATCACTAATAGAGGATCTGAGTTGTGTCTGCGGTTGGATAAAAAATTTTGTAAGGGCGATAAGAAATCTTAACTTCCTATTATAGGGTTCCTGCTCTCTTAAGCCGGCTAGGTCTTTTCCACGGCATAGCTTGATAATGGTAGGGAACAAATTGTTAACTGGTCTTATGTCAAAAAAAGTTTCAGATGTACAGCCGTGGATTCGCGATACGATACGGATTCGATCAGCTACATTTTGCAAGCGGACAGTCTCGAGACAAGTAGGAATCTTGCTGTTAATGTGACTTGAATCATGCGGCTCAGATGCTCCTGCAACTTCGACTTAAACCTAAATCGCAGGCAGAGTATTCGGACTTTTCGGTTGGGTCGCAATTGTAGCAGATACCGTGTAACGCCCTTCACCAAAGCGGAAGTTCATGCCCTACACAATGGCAGGATTGAATCTTAAACGTGATGGTACGTTTAACAATACATCTTTGGGTCAAAATTGGTAGAGTCTTTCGGCTGCGGGTTTTATTAGTTAGTCAACCTGTCCCCAGATCCGTCAAGGTGCTTTAGATGATACTCCTTGGGAATTTTTCAGTGGCAATTGCCTTGGCGCAGGTTTTTGCTATGGTACCTTTAAGAAAGTGAGAACTTACCATCAGAATCCCCATCACTGCAAGCCAATATACTATTTCAATCAAAGGCTATGATGCAGTGAGCTCAAATTTTATTGATTTATTGACTTAGCTCACTAAATGTCCATCTATGGCGATGTAGTAGGCAATGGTTCTAGGGTATGGAATTAATTTATGTGTACTTCACATACTAAACTAGCGGTGTGTTCTCGTTGGAGTCTGTCTGACTTTACAGGCAGTGTTCCGGTTATTGATGGTACTGTTATTACCAACTGCCTGTAACACAGTCGTCTTTCAGCTTCATCAATCATCGGGAATGCAGTTGGTTATGTCACACCTTTCTGGCATCACTTAATCTTTAAACCAACTCAGGAGGTTGGAATTTGAAGACCCTCATAGGTCAAGTGTAACGAGTGGAATCAATTCACTGTAATCTTCTTATTCTAGCTTTTTGGGATGTGAACATATTTTGAAACAGCTCATTAATGTTCTTCCCTCCATTCTCATTTACTCCTTTGTGTTCACAGGATCTTGTTTGTATACTAGAGTTGTGGACCCGAAATGCAGCCCCTAATCTGGAGGCCTATGCCGTTTTTATAGCCTGGACGGATAGACCGGGTAGAACGATGTTGGTAAACCCATTACTGCATATTAGAACCAATATTGCTCGTAAGGGTTCATCTGATGTATTTTTGCTCCAAGACTCTAACAAGAGTGTTGGTTCAGTCGTATGTGTCGACACTCGTACATATGTGTCTGGGTTTTTCCTTTCGGAGTTTGTGCTATAGCTGAAGAAGTTGTACATATCTTCTTCGAGGTCAAGATGCTTGCAAACTCAGTAGACATGCCACAGGCTGACATTTCTCATCCTTGCAGAGTGTTGAGACTCCTCACCCTTATACATAGATTCCATTATGTCGCATCCTTTTAAAGCGACAAGGTTCTTCGAACGGTTTTTGTCTGTTCTATGCCATAATGCGGCTTGTCATGTCCCATTTCTGTTAGACGCAGTCGATCTTTCATCGTTATGCCCTGGTTCCCAAATAATCTCGACATTTTTCTGATTGATTACGCCAACATTGAGTGTATATCAAAAACTGGAGCAGTGAATTGGCCACCGAGATAGCATGCGACACGCACAGGAAACATCCTTAAAATGTTTGCTCAAGACCTGGGCATTCGAAAAATTATTGAGGAAAGAAAGAGATAGGAAATATTGAGCTTGTCAAGGCATCCTATAAGCGAGTTGTACTGCTTAGGAAAATAATCACGATGTATCGGAGTACGGCCGAATGTGGGCTTTGAGGATGAACCAAAAAGCATTTATAACGAATCGGTTGAAGGTTTAAAGGGGGCGGAATGATAACTTTGTTGCAAAATTGGCATTGAAAATAGCGATAGGACAAGGTGAGGCAGTTGGTGTTGTAGGGTGTCAGTCGACCGGACAATATTGGTGTCATCTATGGGTTTCATCGCACGGCTCCTACAGCCCGTTCTACGGACCAACAGCAGGGACGTGAATCCGAGAACGAATATAAAAAGCAGAGAGTACTTTCGTGAGCAAAGAAATACATATACTGGTCCAGAAATTGTAGACAAGAAATCACTAATGAAAATTAAAAAGAGTGTCGCAGACAGAACGGAGCCCTGGGGCACACCAGCATTTATTTTGAAAATATCAGATTTACAACACTCCAAGAAAACTCGTCTTGAACAGGACGTTGAAGAAGGGATTTGTCGATCCCAAATTCAAGCATTTTCGGCAAAAAAAGCTTGATGCCAAGCTCTGTTAAATGCCTTTAATAGATTTAATAACATTGAATAATTACGTGTACGAGTACAGTTAGCCTCTATGACACCGGTTACTTCTTAAAACTAAAAAATAATAGAAAGTCAAGGCAACAAGCCCACAAAGTTTATGAAAAGAGACCACTTGACTAGTCTTTTGGTTGCAAAGATTATAGAAAAGTTCAATTGGGTGGTGGTGGGTCTACTTGTCGCATTTGTTGCACGGGAGAGTGAATCATTTAACCCGGACTTGAACCAACTTGGTATCTGTGTGTCACTTTGTAGTGTCAAGTAAATCTATGACAGCTGGAAACGGTCAACATTCGCCTGGTTGTGTGCCGTATTCGGCGAAGCATTTTAGTAGTGCGCCGGCTATGTTCTTGTACTTGTTCCTTCGCTGTACTTTGTACTTCGCTCAGCTAATTGGGCGAAATTCGAGTTTAAGTCATAGATCATGGGAGGAACCAATGATGGGCTGCTGCCACAATCCATTCCTGGATAAGCGATCTTTGTTATTTGGAGGAAAAATATAATTTTGAGCCGACAAATGATAACACCAATACTGCCGATGGACACTATTGGCGGAGCTGATAATGGAACATTCACACAAAGCTGCACGGTCCATTTAAAACTACCCTATACAAACTCTGGATGAAATCTTTTAGCAATTTAATAGAGGAATTCAATGCACGGTAGAAGCCATGTAGAGCAGTCGGTCTGTACGGTGGTACAGTTATGCGTGAATCGAAGAATTGCTCGATTACTTGCAGATCATTGCAGGAAGGTAGGTTTTCTGTCCGCTGGTACTAGAACTTGTGACACTTTCAAATGCAGTGACTTTATTTAGAGCAACTTGACACTGCACTGATGTTGCCTTACAGCTGTCTTCGCATGTAAACACAGTCTAAAAATCGTTCTAGGGGACTAACTTCTGGTCCACCTATTTCTTTGTGTGGACGGCATAAAATTTCAAGATCTTCGTAAGTTAGAAGAGTTGGAACAGTGGACTGTGATTTGCATTGCCCGGGCCTTGCTGATGGTTTCGGCATGATTTGGGATCCTGGCCAGTCGGATGTAGCTGGCGAAAGGATTGCTGCATGACCTGGTGACTGTGCCATTGGGTTTAGTTGAGGTAACAAAGCTAACGAACGCATAATGCCACTTGGTGATTGATGCGGCCGGTGGTGCTGTCACCAGTTGGAATGATTCTGGTCTCCGAGTGGATGTGGACTAGCCGGAGTGTGAGGATTTGAGCTCGTCGGTGGTGTTATTGCTGGTACAAGTCAGAGTCCATCATCGTGATGATTTTGTGGACCGCGCATTCCAGTACCTAAGAACGGTGAAGAACCACCTGCACCTCTCTTTGTGGACGTCAACATATTTCGAAGGAAAGCCCTTCACACCCAAGAATCTTGCTTTCGCCAGGTTGGTTAGTAGACCTTGGTTCCATTTTTCGGTGAGATATGCCATGAAATGACCAGTGAATGAGTGCTGCGAAAACCGTGCTGCCGGTCATTGAAAAGTTTTCAAGTTTCGAAATATTTCATGAGCGGTTTATCAGCATTTCCATGGCATTGTAAAGAAGGGACGTACATAAGTGCAATGAGTCTGCAGGAGAAGACCGAAAAACAGTTTTCTAACCATGATATCCCTGATCACATTCCGAAGAGAATAGGGGCTGTGATCTTCATATTAGCAGCGGCATCCGCGTCGTTATAACGCCCAGTTACAATTCCTAAACAAGATGTTGAGTATTCCCCAATTGGCTTTTATGTATTGCCAAACGGATCTCTTAGGAATTTATCCTCTAAAACCGTAGGCCTTCTATGTTGTCTAATTAGCTGATATGACGGACGTTCGCTGGTGACAAAATTTCGAATTAATCAGAGTCGCGGTCGTCGGCCCCACCAAGGTTAAGAACAGGAAACCATTTCTCGATAAATTGACGGCTTTAGTAACTATTGCTACCTACGACTATTACGCCCGAAGAAATCTGTTTCAAGACCAACTCAAATGTAAAAAATTGAGTGTGCTATCTACTGAACAAAACTTAATCTACTCTACTCTAGCTTGTCAATCATCTCGCAAAGTGTGACACATTTAGACGCTGTCACTTGTCGACATGCATGACTGCAGCAGCTGATTGTAATCTTTCATTTTGAAGTGACAGAAGGCTTCCAATTCATTTATTTTGATCACTTTTTTTTATTGCCTTTATTCACTTATTCGAGCATTTCAAATTAAACATTAGAAAAAAAAAACGGTTAAAGTGTATCCTTTTGAAAAACCTCCCCCTTTGCCAACCCTTGACGGGCAACTCGCATTGAAAAATTGATTACTGACAAGCACCACACACAATATTTCACCTAAAACCCGTGACCTAGCTGTCATAAATCCGTTTCCAAACACTATTCGGCGCTCAACTGACTGGCAAATGGTAACCGAAATCGAAATACGAGGAACGAAATCCGGAATCCGAAATACATACCTATCCACATGTCCCTTTTTACATATTTTTGATCGTCCTAGTACGCCCTTATCCCTCATAAATTACCCAACACACCCTTAAAACGTCGAGTTTTTTTTATTTTTTATTTTCTTCTTGTCTACCGGAAAGAAAATCAATTTTGAAAGACAACAGAAACAAACAAAAAAAAAATGCATTCATGCCTGCCCTTCCATAGACCTCCGCCTGCAACCCTTAAGCATTCCAACCCAACTCCACCCTACACGTTTCGTTCACTTGCTGCGCGCTCATTCACTTTTATTTGTTTCGTTCATTATTTTCAATTTTATTTCCCTGTTTGCTTTTTCGCTTAAGTCACGTACACCGTTTTTGTTCCTTCATTGCCATTTCACTGTTGTGTTGTTGTACGTGTATTTGCACAGCTCATAGATGTTGTAACTTTGGTATTACACAAGCACGAGTTTACTATTTCTCTCTCTTTCGTTGTTTCGCTCTCTTTTCGCATGCTTTTCTTTGATTTGCCCGCGCTACATCTTGTCATTGTCTTCTTCGTTCAACTGTTTCTAATGCTCGAAAATTGCTCTTACATCAAAGTTCTGCTCGTTCTCTTTGGGGAGGATTTTCGTCATGTGTCATTCTCTTTTTTGCGCGCGGCAAACGCCCCATATGAAGAAATGTGCACAATAAGCGTTGCCGCTTTAGAGAGGATTATTTAGGAGTGGAGGTACTGTACGTATTGGTTAGGGAGTAGGGACTTGACTTGTAAAAGTTTTAGGTTTTATTTTTTCCTTTTCACTGTTATTTTTTTTTTTTTTTTTTGTTTTTAAAGGCAGTTTGAATTGCTTCATCCATTATGTGCCAGTATTCGAGGGACTCAATCAGATCTTCCACAACATCACAGGGGTCTGTCAAATTCTGTTCCGTGATGAACCCTGAACACTGAAACGCAGCATATCGGCTTGCCCTACAAAATTGGTAAATTATTTCAACCAAATTGCTGCAAGTAGCTCATTTCGATGTTGACAATTTCGATGAGATCTATCGAGTTTATAGCGGATCCTCTGGTTTTAGTCTATAACTTAGCCTGTGATTCTGAGTTGTCCTCTCTTGTGGAGACACATAAATTACTACCGAGCTGACCGCTTTGGATAGAAGCGGGCTGCGACTGGGTTTTGGTCCACCCATTTTTAATAGTATCCCAACGAACTACTGCAGGACACACAATTATCTGTCTCCTGATCTGTGAAGAGACTCTGGGCACGCTGTTTTCAGTTTTCTAGAAAAAGCGCTGCGATATCCGTGATCGCTTGGTGGTTATTAAAACGGAATTCCGTTCTTCTTTGTCATCAGCATTGCTGTCCATTTGATCGATGTGCCAGAACCAGGTGTAGTCGACATCTTTTGGCTTTTTGGACTACATCCTCATAGACTCTCGAAAACACCATTAGCGAGGAACTCGTCAAGTCCTCCAAAAACAAAACGAAGCTGAAGAAGGAAGAACCTGAACGGTGCAGATTTGCAGTGTCTACAATCACTAAAGCTGAAAGTAATCTGATTAACACAGGCCGCCGGAGATGTTATTGGTTGTGGTAACTGATAAAGCGTTCTTTGTTAGCTTCAAGTGTGCTTGCATCGATGACGTACCTATACTCAGTTATCCCGCAAAAAGTTAGAGACCATTGGAGAATCTTCACCCCTAGCCTGACACTGTGATTCATGCCGGATTCCTTGAAAAGATGACTACACGTTGGTTATGTTGAAGTGCATAGATAGAACGATTGTGGTCGAAGCTGCTTTGCGAATACATCCTCTGTCCAAGATGCAACATACCAAGGCAAAAAATATTGCGAGATTGGGCTTTAAAATCTAGAGGGCGGGCAGTATTGAAGGGGCAATCGCGACAATAAGCAGTACGCGCTAGGTATTTTCATCGAGGGTGTTCTCGGCAACGCAACTTTTGGCGGCGTGTGTAACTCGGCCAGATATTTCACGTCGAAAAACTCCAAGGCGCTACCAGCTTTTTAGGAGTTGTCACCGAGGAGGGTCGGCTGTATCCACACGTCTTTGATAAGACTAATTATGCCCTGTGCGTTGGTTATCTGCTGGAAAAGGCTGTGACGGAAATAGTATGTCACTGCTACTTTAGTCATACTCCAAAATCGGTTTGTCTTGGCTGGATGGGGGCCTTTCTCTGGTTTTTCGATTCACTTCTCGTTTGAAAGCGTGTGTTTGTCTTCCAAACGGAGATATACAAGATCCTTATGATGACAACGAACAAGCATCCTCTTAGTCGAAAAGATGCCATTAGGATCATGGGAAATAAGATCGCAGATGAATTTGGTAGGCAAAGCTCAAAAGAGGGTTTCTTAAAACTCGAACTTGGGCTAAGACTGCCTGCATTTTCGGTTACCGCTCCCATTAAAAGTTGGCTTTCATGTTAGGATAACTGCGGATGTCATGACTCTCAGGATGCCGGTAGACCAAATGAATGCCTCCCGATGCTCCAAGAGGGCCGCAATTTCCTGCTGTCTCTCAGTAGAAAAGACTGTACAGTGCTTACTGCTATCGGAACGTGGCACTATACTCTCGCTAAGCATTTGTTCTGGACATAAGTATTTAAAGCTCCAAGACATCGCTTACTACGTCCGTTGAGGTATTTTCTCATTCATGGCTCAGTCGCGTAAAATTAAAGAAATTACACAAAAGCGTGCCTTCTTGCTGGAATGCGATTCGTGCTTGCAACAATTCGAAGGTTCTGTTCCCAAGCAGGCAATGCATGGCGAATTCTCGAACATTGCGCGGCATAGTTGCATCAATTTTTTTTCAGGATTCCCAATTCCGCTATCGGGCTGTACAACTCGGTGCGTACATTTTGTCGTATGCAGCTTTGAAGTCAGCAAAGAAATTGTAAATATCGACAGTACATCAGCAATATCCTGCGAGTAGGTGAAGATTGCCAGCACTGAGAGTTTCCTAGTACGCTTTTTTTGTGCTTTCTTCTTGACTGTTCGATATCCTTGAATTAACAGACTGCGAAGGTTTTTTTCTTTTCTTTATCTGTGGTAGGTAATGGCATATTGCAGACCCTTTCTCTCAGTATTCTCTGTAAGCTGGTGCAATTTCTGGTAAGTTCATCCAATTTAGGAGCTACTTTTCGAAGGTAAACGCAGCTCTTTTTAATTCGATTTGAATTGCACTGTGAATAGATAGTCATCGAGCAGCGGCAACACTTGTTTTGCCTAATATTGTCACTCTGCTATCAAAGTAATGTTATTTTACTCACCTTCTATAGCCCGAATATTAGAGGTCTGTTCAAAAAGTATCCGATCATAATTTTTATTAGTTTGGTGGGCGAGGATTAGTGACCATTTGTAGGCTTGCCACCTAGTGCGCATGCTTAACTTTTTTCACAACCTCAGCACCACCCAGTGATGAGTCTTGGGTTTATGGGTTCGACCCAGAAGCAAAGTTCCAGTCATCACAATGGAGTCATTCAACATCCCCGATGCACGAAAAAAGCAAGGTAGGTCCGCAGCAATACGAAAGTTTTGCTGACCGTCTTTTCTGACTCCAGTGTCGTGGTTCATCATGAGTACGTCCCGCACAGTATTACTATCACCATGAAGTACTACCGAGAGGTTCTGCGGCCGGACCTGTGGGCAATTGCTCATTCCTGACCTCGCGCTCCTTGTGACTATTCTGGCTTTTACCTAAGTTGAAAATGCCTTTGAAAGGGACCAGATTTTATACCAGGCAAGACATCATGCAGATTGCGACTGTGGCAAAAAACTTTGGAACAAGTATATACCACCTCAAGGGGAGTACTGTGAAGATGTTATATAATTACGAGTATATCTCAATAAATGTTGATTTTATGAATAAGAGTAGCATACATAGCATATCATATACGAGGTCTGTTCACTTTGTATGTGGCAGACGAACAGCACGAACCACCAATCTGGTCCTTCTATAGATTATTTAAATTTTTTTTCTTATCTGCCAAAAGGAAAAACTGCGGACATACTTTAAGTCGTCGACTGTTATGCTGTACCATTCCGTCTTGCAGTATTCAGGCTTATGAAATGCTTTCGAATCTTTTACCAATTCATGTTGAGTTTCGGACATTCAAAACCAACGCTCGCATTGTGCACTGTGCAAGTTGTTCTCAAAACCCCCGATATGAAAAGTGACTCACAAATTGTTGTCTCCTTGAAGTTTCTAGCTCCGGATAAGACCTACTCCCATTTGCGTAAAAGTGGCAACAATGCTCACCATGACGAATTGCAAGGTATGCTTAAACTGATGCTCTTGCCAGTTGTCTGCCCGCATAGTTGGTCTGCCTCTCTGCCCACTTTTGTCTCTTTGGTACATAAGGAAGCATAAAATACGGTTATACTCTATAAAAAAGAATAAGTACGAAAAACAATAAAAAGAACGCCGAGCAAAGAAAAGAGGGTATGCCCTCAAAGTAGGATGAAAATTGAGATACGGGAAAGAGGAGCAGAAGGTAACCAACCCATCATCATCATCATCCACCGAAAAACTTGATTAGAACAACAAATTTTCTTTTTTACTTTGTTCGCCTGCCTCTCCCTCTTTACCCGCGTTTTTTTTTTGTCTCGGTCTTTCCACCATGCATCGTTTGTGTTTGTCCGTACCGCTGTATGTAAACACAGTCAACAACATAATTCGGTTCTATGTTCGATTAGATGTTAGGTCTTGTGTTGCAACTATAGTAGGGTAATGCTAGGGTTAGGGGGCCATTTTGGTGCGCGAATGCGCCTTCCTTGAGGCCGTTTATTTTTCGTATTCTCCTTTTTGATATTTGTACCGTTTTTTTCGTTTGCTTCTCCTTGTGTCTAGCTATTCCCTGTAATTTGTTGTGTCAGAGGGATTAAAGATTTAGAAAGATACAAAAGACGGTTGCTGTGCCCTATTGGAATTAGTTCTACAAAAAAAGAAAAAAAAATCAAAGAAAGAAGGAGGAAAGAGATAGGGACAAGTTGTGTACTAAAATACGAATTCAGGGACAGAAACGAACTTGTGATGGATTTGGGATGTGGATTCTGCCCGGGATAAACAGCACACGTTTAGATTTAACGGTACGATATGTACATATACATCATCCTGTGCTCATCTTTCATATCCCACACTAGTCAGAGATTTGAGAACGCCATGACGACTATGTCTGTAGCCAAGCAGAAGCTACGAGCGATGTCTTAAGTGTCAATTGTTACTTCTGGCTCCTTGTTTTTCCTTCCTGAAGAAGATTTGTGGGTCTTTAGGTTCTTCGTCAATGTTCTACTTCTATTGTTGACTCTTAATCTGTGAACTTGATGAACAGGACTCGAACGTTGCTATTGTCATCTTATCACCTCAATAAACGATATACCAAGTCGTAGCCTTATATTCTCTTCATTCCAGTAAGCTTTGCAATTAATACAAAAAAAAAATGTCGGTAATAAGTTACAACCGTGTGGTATCCCATTTCGTGTTGGAATCTCTTCCTGGTGGCACTGCACTTTTACTTGAAAACTCGTTATCAAGTATCTGATCTATTCGTACAGCCGTTGCAACTATTTTAGCAGAGGTCAGGGATGCGCTAATACTCAGCCCACAAAATAGTCGTATTTCTAATATAGATACGGTGACTATGCCAAAGCAAAATAAAGAACAAATTAGTTTATCTTGCTAAGCTTGCTGGACGCTGGGAATGCATGGTGCATTTGCTTCGAAAGTAAGACTAGCAGTAGCTACTGTCCATCTTGGTGGAATGCGAAAATTGGAAAGCAATTAACCTTGCTATAAAAGAAGTTAAGTGTGATTTTGCGGGTATATTATCGGGCTTATGGAATCAATCAGTGAAGCACCTTGAGTAGGTAAATTTCTGATTAAGACATTAACAGGAGAGGCAATGAGTTCTGGTCTGATTCAGAAAGAGAGAGGCAGTAAGCCCAATAACAAAACTAATTTTCCTGACTGCATTCTCCTCTCCGAAGATACCTTATCTACGTTCCTTATAAGACAAGCGGAGACTTTGCTCAACTAGGCAGCGGGTCGCACAAGCTGCAGTAGGGAGGACAGTTTGAGGTGGAAGGCGGTTTTCTTTACAAACATGAAGATAAATCTCCACTTTCAGTACCAAAGAGATTGGTCGAACTGATCTGGAAAGAGAACAACGTAGGCCGTGTCAAAAACAGAAATCCTGTAAAAAGACACCCAGGACTACCGACGGCTTCAAACTGCCTGTTTAACTTGTATATTGGCTTTATGGGGCAGTTGTGTGACTTCAAATGTGCTCCAATACCTTAAAGAAATACTACCAGCCTTATGACTACCCGAAGAACCAGAGAACTCTCTACGTCGTAATTCTAGGACCAATTACAGCAGCATTGGGGACCGTAGTCAAGCGACTGTTAGACTACGGGAGGAACACCTGTCGTCACCTACGGAAACTATCTTGTTTCGTTGGGAGAATGCAGAAAATATGTCGAAAAACTAATCATATGTTTCCAAGACTGCTTTTGTCGAAATTCCTGATAGAGGAACGGGTTTTCGTCAACGATGGTGCACAGCAAATGAGTATACATACTGCGGAATCATAGGAGTGAACTGCTCGCATAAGATAAAGGATGAATGCAGAGTGCCTTAGAAACCTATGTAACTGCCGTTTTCCACTGTTATCAAAAAATGGTATCACCATGAGGTCAATTGCTATCCTATGTACAGCCAAGCAACTGTTAAGGCTCTGGAGTCCGCGATAATGAGATTAAGGATTGTAGAAATCTACGGTGACAATGTGTTGAGTATCAGAGCACATGGATATCCCAGGGAATATATGAGAGGGAGATCAGTTGATGAGTTGGTGCAATCTCGGTCAAAAGAGGCATCGAGGAGGAATGCCTGTATATTTTACTAGATGCTAGCCAATTTTTGGAATGTTTCAGAGGTAACGGTAGATTGAAATAAATGCGATGCCTCTAGCCCATGTCTTCTATTTGATGTCTTGACATTAATTAGTGTCGCAATTCTTCAACTATCGGATCAGACGATTTGAAGTTCTAGCCTTTGAGAAGTTCGAATCCTTCTATTGGAATCTGGGTCAGAGATAGTTTGATTATCCCCCGCGCTAGCTAGAGCAAATAGTCAAAAGGAGAAGCAAACAAAGTTTCTATTTTGGGACACTTATGCAGCTTTGCAGTATATGGACGAATTGGCCAGTATTCTTTATTGATTGCAATCATTGTGGCAGTCTTGAAACATCGTTTTCTATGTGCCACTTTTGCACTGCGTCCCAGGAGTGACGTAGACTTGAAAAAATTGTATTTTGCATTACTTGCCACAGTGGGGGGATACCATGAACTATGATAGTGCTCATCCATAGCAACTTCGTTGGTTTGAGGCTCCAACAATATTAATGCAGATATACAAAGCTGTAAATGCTTGACTCGGAAAGATTTTCTGTGATCTCATTTTGAATTGGGACTCACTGAGTTCATCGTTCAGAGAAGC
The DNA here is from genome assembly GCA_949129095.1 of Volucella bombylans. Lineage (NCBI taxonomy): Eukaryota > Metazoa > Arthropoda > Insecta > Diptera > Syrphidae > Volucella > Volucella bombylans. Next base: position 126,406,548 of record OX422144.1, on the reverse strand, counting down.
TTTACATTAGTTGATTGGCTTGGAAATGGTGAAATGAATCCTCCTATATCTGCTCTTCATCGGTCAGTAAACACATGTAGCATACGCAGTTCCACATAAGATTGCATAATTAATTGCCATGAGGTGCATTCTGTGCAGCAACTGTTATAATCTCGACTGGTCTTTCTGGTTTAAGTCAACTGCACAAGGTTTGCCAAAAAAAAAAAAAAAACATCAAGGACTCGATATCTATGTAGCGGAAATCCATACTCCACGTGTTGTGATGATTCGTAAGGTTTTGATGATTTCGAGGCAGGAGCAAACAACCAGCTCCAGTTTCATTTTGGCCGTTGAGTCAAGATGTTCGTTCACTTGATCCAGAATTATTGTAAAAAGAATTATTTGTTGTTGTACGATTTCCCTCCCCACCGAAGTATTGGGGGCGGCTTGCAAGAGCTTTGAATATGGGTATTTGTTGCTATGGGAGGCTCACCAGAACTTGGGTCCTAATCGCTCTTGCCTTGGTGATTGATCAGTGCTGGAAAATGTAACCGCAACCTGGCAAACTGTTCCGTTGGTGAAAGTTCTCAAAAGGAAAAGGCTGAAATCACTCAGAAAATTTGATGGCACTTACACTTTGTCGAAAGCAGAGACTTCGTCTCCTTGAGGATCACTTCCCAGGTACGAGTAACCTACACCCCCATTGCGAGTGTCAATTATCAACGATTGACAAACTTATCAATCAAAACAATTTTCGGTATTGTGTAACACCGAAAAAAAAATTCGTGACTATTGTGAATAAATTGATTATTGTGAATGAGATATGACATTTGTTGACAAACGGCCATCAAAATGGAAATTTGTTACAAATACGAGTAAATGACAATCGCAATACCAACTACTCAAATTTTTGATAAGTATGGTTTATCGGTTATTTTTTGACACTCACAAGAGGGGTGCTAATCAAAACCAGCTCACAACCAGCTCTTATTAACGAAGTTGCTAGTGAACAGAATAACAAAACACACCGTAGCTGGTATATCTCAACACAATGTGGTGAAGGAGGAGGCCATTAAGTGTTGGTTTAGATGAAGAGTATCTTCAGTACCAGACCGGCACTTTCGAATTTATATCGAAAAGCGGAAAAGATGATTCGCCAAGAGCTTCAGACCTATAAGTTTGACTTCCTTCATGCTCAAGAGCATTGACAGAATTGTCCAGATCCACGTGCGCAAAAGTGTCTTGCGAATACATACACTGTCTGCGATGCAATACGCTTACCAACGCGGAACATCTTGCTAGAGTGCGCATCAAAATCTGGTAAGCAGAATTGAAGGCGCACTCGGCAAGAAGGAATACGCGCTGGGCATTGTCATCGACATTGAGGGTGTTTTTGACAACGCAACTTTTTACGGCATGTTTAACTCGGACAGATAACATGGAGTAGACGAATCACTAGCTTTGTGGAACAAAGCAATACTGGTGAATATGACACTGATTGCGGATGCAAAAACTAAAAAAACTACTCCGCATCCGAAGTCAGCACATTCCATCGTCTTGCTGTCGCTTCTATTTCTTTCTTGGTGGTAAGTGGGTTGATTTAGTTACACTTGCATCGTACTACACTATGCTAAACTTCTTGTATCTTTCTCTCCAAGAAACTTGTCAAGGTGCTGTGATGAAATCGTTCTACCTACCATTCAAGGAGGTTTTCAAGAGCGAAATAAGTGGAAGTCTGTTGGCGCAAAATATGTGCTACTCGGTGGATGTGGCAACACATTCTAACGGACCAAGCTTATGTGTGGTCTCGCATTTTCATGGTGAAACACCAATTCCTTGATCAGTTGGGCATGTATCTGCGCAATGGCATCACTTAATTTCTGTAGTTTCTCACAGTAGTCATCAGAATTAATCGTTTTGTTCTTTGCAATCAGCTCATAGAAGACTGGTCCCTTCCAATCCCACCAGATTGACAGCATCACCTTCTTTTGATGCTTCATCGCGCCTACTTTTTTTCGGTTCACATTCTTGTATACAATCGATTTTTCGTCGTCCGTGATCCATACGCTTCAAAAATGGATCGTTTTCTTCGCTTTGGTCCCTTAAAATGAAATTCTTTCAACTCATCCGGTACCCAAATATCGAGTTTCCTTACAAACCCAAACAATTTCAAATGGCTATGAACGCTTCCAATAGACAATTTTAGAGCGGTCGCAAGCTCCTAAACAGTTGAATACTCTTTTGCTTGCACCGATGCTTTGATTTTATCGTCGTTAATCTCGAAAGGCCTTCCAGACATATGAGCGCCTTCAACTTAAAAATTTCCATCAGGGAATGGGGCGAACCAGTTCTGTCACTGTCGTTTTTTCGATGACATTTCTGCTGTAAATTTTACGCAACTTTTCCCTTGTCTCAGTTGATTTCTTCCCTTTTCTGAAGCAATAAAGCAAAATATGGCGAATATGCTCTTCAAAATTCCCTATGTCCGAACCACAATTGCAAGCACAAAACTCGACCGAATCGCGTCAACTTTTTTAGGTTAAGTGTCAACAACAAAACACCCACAAACATTTAGCATGTACTATACATGTGTCATACCCAGATGCAAATTAACGCGGGCAAATGCATTTATTGCAAAAAAGAAAAAAACCAAGAGAGACAGTGGTTCCTCTCTATTGGATGCGATCTCTAAAGCGCCAGCTAATGGTAAAGTGATTGATCTGGTTCGATGTACGTTGTCGATCAGTAAGATCTTGTGGCAATCAAAGAGTGTGATTCCAGTAACCAGGAGGTTGACATAGTAAAAATCACCAAACCTTTCGCCGTTGTCATGTCTTGTCAACGAGGATCTTGACGTTCCAGATCGCAATCGTTGCTCGTGCTTGATAGCCAATCGTGTCAAGAAATTATCCTATCGTACCTGAGACACGTGCTGGCGTTGGCATCATCTCGTTTTTTTTTTTACCGACCCCATAACCAGTCGCTACTTAGTTTCAAGGTAAACATAAATTGTTTGTCTCGTGGGACGACTAATGTCATTTAAAAAAAAAAAAAAATCTGGAAAATGAAGTGGAAAATTCCATACCGAATTCATCACTCATACACTATGTGGAATGCCAATTAATGACAGCTGTTCGACCATTAAGAGACACGTGGTATTGGCAGTGTATCCCACGTGGATACACATCATTACATCAAAGACTTGACAGACCAGACATCAACCACGCACTCCGTGACTCACTCACCAAATATTTGAACAAAGCGGAACTTCAAACTAAAAATAAATCCACAAAGTGGAAGTTCTAATTGGTATTTACCAAAACTTTAATTTTTTTTTTTAGGTTTTTTGTTTGTTTGTTTTGATTTCCCCATAAACTGTAAAATTGGAGGAAATTCGTTTCTGTTCAAGTGTTTCAATTGGAAGTTTTGATCGGGCACGAACTTCTTGCCGGTCCCTTAAAATGATAATTAGACAGAAATTAATAGACTTTGAGACTGTTTCGGCATTTCCTGCTTTCATGGGTGCGGAGGATGTGACTTCTGTCTTGGCTGTGGAGGAAATCACACCACCACGATCACACGTGTGAATAATTCGGAATGTCTGTGAGTTATGAGAAAATTTTTTGGTGAAAAATATGTCACAAGTTTGATGTTGTTGAATGAAATATTTGTCATCACCTGTTGCCAGAGATATGGAGTTGAGAGCTCTATAGGTTTCTAGATGTTTGATGTGTTTTATTGGTGTTGATGTTGGAACTCGTTAGAGTTGGGTAGGAGTCATCTAAGTGGGATGAGAACTATCAGAAACCTTGGCCTACAAGCGAATGAAATTCTTTGTTGGAAGTAATGGGTGGGGTTTTTTTTTTGACAACATTACACTCCATTAGCTGCAGCCTTGAACCAAGATCTGATGCGTATTAACTTTCAGATTCATTTTACTTTGTAACGAATATACAATTGGCAAATTACCTTTTTCCAGTGGTACGAGTATCACATGGTCCGCAATAATACCAGGTGCAGGTGCTAGTCCATTTTGGCGTTAATTTTTTTATTATGGGACCAATAACTATTACCTTCTACCACCGTGCTGGACCATTTTAATTGTATACTTTGCTTCGTCCGAACCGATAAGACTTGGATCCAGCGCTCCAAAGCACATTTTTCCAAAAAATTAATTGAATTGCTGAGGTGGTCTTCGGCAAACTCTATCCTGACTCTCAAGTTTTTTTTTTCTGGACACGAGGGATCTTCGTTTTAGTTTTCAGTTTTACCTTCAGTCAAGCGACGTCTTACGGTTCTTGAGGACACGGCTACGTCGTTTTCTGACCTTAGTTTGCTTCGAATGGCGCTGTAGCTCTTAAGCGGGTCTTTGGTTGATAGGCGATAAATAATTTGATCTTATCTTGGAGTTGTTTTTCACGCGCGGAGAACTTAAGAAGTACACCATCTTCCTGGAGCAGTGTTAACATCAGCTGAAAAATGAGTACTCTTTTCCACGAAGCACCATCGTCCTTTTCCCATATCTACTATTGCAGATAAGTAATTGCAGATTTTTTCATATAAAAAATAACACTTAAAAAAAATACAACGAATAAACTTGAATCAATGATATAATTTCCATTTTGTTCGATGACCTTTTGCCATGTTTTTGGCAACTTCATAATTCCACGTTGTTAGAACTTCAGACCTTTATCGGCAAAAAACTGGACCAAGTGCGATTCCACGGCGTCATCATCATTGAAAGCTTTACCACCCAAAGAGTTTTGCAAAGATCGAAATAAATGGAAATCCGTAGGAGCAATGTTAGGACTATATGGTGGATGTAACATCAATTCCCAACCAAGCTGCAATAATTTTTGGCGACTGAACAGACCTAGCGTTGTCCTGGTGAAAAATTACACATTTTCGATTGACTAATTCTGGCCGTTTATCTGCCCAGTTGTTGACAGTGCACATCCGTATTGATCGTTTGATTCCTTTGAAGCAGCTCAAAATACACCGCACCTTTGCAATCCCACCAAATTGAGAGTAAAATCCACTTTTGGTGGATATCAACTTTCGAAGTGGATTGTCCTGGCTCATCAAGCCTGGTTTATGAACGTTTTCGATTGATGTTACTGTAAAAAATCCACTTTCGTTTCAAAAAAGGGTCGAATTCATTGCATCTAAGATACAAATTCGCAATCATGTGCTATCTCTTGAACAGTTACATCACGTTCCGACTCGATTTTGGCTTTAATTTGACCATCATTAAGCTCATCTGGTCGACCTGATCGTTGTTCACCTTTCAGCGAAAAATCTCCAGAACGAAATTTGTCAACCAATTCCGGCACTATCTTTCTTTTAAGACTTCTTCACCATCACGAAACTTTTTAGCAGCTTGCGCTGCGTTCTTTCCTATACGGAAAAAAAGTAAAATATGAGAAAAATGCTCGCATTTGCACTCCATATTAAAACTGACGGCAATACCAATACATTTTCACAAAAATACGCGCAATTTGCTTCTAAAGCAAAGTAAGACTAACAGCTAACAAATGTCAAAAGCGAAAAAGTATGTCATTGACAGAAGCCATGAACAAATATGGCCAAAGACATCTATGTGTGAAGTCGGTAATTATTTAGTTGCCAACCCAATATTCAATGTCAATAATCAATGATGTCTCCTGTATGAAATGACGTTCTTGGGCGTCTTTGGGTAGATACCCGATCAGAAGCATCTAACAATTGTAGGGCCTTGTATCTTGTGAAGATTGATCTGCAGCAGCAGATTGGGCAAGATACAAGCGCATCTCCCTAGTCTAACCATAAAAACTGGCACAAGGGAGAACCTATGTTAAATGAAAACGAATTAATGTTTTTCCAGCAATTTCATTCTGCACATTTTTCAGAATGGTCCCCATTTTCCGTCCAGTACAACCCAAGACGATCTGGCTCATGATCGGCCGCATCACGCACCACATGCTGGGAAAAATTATTTCATTGTCGAGCAGAGCCGGTTTAGGTTTTTGTTTGCTAGCTGGCAACTCATCCGGTGAACTGAAGTGCGGAAGGTTGTTTTTGTGAACTAGAACAGATTGCCGAACATAATTTTGTTGAGGTATTTCACGATGTCTTCCAAAACTTGCTCCGGATTGTTGTTTGATCTTATTTTTGCCCCACTCATTCTGATCCTACTTCATTATTACTGATGTGGGGTTGGTGGCCACGAGAACAAAATTCGTTGGTGAGCGTCCTTCGTGTAAGGAAGGCACAGTACTTCCCATTTACTTCAATAAGACTGTGAGTCTTTTTTATACACCAAGTTCTCAATTTTTTTTTTTTGATAATGCAAGATATAGGTCTTTTCAGCTCCTGCGACAAGATGTTTTGCTATCGCAGAGATTTGAGTCCTATTCGAAATTCCATGGCTTGGATGGCTCAAAATCCTAAAATCCCCAAAGCAATAAGTCTGGCGCAGTCAGATCTGGCCGGCCAATTGAAATCGCCTAAACTGGAGATCATACGGCCTGGAAATTGGTGATTTCCATCGTTCCCCTAGCTGTGTGAGCGGTTGCTCCGTCCTGCTGGAACCAACAATGCTCGAGACCCAATTCAGGAACTGCCGCACCAAACAGTCACTTTGAGGGGATGCAATGGCTCTTCTCCCCAGAAGCGCAATTTTTGTTTATTCACATAATCACTTAAGTGGAAATGGGCTTCGTCACTCATTGTGATTTTGGATACGAAACCATCCTCTTTTTGCACCAGGTTTAACAGAAAGTTAACCTCACTTGACGGTCAGCATACAGGAATTGATGAGCAGTTTGCACTTTATAAGGGAACATCCTCAGGTCTTTCACCAAGATTTGATGCAACGAACGTCTGCTTATGCCAAATTGTGTGCATCGGACACTTGTTGCGGCATCTCTAGTGCACCCACTTTGCACGAGACGCTTAGCCTAACGCTTAATTATTTACGCACATGGTGCAGGACGACGAGGAAAACGATGACGAAATTCATCAACAACAGACCGGAAATTGGTCAAGTCAAAGCAGTAACAATAATTCCTTCAGGTTTGTATCGCTCCATTGCTTGTTGTCCACTAATTCTCTACCTGTCTAGAATATAAATGTCAAAGCACAATGACACTTGATGGCATTTGCAAAAATTATGGCACATTCACATTGTGACGTTACTTTTGCCACACCATACTCGATCAACCACACGATGATGCATAAAATTACGAATGATTCAAGGGGCTATAAGATCCGAAAAATATCGCCGTACGGACTGCGCATGGGAAATGAATATAATCCTTAGATTTGAGCACCTGTATAAGGCACCGAATTCGCTTTTAATGAAGGGAAGGGTCAAGGTCATTCTAACATTTCCGCCGTTCTACGGATCATGGAACCAGGTCGAAGTGCAGCTCAAAGTTCAGCTTGTTATTGAAAAGACATAACAAGTTGTCCCAAACTACGTCCACCACGATACTCGCGCTGGAAACAAAGTTGCTGAGTTTCTTAACCTCTTGTAGTGCTAGAAAATAACCTCGTGTCTAGCTGTGCAACTTTGCAATTACATTGCAAGCTCCATCTTCAAAATCAAGCCGAAATACATATGTATTAAATTTATACCCAACGCACATCGATTCATCAAGAATGGTCAGTTTGCTAACTTATTAAAGAGTCTTTGTAGAATGTAGAAATGCGTTAAGAAAGCCATGACCTAAGTAGGAAGCTCAATCTGAGACTTAACTAAAAAAATGGAAACCGGATAATTCTCAGTCAATGTAATTCCTATACTATGACGTATCACTTTCAAGTCAAGAGAAAGTAAGCGGAACTATTCAAGTCCTCTGCCTGATACGACGGAATTCCTACAGTTGTTGGACACAGACATACATGTAGGAGAGGCACTTCACTTGATCTCACTTTGCCTAACGTCGTTTGCGAGTGAACCATTCGCGCACTCTCTTCTATTACCTTGCCTACATAAAAATAAAAACAAAAAAAAAAAAAACTGTTTCAAAGAGAAGTTCGGACGATCGCAAAAGATGAGCATCTCTCAATTTCCTCGACCGCGTGCTTTTCATTTTCCACTTGAGAAGCCGGTGTTTGTCTCTCTTGTCTTGAGCAGCTCTAGTCCTTCTATGCAGCTTCGCTTTGTATGCCTCTTACTTAGCTACATGTGCTTGCCGACACTCGTTGTGAAACCAGGGGGTTTTGGACGAGTGGACGAGTGAAACCCAGCACATTAGAGGCGACATCTTTGATGGCTTTTTGGCAATGTTGCCATTGACCTTCAATACTTGATGCTAGCAGCAGATTGAGGGACACTCGATTAGAAAAGGATTTTGTGATCTCTTCCGATCGTAGGCGCCCGATTTCAAACACAGAACAGGGTTATCCTGTCTTTGTGATGTTCGGGTCCGAGTTGGTCCGAGTCGATGTTTGCCCCTCGGAACGTTCGGATATGCATAATCCTGGAGGAGTGCCTTACGTCAATCGCAATGGGTTGCTTTATTGATCAGAAAATCTCCAAGTCCCTTTATGAACAACATGCAACACTTACTGTACCGTAAAAGCAGATTCAACATGTGAATCGATATGAATGAACAACAGATGACCACTCACACACTCATTAATGCTTAAAACACACGATTGCATGCTGCAGAAGGAGTTCCATCAGAGCCCAATCTTTCTAAATCATTGCAAGTAACCGAAAACATCATTGAAAGCAATGATGTGCTGTTCTTTTCAATGCAACCTTTAATAAAATATCATGCCTCTCCCGAATTCTTGTCATTTTAAAGCCAACAAAATATCTAAATGTCCTTTCACCACAAGCCTAATAACATTGTGAGGGTTGGTTCATACTTTATTCCTCCAATCCGAATGATGTTCCTTTTTATTCTCGTCAAGGGGTTAGGATTTATTGTTGCATCCGATTGCTGCGTTAAAATAACGTACGCCTTTCAAGTTAAAAGCTGCTGCACTTTGCTTCTCTCCATGGAAACTAGATTCGAAGTCCGTCCTTTTATTACGTTAAGGCTGCTGTGATGCATACGGCCCAATATGCTTATTAGTGCGTCACCTGCTGACATTCGGAAGCCACTTGAAATATTTTTGTCTGCCCTTCTTGACACCCTTGTTTGTACATAATTTTCAATAACAGCGTGCGTTCCAACCAACATGTCTTTCCTATCGGTTAGTTCTCTAGCTGGCTGCTAGGGTTACACACATCGAGTTGGGTGAGGTTGGTTAAGCCTCCAACTACGTGTGTCAGGTAGGGTAAGGCCTTTCTTATTTACTGTGTTGTCTAACTGGGATGGATTAGAAGATTCTTTGGCTTGTGGGACTGCTTTTCATGCGCTATAACCATTTTACTTCTCCGTCAAAGTCCATGTCGCTTACGGCCAGTATAGCTGTGCTGTACCTTCTCCTTCCCACACCAAATATCACAGAGAACTTGTCGGCCAAAGTATTCTGTCACTGCGCTGTATAGCAGAACCAAGATGACGAGGGTCTTATTTAGTGTCTTTCTCTCGTTGCCTAAGATAGGGTTCTGCCACTCAATTGCAACTTTATCCGATAGAGATAACGATAGGCAAGAATTTTTTCTGGGATGCACTGTAGCGCCTATGTACTCGAAGATAGTAGCAACTCTTTACTGGTTATCATTTCTTGATGACTGGGTACCTATATTTTGGGTTATTCTAGACTCAGTTATAAACACAATACTTACTCCCCTCCAGAGGACATCCACATTCTCTTGCAGTGGCCTGTCTATTTTCGTTTTTATGGAAAGTTATTTTTCTGATCCAAATTTAAGGAAGTAAGCGTTGCAGGGCTTGCTGTTGTCATTTTTGTCTTCAAAATTGGGATCTCCATGCACTAAATCAATAGACGTTATCCATGTCGTAGGTAGTAAAATTGTTCTCTGGCAAAATGGAGAAAAACTCTGATCCTGTTTATTCTACTCTGTAAAGATTTGATCATTGTAAAAATGTCAGGAATAAAAGTCTAGTATGTATGTGTTTTAGGTCGGACTGGCCGTGCCTCCAATTAGTTTGACACTATAGGGTGATAGCACTAGTAGTCAGCCCTTTAACTTTTTTTTATTTTCATTTAATCCTTAAAAATCCAATATTCAACTTTTGAATAGGGAATTTAGATTATCTGATTAGTTGAAATGTATAGATTATAAATTTTAGGCGTTATTTAGTTAAGTTCCTACGCAAAAGAAATTATTTACAATAATATTGAAAAAAATGTGATTTTGGAGTAGTCAGCCCCTTCAGATCCGGTTGTCAGCCACTTGAGTATCCAGCAGTCAGCCTCAATTTGGGGCCAGTTATAGCTATCATTGAAATGTATCAGTAAAATAATAAAAGTGAATTGATTTAAAGAAAAGTTTTTTTCAGAATTAAGAATTATTTTGAGTGAAAAAATATTCTATAACTCATTTCCTTAATTTTGATACCAAATGAAGCCAATATTGTTAGCTGAATCTTCTTAAAATCTAAAATCAATATTTGCAATGATGCATTTTAATTATAGCTAAAAAATGTCTCTGTCCGCATCCAGCCACTTTCGGATCTGCCAAGAACCCATTTATTTGGCATACTATTCACCGCACTTTGAGGAGGGCGCACATACGGAAACACAACTAACGGTGGCAACATTTGTCCATCAGCGCTGAAAACGAATAGGACCGTAATTGTCTCTTTATCATTCCCAGATGAAACCTTGTATAGGTTCTTCCAACCTTTAGGCGCCAAAACAATCCCTGTTTTTGGAGCTAGACAGAAGGAAGTCTCGTCGCCATTAAAAATCCTCGAAGCATCGTCCAACACGTCTGCCGCATCGATTTCCTTCAAATATCCTCTCAGATCTCGGAACCACTTCCTGACTGACTCCTCTGTCACTATGGACCGTCCTTTTGATAGTCCCTCTGGTGTTCTGAGGGACAATTCAGGGTGACGTTTTAAAAAGCCGTAGTACCATGTCTTCCCGGGTAGCTCATCTTTAAAGGGGGTCTTGCGTTTGTCGTCGCGAATTATTTTTTGCACGGTGTTTAAGAGGTTTGTGGGTTTCTGTGGAAAACCACATTTTGCCAGAGTTATTATCCAGTTTACAAGAGTCTGTTCCTTCGCGGCCTTAAGAATTGTTTCAGGTCCCATTCTTCTGGGTTTCTCTATGACTCTACCATGAATTCGGTCCTGCAACGTGCCTCTGGGAATCCCGAATTCCCGACTTGCCTTTCTTATGGCCCAATTTTCTTCACGTATTTTTTTAAGGGCTTCTGATAATGTAGCTTCAGAGTAATTGTGAAATAGTTTTTTAGTTTTTTGACCTTGTGAGAATCGAAAATACCTTGTCTCCTATGGTCAGCCCTCCCTGTAAAAAATTACTTAACAATATTTTATAATTTTTTTTGTAAAAAAAGTGAAAAATGAACCATAAATGACCTATAAATAATCATACAATGCACTTACCTTCAATATTTTTTGTAATTTAGTTCTTTTTCCAAAACACTTCCACTAATTTTTTTTTACCGAAAAGTCACACAACCGACACTTACGAAAACTTGAATCAAATTGTCATTTTTAACAAGATAACCAGCAACTGCATCGGCACAGAATTTTGCATCCAGACAGAAGAACAGTTAGGCTTTTAGACAAAAAAAAAAAACTCATGGAAAATAAACTTAGGCATTTACTATTTTGTTGGACTTTCTAACGAAGTGGCCGACTACTGGCGGGGGCTGTCCTTACGTGCCATCACCCTATACCTATACCGAGATGGATCTATCAATTAGAGGGGCAGACAAATGCTTCAGTAGGATTTTTGAAACTACTGATATAATCAAAGATCACTTTGTCGGCTTTTGAACTTTGCTTTGCAACTTGAACTCGCGAGAGGATGGGCATCAAAACAAAGTTAGGAACTAGATATTCGTCGTATAAACTGAATACAGATCCATTTCACTATATTTCTCACACCCTTGCTAATAGTCCGCCAATATGTACAAGTTTGCACTCTCACTTTGGTAAACTAACCATATGACATCCCTGTCAAACTAGTTTCTGTGTTTCTCAACAAAATGACGTACCACAATGTTGTCATCTAGCACCTGTACATATTGTGACATTGGCAGCAGGGGACAGCAATAACATAAAAATAAAAATGGAAAACTGTCCCCCAAAAGTAAACAACATAACATAACCCACAACCTTGAACATCCAAAAAACCGCAGGGTATTTTTATTTTGATTCTCTTCTCATTTCTCCTCTTCTCTTCGCATTTCTGGTTGATGTTCTTTTGTTTCCCTTTTTTTTCACTCTCTGTGTGATTTTAATTTAACCCCAAAAATTTGGATGACGAAAATTTCTCAGATACATGGAGCTGTAGTAGAAGCCGGGTTCGATGGATGGATGAAAGAACGAAACACAGGACAGGTGGTTGCAAAAGCAAACAGCAGCACCATAATTCGTTTCCACGAAAATATACACAAAATGGATGGGGAAGTAACGAAAACAAAAAAGAAAAGGATGCACGTACGAGGATATTCGCAAGCATGTACTCATTTTCGTACATAGATGCTCTAGAAATTTTTTTTTCCTTGTTGTCCCCATTGATATCAATAGCCTAACCATCCGAATTATTCTCACATCTCACATCCTGAAAATGTAGCGACGGCCCATACAAACATAACATATGTATGTATGTAGGTATCGCGCTTTCAGTTATAAACACATATCCATTCTACTTCCTCTTCCTTTCTTTTGTCTCTGATATTCCAGATTTCAAATTGCTCATATCTACATATATACGTATGTACGAGCACTAGAATGTGTAATTTGTGTGGCGTCCTTACAGGGCATAAGTTAAGTCTTGTATAGGAAAGAGAGGAGAAGAGGAGGAGTAGCAACAGACTTAAAATAAGAGAACACAAATACCCTGGCAAATGGAGAAAATGAAAATAAAGAAAATGTACATATACGCATATGTATATTCGTATACTCGTATAGAATTTTCAAAAAGAATAGCATTAATGCTAATGCTCATCTGTTAGGTCGTTCGTCCTTCGACCGTCAAGCACAATCGCACATGCTCGCGCTAAATTACCCTTAACACACGGTTAACTCAAAGAAACAAAAAGCCGAAAAAAAATCCGAACAGGACTCCCATTCAATATGAGTTATATGCAGCACACGATAAGCTGGTATAACACACACTGAATCTGAATATCCTCTGCACATAAAGGATTACAACATACGTATGAGCACAATGTCTGGCCAAAGTTTAGCAATACAACCCCTGCACGTTGCCTAATCTATTTCAGATATTATTCTATCAAATACGAGTAGGAATACAAATACGAATACGAATACGAATCCGAATACGGATACATCTGCACGCGTACATGTTTGTATCCGCTGTCGTCATCATTAAAAGGGCTCGGCGCGCTACGCCAGTAGCTGTGCTGTGCTATTCCTCCCAATCCCTCCAACATCTCCTGAAAGTCATAAAAGCAGCGCCTGGACTTGTGTAAGGGAACTAAAGTACTCGTACAGTGGGCGTAATTTTCATAAGGTCATCGAATTTTATTTGTGATTGACAGTGTGACATATTAGAAATGTGAGTTGAATGTGCATATAACAAATCGTTGTCGTTAGGTTTCAAGTGAGATAGGAATTGACATTGATGCAATCGGCGGGACTACTATGACATTTGACAAAACTTAATTGTGGAAGCGATGTAAAAGGTTGGCTTACATTTTGACAATGGGATATGATATGCGCCGTTATTAAATATAAGTTACATAGTAAGACAACTCCACGTGATTCTGTTTACGTCGTTGAAAGTAAACACATTACTTTAGAAACAAACCTTTCTATTTCCGAAACAGCGTGGCCTATGTATGTTAATGTGCTTTATTGCCAGAGAGGCGCTCATGGGACCATGAATCACATTACGATGAAGCTTTCAACGTGTAGGGTGAAACCATTGAGAATATTATGATTGAATCGTTCAGTTTCTAGAATCCGCCAAATAAAAGGAACAATTCAAAGAGTAGCTGCAATAGACGGTTCAGATTCACGTTTAAGCTCGATTTCCTTCTAAACCTAGTAGAAGACTTATCATATGTCAACTTATAGTGCTTCTTCTGATTCTATGTTCAGAAAAATGACACCTCGAATATAGAGAAGTTTTCTGTTTTGAATTTCTTAATTTTCATTGTAACTTTCAAACATTCAAAACCAGTGTTCATTGGTACCTCCATAACCAATAAACTATTTCGTTAAACGGCAAAAGATAGATTTTTGATTCTCAAAATATTATTAAATATTTGTGTTTGAATTGCAGCCGGGAAAGTCAAAGGATTAATGCTTAAAACACAATAGCGCTTTTGATTCGTAAAAACTTTACCCGCTTTGCAATCCCTTGTTTGAGTCCTCTTGGAATTTTCGGTTGTTTGCATCTTTGCAGTCATTCCAAAAATGATTCAAAGATTCCTTAAGCCGATGCGTTGGTGTTGGGACCAAGCAAAGATGGCCCCGATTCCGTTTAGCTCGACAAACCTGTGATAATTAAGACAGGCTAGATACATATGATACGATCTGCGCACTTGGATCCATAACTGGCACTATAGCCGGAGTGGACCTAGACCTCTTCAGATTGCGCGATATTTGGCCAAATGCCTCCAATTAACACTAAGATGGCTGAGGGTCCCCTATCAGCGCACCACCTAAGTCGAGGACTTTTTCTACCACGTTCATTTGTTCAGCCATCTAAACCGATGACTAAGTCTATAACTTTTGGTCATCTTGATGAGATCGATGTCGCTATGCAGGTCACAGAGTTCGCTGTCATATTTCTCCCTCCAAGTCCCATCAACACCAAAGGGACCAAACATCTTTGGTCAAAACGACCAAAGGTATCTTCATCCAACTTTGCACACATCATCTTGTGTAAATTATTTTTTACCATTAAAAGCCTCAGCAAGATTGCCTCCGACCCTTACGGAGCAGAAGGCGTTTTACATCGTCATTCTGCACAATCTGACGAGTTTGGCAGAGATTTTAAATGTAGACACGGCCGTGTGCTATAAGATGTAGGTTTTCTCTGGTATCTGCCATGTTCTCATTATTTGGTGAATTCTTAATTTCCAGCCATAAAATTGCACTCAGGTCCTTAACAAGTGGTTTCAGGGATTCACAGAATACGACCGATACGATCTTGTACGCACAGCTTACAAGGTCTTTTTTTGTAGATCGGACAAACGATGTTGAATTGACCAACAGACATACTTGTACGTTTCTCTAACCAAATCTTGAAAATGAGTTGTTGGCTGTTCTTTAATAAGGCACTACTCACTGCCTTAAAATCTTGGCCGGTAGATTGTCCAGGCCTTTATTCTTTTTATACTTAAGTCTAAATTTTGCATCATTTTGGTAGGCTAGGAACAAGTGCAATTCTTGGGTGGTCGTCCTCTCTGTTAAGCGGTTTGCAGAAGTGAATTTCGACTATGACTTTGCTACTAAATTTCCTTATCCAAGAAGCTCTGCAGATTTCTATTCAGGCCTTTGGTAGAGCGCACGAGCCGCTCTAGTTGTTTTATGCAGCGCCGTTTCATAGGCGAAATGTTTTGGTAGACGTGCTTGCCTGCACTATTCATCAAATTTCGCGCCACGTTGGTCGGGTGAAACCAAGCAAATAAGTTACTGCACTTCTAATAGTTTCTTGGCATCGATGCCACTGAACTTGAAAAATGTGGGAAATAGGTGATCGGCAAACGTTCTAGAAGCTTCTCAGAATTTCTCCGTTAATGTGGCGTCTAAGATATCCCACTCAGATATGGCCACAAATTTTCTATACTGGTAATAGCCATCCGGAATGTTCGGACATCTATAATACAAATAATACTGGGGGTGTACCTTGCGTCGATTACAACATCATCAATTTGGTTGTTGAGCGGATTGCTATGTACACGGTTACATTATTCTGCCATTTACAACAAATCCACGCCCAAAATGAAGCTTCTGACGTTCTTTGTTACAGTTGAAAATCCTCTTTGTCCGACCTATTTCAACGAAAAAACTGGGTGGCGGTGATATCTGCCGCACTTGGTCTGTTCTAGGTCCGAACATTCCATGTGCAGATCCAAACATCGTTGTCCTTTTTCGTGTTCCAAGGTCGTCAACAATTAATCCGTCCTTATATGAACCTATTGGTTGCCACGTCATAGAGGAGGTTTAATGTCGCCAGGCTTTTAACCCTTATGAGCAAAACGGGGCGAATTTTCCGAAGCCAGTAACCCGCTTTGAGAAAATTATAGCTGCTGTTGCTACTAAGCTTCGGCTTTAAATATTTTTAAATGACCTACTGCAGGTCATATCTGTCATTTTGACTGTTGACGCCACAGTTAATCCAGTCACGCGAATTTATTTGCCGTACGTCCTCCTTCTGAGGCTATGTCATCTCTGACAGAATGTTTTTATTTTCTCTTGCTTAACTTGGCCTTATATGTTCGGCAAGTCCGTTTAGACGTTCTTCGTCAGAACGTCATGGGTCCCGATTAAGAGCATTGGCTTCGAGACTATGTATGATGTAGACGTTGGCAATACCCGTCACTTCAACAAAACAGTGTCTTGTGATATTCATCCTTTTTCAGCGCTAAGTTTAGCTAAGGCCATTCCTAAACTCTTCCAAAAATATTTTAGGAAATTGGTAAAAGTATGATTTAAAGAGTTATATGCTCTCGCTGTCTTTATTTAATGGAACTTCTGACAACTACCCGACGAATGCGATTGGGCCTATGTGAGTGAAACATATCCTAGAGATGCTTACGGGTTATACCTATTACTACTTTCGACTTTCTTTCCTTACCAGGTTTGAATGTCTTGTCGTACCAACCATGCCCTCAAAAACGGACGATAACTTGTAATCCAAAGGATTAAGATCCAGGCTTGCTGATGGCAAATCGTCAATGGTCACCTATAAAGCGAAGAATTTTTTCCGTGAGCCAGACTTGGGTAGTTTTTGCCTTATGAGTTAGAGCAGAGTCCTGTTGGAAAATTCACGGCTTCTTTTGGAGAGGTTTCACTACTCTTTCCCAAAACGGTTTCCTGGTAGACTGCAGCCGAAGTTTTGACTCCTTTTCACAAAAGTGGACTTCTGTGACGCCTTGATAGTGTACTCGATGCCCTTTTTGTATTCTTGACACAAGCTCCCCAGCTTCTTTAAATGACGGGCCATAGACTCTGTCATGGTTCTATTCTTCTGCTCAGCATAATCACTTTGATTTTCCTTTTGTATGTCTTTTGTATGCCCCAAACCTAAATCTTGTTTGGTGATAAGGGAGGTTGAAATTTGTGAAAAGCCAATTTCAAGAGGCACATGATTTCTTGCTTCCGCATTGGATTTCGCCTTATTCGCGTCTTCACAGCTTTGATAGCGTCTGTTGTTCTAACGTTCTTTGTCTGTCTTTGACATCACTAGTATCCTCAAACAATTTAATGGCCCGATAGACAAACATGCGGCTAATTCCTAGCGGCTGCAGCGTTTTAATGATTAGCCCCTTTTCCATACTGCACTTATGAAGAGCAATAACCGCAATGCCGTTTTCCTTATCGCTCCACTCCATGTTAAAAACTCAGCGAATTTCAATTTAAATTTGTGTAGAATGGACCCAAGGGTAACACCAGCAGCGGCTGTAGGGAATCGTTGAAATTTGTAACAGTATTTATGAAGGAATTAGGCATAATATGAGGTGACCTGTATTGTTAAACATTAAATTATAACTTCTTTGTCATCTTTCGAAGATCCCGCGAACATCAAATCACAGTCAGGCTAAACGAATGCTCTCCAAAGTCTTATTTCTTTCTCATATCTAGTCTTCTTGTATTTAATAAACGCAGCTTTAGATTTAGATTTAGTATACATTTCTATTTAATAAATTAATTTACATTTAGGAGTAAATGTTTTTCAGAAAGTAATTTCGTTCTTTTACTTTTTTTAGGTAAGTCTTTACAATGTATACCCTATGGCCTGTAACGTAAGTAGAACTTTTTAAATTAAAAAAAAAAAGGATCATTAGCTGCGTAACGAATTTGCCTTAAGATCGGTTAACACGCAGCACTATAGTAATTATTAAACTGCTACTGTGGATAGAAATTCAGTCCCTAGAAAATGCTCTTGGATATTTATGATCTAGGATTCTAGGGTTCAGGTACACCCCTAGAATCCTCAAAAAACAACTCTCTCTATTCATTGTAGTATTCGTCTTGTCCTTCGATAAAGAACACCAATTTGGCTGATGTCTTTTCACTTCAGCATACCACCTAGAATGAGGTGTTCCTTTACCCGGGCCGGAACTATGGTGATGCATTCCGCTAGATTCTGGGCCATCTAAACAAGCTGTTGTCGCTGTGCAACCCGTACTGCTCGATATTCTGTTCGCCGAAAATTATTCGAAGAACATTTCTCTCAAAGCATCCAAGGACCTTTTCCCTCGCCTTAGATAAAGTCTATATTTTGACACCATATAGTAGTACTGAAACGGTAAGGCTCTTAAAAATTGTTGTCTTCGTTATGCGTGAGAGGGATTTACCACATTTTACCATATTTCTCGGTTGCCTTCTTAGGCCAAAGAAATAGTGATTGACGAAGTAACTCTTCGCTTGATCTCTACGTGGTTAAAATCTCCGTAAGCAAATTATCTAGTACTGCTTTATTTACAGAAGCCCCAAACTGGACAGCAACTCGACCTTTAAGGAGTTCGATGCGATGTCTGACTCCATTCAAAGAATTGTATCCCTTCTATCCTCATACTTAAATCGTTTCATCGGACGATTTCAATGTACACAATTCTGGGTGGCTTCCACATTCTGGACAGACAACAGCCGAAGGACGGTGTGTTGAGATCTTTGCTGCGGAAAACAACTTAACGCAGATTGTAAATGAGCCCACGCGAATACCAGACGTTGATAGTCATACTGCCAACACCCTGGATTTGTTTTTAACTTCTCACCCTGATAAGTACACCGTTGATGTGCTCTCCCCTCTAGGCCCGTCGGACCACTGTATCATATCAGCTAATTTCTCGTACACCAACAGTTAGAGAAAAGTTTCCTAAAAGACCCGTATGGCAATACGAGAAAGCCATTTGGAGCGGACTTAAAAGATTCTTTAAGAATTTTAACTGGTCGTTATGTTTCTTCGATCCTTTATCTCTTATCCGATGAAGAGTATCTAGCCAAAAGAAAACGCGTGGTACGACTCGAGCTGTAAAGAGACTACCAGAGTTAGGGAAAGGTTTTTTCGGTCCTACAATACCAACCCGACAGAGGAAAACCGAACAAAGTTCAAACAAGACAGGAATGACTGCGACGTCTTTCTCAAGCGCGTGAAGTTTCAATGCGACCAAGAACTGGGCCAACAAATACTACAATGCCCCAAATATAGTAACAATTTTTGGTCGTTCATCAAAAACATTAGAAACTCTTGCCTCATCCTCCATCTCAACGTTCATTCACAATGTCATTCCCGCTGTCAGCTCTTTAGACAAGGCCAATCTGCTTGCTGCACACTTTGCGGCCAGTTCAACACTTCCAAATTGTGCTTTGTCCCCGCCTACACTTCAGTGCATCGAATCTTCAATGGGACGAATCCACTTTCGCACTCGTGTAGTAGCAAGACTACTTGAAGATCTTAACATACACAAATCCGCTATAAAACTCATAGGTGACGCCAATTTTACACACTTGAACACCGATCCCAGATCGGCTGTAAGGGGAATGTCTGGACGAAACGGCGGACTTATCAGAGCTCAATCAAATTGTTAATGACCTATCAGATTGTTGACACAGGGTACGGAGTTATTAAGAAGACTCATTCTTAAGCAGGCGTACATTTACAAGACCATGCTAATGGTGACAGACGAGTTTACTGATCTTCACCAAATCAATCACAGCTGCTTAAATAATTCCGTCTGGTCCTGCAGCGTTATTGGTCTTTAGTTTAGTTATTACTATTCAGACTCTAAGTCAGATGGAAGTCAAATGGTTCACTGTGCCTGACTCTTGTTTCCCTGTTTTTCATTGTGGAAGTCGTAACAAATCAGATGCGTCGGTCCTTAATAGTTTGCTGACAGTTTCACCACAGGCCTTCTGCGCTTGATGCTGAAAAGGCTCGACAGTCTCTTGCATTGACATCAATTTTTTTTTTGAATATTTCTTCGGTGTTCTATCGTCTTAGATATTCACATTTGCTCCTGGCTACCGCAAGGTAGGAGTGTGAGTTGGTGTTAGCTCCTCGAAACGTTCGGGCATCCAGAATATTAAATGATTGGTTGAGGGTTTTCTCATCAGATAACTAGCTTATGATGTCATTTCGTCTCGCATCGAACTAGATTATTCACTGTCCGCAGTCCATCAGAGCTGGTTTCACGTATAGGCTGTCTTCCAACTGTGCCGCCAAAGATGCTCTCATTGCTAACATGATATTAAAATCACCAACGACAGTCTAATCGTTGTGTTTAGGATATTAATCAAATGTCTGGTCGAGGACCCCTTCGAAACAATTTTTGCAAAGTTCTCCTTTTGCTTTGTGCTTTAATGGTCAGATGCCTGAAGCTAAAGATTTCTTGCCTAAGGGTTCCTCTGGTGACAAAACCACATCCAATTAGCCGCTGCTTCTAGTCTTTTTACGTGGCACTTCCTGGATGGCAGTGATATCCGCTTTATAGAGGTTTAGGGCATCCGCAACTGCGTAGTGGACTTTAGAAGTCTAAGCCTTCCAAGTGCATAGCCGGTAGTCGTTGTTAACAACTTGTAACCTGGCTACATACCGGAGAGTTTTCACATGACCGATGCCTCGACTGTGTCCAAGTAGCCAAATCTGGTTATCGTTGCTTTGTCTACAATAGATCATGCGCATGCATTGAATTTTAGCCAACTGTGCTTCTAAACTAAACAAATACCAATGTTTAGTTACTACATACTGCGGTCGTGGATTCCTTCAAAGATTTCCCTCCTCTTTTCTAATTCTGGGCTTGGGACCACTGACTGTATGGCTGAGATTGTGCAGCAGAAGTGACGTACCGATCTTTCCTTTTCAAAGATACAATGTCGGCGTATGTTTTTCTTTTTGCTTCATGATTTGCCTCCTGTGATCGTCAAACACGATCGGCTGACATTTCATCTCAGCGATCGAACAGAACTTAGTAATGTACCAGATTTTTGACATGATCGTGTTTTTTTGACTGAGAGGAACAAGATCTGTAGCAGAACTAACAACGAATTTTTATGTGGTGAGAGCGCGCAGTTAATTGTGATAACTCTAGGTCCCTTCCTTTCTCGAGTCTGGTTTCTTTATATTCAGACTACCGATGACATTTACGAGTAGCTGGAATGTGGCTTTTAGCTGTAAGCTTGGCCGGAAGAGGAGAAATGATGATTGGTTCTGCGTGCATAGCAGCGACACTGTACGAGTAAACTATAGTAAACTATTTCCACGTAAAATCTTAAAATATTCTTACACAATGCATGCATATAGTACATACATCTGTACTTTGTAAATAAATATTTCAAGGCATCACATCAATGAAATGATGTTTTAAAGTTACGTCGCTGGCTGTAGATCATACGTTCCTGAATCTATTGTACTTGCTTCGTTATTACTTCAGTGCAATCCTATTTTGACTGCCATAATCATCATCCTTAACAAAAGCAACCACAGTAAAGCAAATGCAACCCATTCCTAGGAATAGCATCTACCATCCATCTACCGTCTCCAATAGCATTACATTCATGCTGGGATGCTGCCGCTCCTGAGTCTTCAGTCTTCGGTCCTTGCACTCGGTCTCTCTTACTTCCATGTGTTGGACATAATATATTACCGTCTGGCTGTCTTTGCTCCTGCTGGTGCTACTACTCGTATAATACTTCTGCCGGGATTTTCGATTTATTTTTACTCCTTCGTGATTACGTTTAAAAATACGAAAAACGAAAGAACGAAAAAGGAGAGCAGAAACAACTGGTGGTAGAGCAGGAGATATCCTTAAATAAGAAGGGCACGACATAACGTGCAGTCCTCTGGTCCTGTTGCAACTACTGTGCCCCTTTCATTCGAGAATGATGCATCTGACCTGAGTATACTCTCGTACACTGGGCTGTATATGCACCGCATGCATATGCTTGGTTAGATAGTATCCTTATTGGTTGTATCGTATTCGTTTCTATCAGGAAGTGGAGGATGAACACGACTTGGGTCGTCGTCGGTCGAATGATGATGATAATGACGATGATTTTCAATTTATTTTCATTTTAGGGGATGACTGCTGCAACTCGGAAGTGCTACGAATCCTTCGAGTACAGTTTTGCTTCTACAGTTGCAGGCAATACAATGACACTTTTACAACAACAAAAACATAAATATGTACATATGTACACATCCTGTCAACATTTTAACGTGTCCTTTATAAATTACGATCGATATTTCACCGACCATTATGGTTCTTTTCGTCTTCTTCCTTATTGTCATCTGTTCTGATCCTTTTAGAAGGCATAAAGCCGTAAATGATTGCAGGTTTACGGTGTTGTCAATGGATTTTTTGCAAAAGAGATAGAGAGAGAGAGAGAGAGTAGAGTCTATGAAAAGACAGGAAGGATTAGAGAATTTTATTAGATTTACTATTGCATTTTGAAATTTAATTTTTGTAGAGGGTTGAGGTACATACCCACCTACCTACGAGTATTTCATGATAAAGGGATGAACAAATGGATATGTGTAAGTACATACTCGTACACACATGTACCTCTTGCCAATTTTCAATGGTTTGCGGTTCAAATAAACAAGGAAGTCAATGTAAACGACAGACCTTATCCCTGGCCAATTTTACACTTTGGAACGATAATTGATTCAACTGGATTCGAAAAGATTCGATGTTATTGAATCTGTAATTGTACAATATGTAGGTACATACTATGATTAAGAAAAAATCTGCAACAGGCCATTTTTTTTAAGGATACCTACATCTTGGACCTCTATCTCAGAAATAACCCAATGAAATAAGGCAAAGGATAAAGCACGACAATGTCCATTAGTGGTCCATGCTTAAGCAAAACAAAATGTTCAGATCATCAAAACCGATATTTACCGGTACCTCGTCTACCTAGGAGACAGCCAAGGTACCACGAGGAGGTAAAATAAGCACAATTGATGTGTAGTCATAGTAGCAGCACTGGACATCCTAATCGTACACACCCAGTCGCTGGGTCCATTCAACCGGACGGTTAATCTGACGTGAGGATTGCAATATCCAAGCTCAAGGATAATAACGCTGCTGGACCAAAAGCTTTTTAAGGTACCGGGAGATGACTCTTTGGAAAGCATGCCTGAAGAATGGATCTTCACTGATTTTAAATGCGCATATGATAGCATCTACAGAGAGGAGCTAGACAGAGCCATGTCTAGCCATGGTATCTCTGGCAAACTCGCCAGATTGTGGAGAATTACGATTTAGAACCGTGTCGGTCGATGAATCGGACAGTACATGACAATAGACAGCTATAACTTTGTATATAAGTCGGCTCCGCTACTAAAATCTGATAACGACATCTCGATGGGTTACTTTAGGCAATTGCTCTTTGTTCAACCTAAGAAGGCAAATGAGGAAAAAGGCCTTGAAACAATAAGGAGCTCTATATACTACACTCATCATCGCAGTCCGACTTAATGGTGTAAAAGATTAGTGTAGGTGGATGAAGATATCCTTTGCCGCTTCGTACCTTCGGCTGAGCTTGGAGGAGCAGATTTAAAGACAAAATCTATGAGCTGTACACTGACACTGACCTTGTCAGAAAAGTGCACATAAATCGCCCAAGATCGTTAGAACATGTAGAGTGAATGAACATAAACGCTCCAGCCTGACGAGTCTTCGGAGGGACTATCCAGTAGAGGAATAACTCGCCTTAACCAGGAGTGCACAATTAGAGGCAGTTAGCTAGACAGCGCGCTAACTAGAGAGGCCTGTTGGTCAAAGCCCAGGTACACCGCGAACTGTAGCGTCATCGAAGTATGTTAGTAGGACAAAGTTCTCAAAAGGGACATGTTACCCAGGATAGAAACATTCAATAATTCTGATAGTGCCTGCTACTCGCAACTCAATTCCCAAGCAAGCATAACGACCTCACAACCAGCTCCTGTCATCGAAACTGAAAGTGAGCTGCTAAGTAAAACATCTGTCGCAGATGGTGTCTAATATCGGTTGGGATGACGGATGACACCATTAAATACGTTGCTGTGTGCTTTGATGGTTTTCCAGTTATACGAGTAGATACAAAAACTATCGATCAGCTTCTGCCAAGTCTGAATAGAGTTTTTGCTACTAGTACTGGGCAAGCAGTAAGAGGAAATTTATATCGAAAATCCATTGCAAAGAATCTTGCGAGACTGCGCTTCAAAGTCTAATGACCAAAATGCACTGAGAGACACAGAGAGACATAGTGTATCCACTGTCATACTACATGTTGGTCGACTCTCTGGTGAACGCTCCCAGCAGTTCTAACATATCCGCTCAGGCATTCTTCGACGATGCAGATGTACTGCCTGTAACATTATGCTTATCGACTGGTAAGCACAATCGAGGGAATGGGCATTCAGTCAATCTTCTCAAAACTCAGTTTGCCCTCTTCACGAGAAAAAGGAAACTGTTTGGATCGACCTATCTAAATCTAAGAAGCTAACTTCTAGTTTAGTAACTTCCTGGGGGCAGCAGGCTTTCTGACAAGGAGGTAGCTTTTGGCAAAACATGGGGCCTGTCAATGAAAAGGGTTTTCTGGATCTACACGACTGTGATAGGATCAATTCTGTCCTAAACATCAGTTGTTTGATATTATTCTCAATAAATTTTGACGGAAATATGTACATCATTGCTGCTTTTACCAAACTCTAAAGAACGGTTTGGCTTAAGAGAGGGAGGAATCTCCTTTTCCTTAATACTCATATTATGCCCTGCACTCTCAAGTCCAACTTTGGTTGAAAAAGGAACAGTCTTTTACTCGTACATAACTTGTACTGGAGTTTCGCTGCCCTTCTGTGACGTTTGTCATTTGACTCTGATCTTGTGGACATGTTTATATCTGACGTAATGCCACCGGAAATCCGCCTGCTACGTTGGCTAGAACCTGAGTTAGGGAAGGAGTGTAGTCGGATCTTCACTGATGGCTTTAGAACCGACCGATGTGGTGGTGTCTGTTTGCAGGACAACAACTTTAGACTTCACTACTCGTTAGGTAAACTTTCAGGTTTTTCAAACGCAGTCATACGCAATTCTGATGACGATGAACTGTATATGTCTATTGTGAAGAACAGTGTAGTTCTAAGATAGTTCGATTATGCAAGTCTTCTCTGAGTGCAGTCGGGAGCCTGAATTCACTGAGTTTTGTCTGGCTTTCAGGTTCCAATGACATTGTGTCGATAAAAAGTCAACGCTCAGAGGAGGATATCTTATGATCTGAACGCGCATTGATGCTGCCTTTATCTCGATTAGGGCTGGATTTTTGTTTTTGTACCACGCATACTAATCAAATGCTACCCGTGGTAATTAAAAGTTCATGGCCGTTTGTGCTGTTTCTCAGTAGGATAGACAAGACTGGGCAGTCATAAGTGACACCAGTTTCTGCGACGCTTGGTGTAAGAGGAAATGTCCGGCTTGCACTGCCATCAGACTGTAGGTACTAGACGCTGATGTACCCGATTTTAGTGTTGAGAACACTTCACTGAAACCTGAGAAATGTCATTGAAAGGAGAACAATAGAGAGCTAGTATTTCTTTGCTTTAGTGATGTGCCCCGACATAAAAAAAGGTATTTACGTGGTTAACCATCTCCGAATGCATTAAAAAAGAATACAAAATATACGTCCAAATTCCAATCGACTCTATGGCCATAGGATTCGTGATAACACATTGAAGGATGCCTCTCCTGAAATTTACGTAGTCACGACACCGCGTATGGGATTCACAAAGAAAGTTTGGAACAAAAATTAGAAGGTGAAGGCCAATCTTGCCTATAACTGGACTAATAAGGCGACTGAACAATAAGTCACTTCCACGAATAGCAAAAATAGCGGATAGAAATGCCCTTGATTGGTTCAAGAAGATGGTACTTCGAGTGATTTTAAGTCTAATTTGCATAAAGTTTGTAAGTTGAAGAAGTGTTTAAGCTATACAACATCCTTGAGTTTGTCGCAAGGGCAATATGACCAGAACATATTGAATAAATTAAGACCAGCACACCAGTCCGTAAAGTGTTCGAACCCATCCAGACTTAGGTGGCGCGCCTAAGTGAAAGGTGACCTCTACCAACTGTGTGCGCAATTGGAGGTTCTTAACTGTAGAATCGCGCTAAATAGAGAAAACTCTTGGTTGAGGACCAGTTCCACTCTGGACTGTAGTGCCATTTAAAGGAGGAAAATGGAATTCTTTTTGGGAGGTGAATTTGCCTTTGAATTAAGAATGCTGATTATTAATCTTTTGGACTACCTTCCTGACTGGTGATGGAACATGTGGTGTTTTACAATATGATCCGGAAATAAAGCGCCAAAGTGCCGAGTGCTTTTACGATTCCAAGCCCATTCCCATCAAAGAGTTCGTTCCACCGAGCCAAACAGTTAGTGGACACTTCTGTCTTGATGTTTTGAAGCGTTTGGAGCACGTATTCGGCCTGAACATAGCGCAGAAAGAAGTTGGCGTGTGTTGCTTGATAATTTGCCATTTCATCAATCGAAACTTGTGAGCGATTGTTTGTGGCTAAAAATCGTATTTTATCTGTTTGCAACTTTTGCCCTTTCGGAAAGATGCATTTGCCCGATGAAAGGAAAGCGTTTTGTGGTCGTAGAAAGACTTGCACTGGTATCTTGAAGGACATCATGACTAACGATCTAAATCATTCACTCGAAATTGAATTGAGTCGGAGGGGGACCGACTATTTTGAATATCGGTTTTGCCAAAAAAATTTTTGTTCTTATTTTTCCTGTTTACTTTGAACGCACCTTGTATAACGTGGCAAAGGTCCTAGAATGGCAACCACGTTCTTGAAATGCTTGTGTTTCAAAAGTTTTGCTTAGTAGTGACAGGATGTTTCAACAGTTATTTCAATGTAATCTACAAATCGGACTGAAAACTCTTATTTCTCTTGAACCCGCGGAACATTACTTTCTCAGTTGAAAAGAGGCCCGAGAATACAACTATCAATTCTGGAGAGAACCCTCAAAACACTTTGATCTATGTCACGGACATTGAATAATTCAGGCAGCATCACTCTTTTTGCCTGGTTGCATCTGAGAACTTAAAGAAAAACTGCTTTAATCTACATATATCATTGGTCATGTCGATAGCCCATGCTTTGGGGGGGAGCGAGATGAAGATTGCGATTTACGTATGGTACATATCTATTATAGATCTGTTTCACAAAAGACTCGTTCGACTGAAGCTTCTCCGTTGCGAGTTTCCTTAGTTTCTAAAACTACTCGTATGTGGACTGATGTAAGGTTACCTAGTCACCGGTGATTCGACAATCTGTTAAGCCTTTAGTGTTCATCTTACTGAACTCGATCAAAGCTCCTTTCTACGCCTGATCTACTCCTAACCTTACCTGCAGACGGTTGCGAAATATTTTTATTACTCTGTGCCCTTGATAAGTTTTAGGCTAATAGATTTCTCTGGACCCGAAAGGGACAAGTTCCAATCTATGTACATTGTACGAGTATTATCGGAGTACTCGTAAATGGGCAAAAGTTTGGAAGCATTAAAAGCGATGAACAAGTATTCAGCTTAGGCAAGGAGTACAATTGTATTTCTTATTATTGCATTTAAATAGGCAACAGTCTTTGGTGAAAATTGTCATTTGGTGCTAGGAGTAGTTAGGAGAGGACATTCAGCTAACAGCTAAGCCTGATATCCTGCGGGTTAAAAAAAAGTACGAGGTCGTTGTTGTTCGTATGTTGTTCCATTTTGGAGTTATGTGTAGGTAACTCACATGGTAGGCAATCTATTTGAATGGGATAAGCTGATACTACTTATATTGGTTGTTCTAGAGTCACTAGAAGGCAGTCTATTTATTAATTTTAAAGGATTCGATATTTGTGGTAATGTACAGCATCATGCCATTAAATTCAAAGAGGAGAACCTGCATCTGTTCGAACATTCGAATTCAAGTTCAAATACCTCCATGACAAGTTGAACATTGACCCAAACAAATTCTATAAATTCTGTGTTTTCCACAATTCTGACTAATGGTGTACATTTAAAATGGGTCGTCCTACTTAGCAAAAAAAAAAAACAAAAACAAAAAACATCACAACTTGTAAGTAAGACGATTAACATGAGCGCAAAACCGTATTATAAAAAGAGATCTTTGTTGAAAACTTGCCACACAACTTGTGTGTCGTAAATGAGTTATGAACATTTGCTCCCCCCGAGGCAAAACAAAGAAATCGTCTCTTTCTCACTTCTTTGGAATGTTTTTCTTGGAAAAATTCTTTTCATCCGGTGATGACGAAAAGGAGGAAGGAGAAGCTGAAATTAAACAAGAAAAAAATTCCAACCAGTATTTCACCTAAATATTAATTTAACAATGTAAAGCATCATCATGGCTCTCTTTGTTTCCGCAAACACAAGAAAAAAAAATCAAGAAAACCTTCCTCTCCCTGGTGTGGCAATATTTTTCTGTCTTTCATAGTGGGTTCGGTGTGGGTGTACAGCTCGTACACCGACCTTATGCTCAATCCGCAATCCTTTTGTTGTGCAACATAATAAAGAGAAAATAAATTGCGGAAAAAAGAAAAAAAAATCAAATGAGAATCAAGGAAAAGAAGAAAATTTTTGCAAAAAATATGCCACAATTTACGTATCTGAGAAAAACTAGTTTTTCATACCCCCACAATCCACAAACCGAGAATGTTGAATGTATAAGGTACCTTTGAGAGTAGTCTCTAAATGTAACTCTTAAAAAAAATTTAAGAAATACTTCTTTAATTGACTCCAAATGTGCTGTCATAAAAAATCAGCCAGAAATCGAAGGTACCTATCATCGTTGGTTTTGAATGTTTGATAATTATAATGACAGAGAAAAAATGTGCAAGTGGGTTGAAATTAACTCCTAACAAACTTCTAAAGTACACTGTTCCTTGTGATTCTTATGCCTGTGTTTCCTAAAAGCAGGGTACGAGTACGATTAGAAGAAAACAAGGCCTATTGCAGGACCACGTGTGAAAACCACGATTGGATGGTAGCTGAATATGACCAAGTATGACTCCTTTAACATTGTTCAAGAAAGGCTTATTTATAGCAAGTTTTTGAAGAAACGAAATGGTATTACACATACGTTGTGGAAAAGAACTTAAAGTTGTCGTACTTGAAATGTGACAACCCGTAGCTTGGTTAATATACTCGGTATCCATAAGAAGCAATACTCAAGGACTTGGGTGTATACGAGTATGTATATATAACAGCAAACCAACAACACAATCTCCGAAATAGCTGCTTAGCTGTTTGTTATATATTTGGATAG
Source organism: Volucella bombylans (assembly GCA_949129095.1). Lineage (NCBI taxonomy): Eukaryota > Metazoa > Arthropoda > Insecta > Diptera > Syrphidae > Volucella > Volucella bombylans. Next base: position 126,377,006 of record OX422144.1, on the reverse strand, counting down.
TCTTGCAGAAAGAACCTTATCCAGGTGGCTTAAAATAGCCTTCAAACGTCCGGCACGTCATAACCCTGAAGTAATGAGTTGGAGCGAGCAAGCGGTCGATGCTGCAGGCGAGAATGCGTTCTGAACATCAGAGTGGGACTTGTTAAATTTAACAAACCATAAAAGTATTTCAGTATTAAAGGTCACAAGAGAGCTTATAAACGGCATGTACAGCCCGATTAAGATAATATGCATACCACCTTGATCAAAATGTTTCCGGAATTTATTCAGAAAATTAAATATTGTCCCCTTCAAAGTAATCGCCATCGACTGGAACACACTTATGCCAGTGCTTGATCCAATCTTCGAAATATTTTTTATATTCGGTTTTCGGTATGTCCATCAGTGCTTCCTGCGATTTTTCCATTACTTCCTCTTCTCGGCTGCTGAAACGTGTTCCCCGTAGTGGTTTTTCAACTCGATTGAACAGAAAGAAGTCACGCGAGCCAAATCAGGTGAATTCGGAGGCTGTTGGATGGTATTTGTTGCATTTTTCGTCAAAAAATTACGAATAATGATGGCACTGTGCGACGGTGTGTTATCATGGTGCAAAATCCACGAGTTTTCTGCCCACAATTCTGGTCTCTTTACTGTCTGAGCTTCTGGCAAAAATTCATGATGCACTACACCGTTGTAATCCATTGCCTACTTTTTTCACTGAAAACGACGTGTTTTTTTTTGTCTCGGCTCATTTGGTGAACGCCATTCACTTGCCTGATGTCTGGATTGCATGTCGTACTCATAAATCACGTCTCCAGTAATGATTCTTTTGATGAATGTGGGATCGGATTCAGCCTCGCAAATCATCTCTTTTGTGACGTTCTCCTTTTTGCATGAAATTGAGGTCTTTTGGCACCAACTTTGCTGCTACACGACGGAAACTCAAATCATTAACCAAAGTGTCTTGGACGGATCCATAGGCAATGTTCAAGTCCTCCGCTATCTCTCTGATGGTTAATTTGCGTTTATTGACCATCGTTTCTTTTACTCCATCAATGTTTTCGTCGGATTTCAATGTCGATGGTCTGCCACTGCATTCATCATCTTCGATTTACTCACGACCACTTTTGAATCGCTCGTGCCACTGGTAAACGACCGTTTTCTTTAGAGAATCATTGCCGAAACACTTTTCCAACATTTCCAACATTCGCGCACCATTAAATCTGTTTTTTACGCAAAATTTAATACAAGTTCGTTGTTGCAAATTGAAATCCATTTCTAAAATTGCAAAATATCACCAACACGCACAGAGATACATGTACTCTTGGCTACGTAACTTTTGCAAATGTCAAGCTATGACGCTAAGATTTAGAGGGAATGTCAACAACAGATTTACAAACTTAACAAAAAAGCCAAGTGTGCCGATGCTGTTAATATGTAATGCTATGTTATGCCATTTGGTTATAACGTTGGCTTTCAAGACTTGCAAGATTTGTGGTTTATTGAGGTAGACGCGAGATTTCAAAAAGCCCTTAAGGAAGAAGTCTGGACCCGTCAGATCTGGCAATCTGGTTGGCCAGTCCAAATCACCAAAACAGGGAGATCATACGGTCTGGCAATTGGTGATTCAAAATCTCCATAGTTGCCCCAGCGGGGTTGCTCCGTCCTGCTGGAACCAACAATGCTCGAGACATAATTCAGTAATTTGCAGCAAGTTGCAGCCAGTTACGGTTGCGGCGGTGCCGTCGGCGTCCTCAAAAAAATAAGAGCCGATCTCTTTTTCACTACAAATGCCGCACCAAACAGTCACTTTGAGGGGAAACAATAGCTCTTGTCCGTGCCCCAGAAGCGCAATTTTTGTTTATTCACATAACCACTTAAGTGGAAATGGGCTTCGTCGTTCATTTCGATTTTGGATACGAAACCATCCTCTTCTTGCACCAGGTTCAACAGAGCATAGGAGTAAGTTAACCTCTCTTGACGGTGAACAGGCATCAATTGATGAACGGTTTGCACTTTGTAAGGCAATATCTTCAGGTTTTTCACCAAAATTCGACGCAACGAACGTCTGCTGATACCAAATTGTGTGCATCGTTGTCTCGTCGATGTTTGTGGATTGTCTCACACGTCCTCAACGTTCGTAGTGATATTATCGATCGAACGAGAAACATGGGGCCGGCCACCTCTTGACTCAGTTTGGATGAGATGCTCAAGCAAACGCTTAATTGTTCGCGAGCAGTGTGCAGGACGACGACGCAATTCACTCTGCGTTAAAACAACAGGCCGGAAATTTTTCAAATAGGCAGTAACGATCATTCCGTGGTTTTCAGGTGTTTGCTTGTTTTCAACAATGTTCAGAACATAAATGTCAAATCACAATGAAACTTGACGCCATTTGGAAAAATTATGTCATACTGACATTGTGACATTAATTTTGCCCCACCTTTTTGTGAACGAATAGACGAGAAACAAGTACTGATTTTCTTTTATACTGATCGCAGGTGTATCTATGTACATCAGAGGGCTACGAAATTTGAATACAGAAAAACATGATCTTGCTTAGATGGCACTACAGTCCGAGTTGGACTCGGATTTCAAACAATAAACTAGTTGATTTTGACCAATTGCCTTCAGTTGCGCACCCGAAGATAATTGAGACCCCCTTCTACTTGCCACCTAAGACGAGGTAGTTCCTCAACAGCTTTGCTTTTTCCAAGTACGAATCGAAGATTCTCTCGCTTTAATCTTCTGGTCATATCGTGAGATTAATGCGCACTTTGCTAACTGGTGTACGGCTCATGGAGTTTGTTGTTATAACCCTTCCTCCAAAGCCCCGCCAAAGCAAATGGGACAAAAATTAATTCGAAGAATCTCGATAAAGGATTTCTTAATTAACCTTAACCTTTAGTCTATTTAGTCTTCTGCGCCATAGAGAGTGATTGGAATATTATATAGAGCCTCGTCGGACGTACGTGTCGTACGACTCGTCGATATTGTGTGTCCTTGTTCACAGAATATACTTAGGTTTGTTCTCACTCACAGGTAAACTCTTCTAGTGAGGGCTCGCTGTCAATGATGTTGCAAGCAGTCGCATATATAATACTTACTTGCGTAGATGGCGCTACAGTTCGGAGTAGACCAGGGTCTCAGCTTACATGCTTCTCTGGGTAGTGCAGTCGGTCTTTTGCCACCAGTCTACAGTTACGCATACGAAGTTGGCTGACGTAACCTAAGTCGAGCCCGTACGTATTCACGCAAACGTGACCGAAGGACTTTTCTCAAGTCAATATTCAAACTTCTGCGCCCTATAACAGGACTGCGATGATCAGTGCCTTTGTATAAAGTTGGACCCCGGTTCTTAATACCGGCAGACTGGATTTTGTATTCGATGTTGAGGAGACTTATTCCACTGTAGTTAGTGCAGTTCAGCAAATCTTCCTTTTTTTTAGGAACGGAGAAAGAATTCCATGGTTCCGTTCGTAGACCCAGATTTCAGAGATGAGAAGTAGTTGCATTGACTTTTGAAAAATTGTGCCTCTAGTATTGTCTTGGAGATGTTTGCACAGTTTTCCCAAGTTTTCTAATGTTAAAGAAGTCAAATGGCAGCTTAGCGTTTACCTAAAGCCTTTTTTTCGGTACCAAAGTTCTCGGTTAGATTGCTTCCGACTCTATTTCCACAATCGAACGAGTTTGGAAGTGATGCCAGAATTAGACATTGTATTATAAAATTCGTACCCGCCTTGAAGTCGATAAGTCGATGCTTATCCATATGAACTTCTTGGCTTTTCTTTCTCTAAGACCTGCCGATGTTAGCCTAACTTAGCCTAAAACCTCACTGATTCAGATCGTCGGCAAATGTTTTCATGTTAAGAAGACTGATGGATCTATAGTTGGTGCGGGAATATTCTTTCTTGTGTATACCGCAAACTGTACTCATGTTCCATTCATCAGCCATACTTTCATCTGGCCAAATCTTGGATGCCGCAGTCCGGCAGGTAGACTGTTCGGGTCGGCAACCTTCAGGTCTTGTTGCATTGAAAAACCGATGTTTTCTTGTTTTTTGCTCGTAGAGCCAGTAGGCGCGTTCTCTTGTTACATATGTCTGGTTGGGCTCTTTATCAAACTAGCGGTATCGAAGGATTGGTCGAGTGAAACGCATCACATCAACTACTGCATTGCAAATGGTTTCTTGACATCGATGCCACAAGTCTACGGAATTTGACTCAAGTTGCATAGGACTTGTCGAAAATTTAAGAGATATGAAAAGTATGGGCATCTATAATGCTAGAGGAGTGCACTGCGTCGATTCGAACATGATCAATTTGACGGTCTGAGGACCAGCAGACTGCTATTTTCCTTTGTGAGAGAACTGTGCGCTACGAGCTGTAGTAATATTCCGCCCCGGAGAAAGGTCAGTGACACATAATTATTTTCCAGGCGTTGTCATTTAGGATATCGAAAGGATTTTAACTTCATACTACGAATACCAGAACACTGCTCCTAGGTTGTGGGAGGAGTTGGTAGAAATATTATTTGGCAATATCGCCTCTTTCTTTTTGTGGTGCTTCTTGGCGACGTTCGCTTACGTGTTGAAGGCATATGATATTTTGTTTTAGTCTGTCGGCTGCTAAAAGTCCGCATTCAAATAGACAGTACTTGTGCTTGTAACCATAGCAGCCGTCTCGCTATGAATGCTCACCAGTATACCCTCAAGCCCACTTTCGGACGTACTCTAAAATATCGTGATTCGTTTCGCTTATGGAATGCCCTGCCTATCTCTTTATTTATAACCTTCAAACATTTAAAATCAACGTTCATCGGTACCATCGGTGGTATCATCGGTGTGCATGCAATTCCTTGAGCGCGCGCAAATTATAAAAAAAAAAATAGATTGCTAGATTGTTGCATCGCACTTCCCGGATGTCTATGATATCTGCTTTGTAGCAGTCTACCGGCTCCTCTTGGAGTCGTCAACAGTGAATCTCAAATTTTGACACAGTGCCGCCTAACAATCATAAGTGTGAACTATGTGAACTCTTGTTTCCGAATTCCTGGAAAGAAAGCAAACGGAGATCACCCTGATAAAGCAGAAAAGCTGTAGAAGATCAACAAGTTGGTGCTAAATTATTACAATCAATTGATGATATTGGATTCTATGCCCATAAAGGTACCTATCGCTTGTAGCATCTGCCAATAATATAGAAGCAAGTGAACATGAAGAACCCACCAGTAGCTATCAGACAAACGTTTTATTTTCATTATTACGAATGGTTTTAAGGGATGGATTCTAGGATTCCTTAGCTTGAATCGCAGCAGTTCAAATGCAGAGTAAGGTCGTTAATGTCAAAATGTCCAGAATAACACTGATTCGATTTTGCGCTTAAGTTACCATCAGAACGTTAAGAGATCAAACGACCGTCACCAATCAAAAGGCCATCGATCACTAAGCATGTGACAGTTTTTTTTTTTTCCAACTGACTGCTGTTCCACGCAATTGAGTTTTCCTTAAAGCAGCCATGAAGTCATTACCGATTTTATTATAGGAAGTGGCGCTAAAGACTTGGGAAAAACGACTTTGACGATCATTTTTACGATCGGCAGATCACTTCACAACCGGGACTCATTATTCTAATTAACGGCCAAACTAAGCATGACCGGACGATAATCGCCACAATGCGTTAAAAACCAACAGAAGATTGGTTCCTATTGTTCGGATAATTGTTGCACTTAAAATTGTTGGAATTGCAATGCTTGGGCAATAAACAACTGTGGCGAATATGTAGGGTAAATTGATCTTCGGCATCAGTACATTGGAGTCAATCTCTGTTTCCGTTTCAGTATTCTCATCGTTGGGTTGATTGTACTTGGACGAGGGTGACGACGACGACGTCGATGATGATGATAATGATGATGATGATGATGATGATGATGATGATGATGATGATGATGACGATGATTATGCTGATGTTGCAACGATTTCACTCTTGTTTTTTTGGGTGAGGCCCCGATGATGAAGAATACCGGGGATGCAAAGAAAGGGGGTCAATCTCTTGCCAATAGGCCTGTGTGTGGCAACAAAACCTCTCTGTGTTGTTGTTATGAATTTGCCGGGGTTATTGTTGCAGCTAGCGTGACGGATGCTGGCCTTTTATTCAGCTCTTTAATGTCGCATCAGTCTTGTCATGGTTATTGTTGTTTGTTTTCGTTTTTCACTTGTCGCACGCTCTGATTGATGATGAGAAAATGAATTAAAGAAATAAAAGTCTATTTTAATGATCTCCCGAGATTATGAAGTAAAAACAAAGAGAAGAAATTCAGATGATTCGAAGGCTATGTGTCATTGCCGTTTGGCTTATTTCATACATACACATGACACATTCTTGTATCAACATCACGATAACCCAAGTGACGATTGAGATTTTCTGGAATTCAACAAATTTCCAGGAGAGTCTGGTGTACAAGTATAGTATTTTTGAATTGCGCTGAGTCAAAGCTAATAGCAGTTTAACGCCATCGTGTCTACAAAGTTGTTATCACTTTGCGAGTGTGGTTACGACTCAGGGTGTGTAGCAATCAACAGAGCGATCCACAAGTCATCTATTAGTAAATAGATGTGATGAGTTGAGAGGTTTTTTTTTCTGTCATGAATCATAGTTTCGTGACAATAATTCTAAGATAAGCTTGTGCGGGGCTTGCATGACTGATTTGATTCATTGCAAGTCATACAAAGTACTGAGACTGACGTGTTCGTCAGTTTGTTTGACGGTTTCTTATTATTATTCCTCAAGCTGAACTCATGTCATTTTTGAGGTAACAAGTAATGTCGATTTTTTTTCGAATTAGTGTTACTCAATCATGGAAAACATTGATAAGCCGTATTGGAAGACTCCCTTGCACTTTGCGTTTTATTTGGCAGCTTTACTTTTGATAGCATCTTATAGAGGAGGCTCTCTAGCCAGCTTGATTTTTTTTCTGTCGGAACAGAGCACTCAACCAAGAAGTAGTCCATATTAGTCTTTGTAAGTTGCTGTTCACTGGTAAGATGTCCACAATACCAGCACTCACCACATCGTCGCCGGATACTTGCAGCCTGATGCAATAGTGTCAACATCATACTCACAGCAATTGTTGCAAGATGTTGTGTTACTTATGTATGAGCAGCACACTTAAGTTCTTAGCACAAATCTTTCTTTCTCTCACTGACCCATTTTCCCAAAAAACTTAGCACGTGCTCGGGCACTTTAAGTGTGGTCATACTCACTTGGGTGTTAAGTTCTTTTTCTAAAAAAGGCGTGCTGCTCCGTCATCTGTAGTTTTTCCTACTGTGGGACAGCTGACTTCTTACACACGTCAGTTGCAGTTGCGCTCACATGAAACCCACCTGCCAATGGAAGTCCTAACCGAAGACACAGGCAGACCTAACATATGTAGGTTCAGATCCTGAGAAACTCTCCTCTGAGCCTTGCCTAGCAAGTTCATCAGCGATTCCATTCCCCGTGATCGCATTATGACCACGGACCTAGACAAAACTCAGTGAATTTAGCGTTCCGAACCCGTTCAGCATTCTCAGATAGCATGGAATTCGTAAGAGGGTTCAGCAAGGTTATAAACGCATCCATACAGATGCAAATTCTTCGCCCTTCCACTGGATCTTAGATTGGTTTTGCAGCCATCCGTGAAGACCCGACTACATTCCTTTCCTGGCTCCGATTCCGGCCAAAAACAGTCTTGGGCACAGGGAAGGTCGATTTCGTATTCTTTCCACAGCAGGAGTTTTGCTCTGACAATCGCACCGCAAGGTGATCAAAACTCCAGTGCGTGTTGTACCAAAGACCACTTCTTTTTAAATGGAGAGAGTGCAACCCATGATATGAATATCGAGGGAAGGAAGATTCATCAATCAAGTCTAGAGATAGAGCGTATTTTCTTGAGAGCTTGTTCCACCAGACAGCCAACCGACGCATTTCATATATGTATTTGGCCCTATCATAGCCGTGTACGTCCAAAGGACCCTTCTCAGTGATAGGGCCCCATGTCTTGCCGAGAGCACCTTTGCATTGCTAGAGGATCAACAGCACCTTATTTAGGTTTAGTCCATAGGAATTTGTTATCCAGGATGACATCCAAGTACAAGTGTCAGACCAGACGGCTTACTCCTTCTCGTAAAGAGAACAACCTTAGTTTTGAGAGGATTCTAGTGAGAGTCTATTTCTAGTGCACCAATCGTGGATCAGAGCAGACAGTCGCTAGACACGATCCAACCGATAGTACAGTTAAATGATCAGCATATGCTTGTGTATATACATCAGAACTATTGAGCGCTTTGAGCAGTAAGTCGCCATCACATATTGGCCACAGTCAGCATCCGTAATCAGTGTCCTATTCACCAGCATTACTTTTATCCACAAAACTAGTAATTCGTTTATGCCGTGTTGTCAGGCCGAATTACGCATGCCGTCAAAAGTTGCGTTGTACCAAGCACCCTCTATGTCGATGAAAATGACCCGAGCGTATACCTTGTTGTCGAGTGCGCCTTCAATTCCACCTACCAGGTTTTGAAACGCACTCTTGCAAGATTTTCCACGTTGGTAGGGGTGTTGCATCGCAGATAGAGGATGGCAGTTTTGCGCACATGAATCTCAACCATGAAGGAAGTCTGAATTGTAATTCTGAAGCTCTTGGCGAGCATGTCTTCCTTTCCGATTTTTGGTATAAAGGCTACTCTCCCTGTTTTGCAGGGTTTCGGTATGTATGCCAGGGTAGCAGTGAAGTGAATTGAAGCCGTGAAATGAAGCAACAGCACGTTTAATAGCCTCATCCTTCACCACAACCGATGAGATATACCACTAGCAGCTCCGTTAATAGCAGCTGGTTCTGATTAGGATACCTGTAGCATGAGACGGAGAGTCTCTGCTTTGGACTCAGTGTAGATGCCATAAGGTTTCCTGAGTGATCCCAGCCTGGCTGATTTTCCCATCTTGAGGACTTAAGGGACAGTTTCGATCTTTTCGTAAAAGTCTTTATAAGAGACACTCTTCGAAATCCGCATTAGCTTCTTATATTGCTTTTTATTCGATCTGTAAAGACTCCAGTCTTCCTCCTATTTTAGTCTTAAGTGATTTATTTAGAAGTTTTCTGGTTTCTTTACGAATACGTTCCAACAAGGAACAGTCGATCTGAAAGGATTGCTTACTGCCTGAATATGCCAACTCAAAACACTTGGTGAGAGTACCATCCAGGTTATGAATGTTTCGTCCTAAGCTTAGGGGAAGCAGACACTGTTGGACTTGCCAAGCTCCTTCTTAAATCATGTCCAGTTTCTTTTCCGCGGATTCCTTCTTTTCAAGAAGGTCGAGACTTTGTACCCGATTCTGAGTTCAATGTATTACACCTATGGTCTGACATGGAGATATCCAATAGTACTTTCCAGTCCCATAATCTGCTTAGCCTAACATAAGTTGACTGAGAGTCAAACATTTTTGACAATCAGGTCAGACGATAGTATGAAATCCAGGAGGTGATTGCATCTCACGTTGCATTTGCTACTAGCCGAAAAAGTATTCTGAGCATTAGCATGGCAGCATATGATAAGTCCCATCTTCCTGGAATCGCAGTATTCAATGAGTTCGTCTGCAGCCTTCGGTGGTGGTGGTGCACGACGAAATTGTGTCTCCTTTTTTTAGCTTCTGTCTGCAGAAACTACAGAAAGTGCACGTCGCCATTCTTCCTTGAAAAATGTTTTTTTTTTATCGGTAAAAGCTGTGTCAAACTCTTACGATTGTAGCTGCTCTGGCATTGCCCGTAGAATTATACAGAAAAGAAGGAGGATCAATTGATTTAAATAACAAAATTTTGCCGAAAAACCTTTTTTTTTCATGGGTTACCACAAGAGTATGCATTAGTCCCACTACTGTTTACCGAAAACTTGTTACCCCTATTTTAAGTTCACAGCTTTAGAATGCTGATGAAAAGCTAGTGTCCATAAAAACCTTAGTGAAAGATTTGCGTATTATTGTGGGTAGTTCGTTTCATGTTTTTCTTTTGCTCGTAATGTGGCAGTTTGTCCTTTATTTTATATTCTCAAACTCTGTTCCTTTGGACTGTGATTTTGAGAACTCCAGACAATGGAAATTCTAAAGAAAAAGCCGCTTATCCCGTTTTTGATTTGACAAATCAGCACATCATTTCAACGACACTCGTTCAACTAGATTTGCGACAATTTGTAGATACTTTCGACTAACATCCTTGCAAATTTCCCATGGACCACTTTCAATTATTCTTCATTCGTGCAACTCGTTATCCTGTCACTCCTAAAACTAACAACATCCATAAAACTCAAACCGATAATTGTGAGTCAATTTAAATCGTCGTGTATCCCTTTAACTGTCATGCTAATGGCATCTGACAATTTCTTTACGAATTTTAACTGCCAAAGGGTGTACCGGCTTCGTTTGGTAATTGAATGGCCATAAAGGTAAGCAGGACATGTAATTGAACGGATCTACCTCGTAGCTATCGTTTTCGATTTAGTTTCAGTTTCACATTACATTTTTGCCTTGAGGACCAAAATGAGTAAAAACTCAAACCGAAACCGAAATCGAAAACCAAAAACAAAAAAAACAAGTCCCGTCTCATACAAAGTAGACAAACCACCATCTGCAAGATACATGTACCAGGTACCAGTCGGTGTACTTATATTGTAATATGCTCCGTTCCTTTGTTGCGCGCATGTCGTTTACTTATTGTTCGTGAGAGAGCAGATACGAACAAATTAAATTCCAAAACCGACATCCGACATACGAGTTACGAGTATTCGTATACGAAAACCAGAAAGGGATTTAGAAGTGCAATCTACGAATAAGCTGGAGCCGCCACCTGCTTAGCCAAGCAAAATGGTGAGTAGGTATCTTATGGGCACTTTATCTACGATAAGTTCGATTCGTTTCTATGAATGTGTTTTGGGTACCTGCTGTCATCACAGAGTCTATCCGTATAACCTTACATACTTGTGCACGTAGTCTTCCTTTATTAATCCCTTATCCCATTCCATTTCACATGTTGAAATTCTAAGGAACCTCGGTTAATCCATGTCATCTTGATGGTAATACATTCTGACGCCCCCATACATGCATGGTCCCAATTCGATTCGTCCAGGTGTAACTCAATCTCCAGACACATAGCCCAAATGCCTTGTATGTGTGTGTATCTATTCAATTCAGTCAGGTAGGTATGGCTTTTTGTTGTCAGTCGTATCCTTGCTCTGATTTTCCTAAAACTATCTGAAGATATTTTCTCTACGAACCTAGAGACATACTTGTGCTCGTAATCAATCCATGTTGCCGCTGCACCCAAGGAACCGAATTTGCCTTGTAAATACTTCGTATAACAGCCACACCAGGTGGTGGCCAAAAATATCTATCGGACACGATTCAAATACGGACGGGTTTTGTCTTTCTTTTTTTTCTCTCTCTCTCTCTTTATATTGTAACTCTAACCAGCCAGAAAATAAATATAAATAAATTGATCCGGAGGTCTATTAGTCATTTGGTCGAGCTACATATATGAATAGTTATTGGCAACTTGTAGCCCGTACGTTATACGTTATGCCTCCCAGCAGACATTTGGGGATTAATATTGGTGGCTGGCTGCGCGACAACTCTTGAAGTCGACGCAGCCAACATCCAGATATTGGTTTGTTTAGTCATGCTCCCAGTACCTACTCGTGTACAACATATCTATCTTTCTATACCCGAGACGATGACTGCGATTGTGCCTGTGGCACACTTACGTCAAAGTATCGCAACAATTAACTTAGGTCAGTATCGGCACATATTCGTCGTACTGTTCCGTACTCGTAGCAAATTCGTGCGCACACAGTACTTGTAAACTGCGCACTGGGTGACGGAGGTTGGAGATTGGTGACTGGTGACTGGAGAGTGGAGAGATGATGGAGACTGAAGAAACGTATAGTTTTCATATCCAGTGGGAGGAGGCGGAGGTCGATTTATTTTTGGCTGAATATTATGGAATTATATCGTGCTATGCCATCTGGAGGTTTTTTCTTTCCAATTTTTTATTTTTCATTTATTTTTTTTTGCCCCCTACGAATCAAACTCACAGTTGTGCTCGTACGAGTATCTGAGACTTGTTTGTGCTGATCGAGCATTTGATGAAAATCAGATTGCCATTTGTTCATGTGAATTGATGTAGATATTTATTGTTACTAACCAAATGGACATGTGTAGGTATAAATGAAAATAAATGAACTATTTAGTGGCATTCTACAAGGGTCCAGTATTTGACCTACATTCTTTAAATGGAATTTTTGTAGCTCTGAGCGGAATTTGATGTAATTTGTGTTGTTAGGTATACGAATAGATGCATCACAAACAAGCTGAATGTTGCCTTCAATGGCTGGGAGACACATGGCTTTGGTCTAATGTGATATAATCATGCGCTCAGATGTCCAGTTGGCCAGTAACATCGACACAAAAACCAGATTTTTTAAAACTTGTTTTGATGGCAGCATGCAAAGTTGGGAAAAATGCCTGGAGAAAGACTGGACAAGGAAATCAATTAATCATATTGTGTTGCCTGGAAAATCGCCATTTATTTCTCAGATGTGAATGGGGAAATGTGTCTCCATTTGTGAGTTATGATCAAAAAGTGGGTTTAAATCTGTATTGTCAGCATTACAAAAGCTTTCTATCCATACATTAGTTAGTTCTGTTTTCAAGTTTTGAGCTGATCTCTCATATTGACTTGTAGTATCGGGGCTCTCAGCCGAATTTACGGGTGTTGATCCTATTCATCTGATCATTGTATTGGACCCCATCTATTCGACAGGCTAAAATATTTCAACATTATCATAAATGATTTTTTGTCCCTATTTTTTTGAATCCTTACCATTCTCCGAATTACTATACCGGTGGTATGCACCGATTGATTAGATCATACAAGTCTTTTCAGGAGGTCACTTACTCGAGCTGGAGTACTCGAAATGACGAATGAAGTGCCTCCGAGTTATTTTCTTAGACCAAACTGCTTTGTAGTTGTTTTTGATTCGTGTTAGATACATAAAATCTAGTGGTACCCTCCAATGTCCAATAGGACAGCTTTTTATACTCATTTTTAGGAAGTTTTCTGTGACTCTGTTAAGACTTCTAACATTATAGAGCCAAAGATATATTCAATAAATATTTGCAGTCGGATTGTAAACATGAGTTCTACAAAACAAATTCAATAGTGACTCTTGCAAGCACTACAGAGCTTTCCATAAACAACAACGAATTCACTATGAAAACCTTCTCTAGCCTAGGCTGATAAAATGATCGAAATACAGAGGCATTCCACAAGGAAGGATGTTTTCACCAATTTTGAGTGATGCTGCTCAACAGAATATTCAGAAACCTTGAGGAATCATGAGAAAAATATCTGCAGTATCGCGCACGTTCTCTTCAAATCTAAGGACGCCCACAGAGAAGGAACATGTGAATTTGACAAATCACTAAGACAGTTGTTGATCAGCTCAAATATCTGCAAGCAAACATGGTCGAAATTATCCAACCATTGAGAATATTTCTATGAGAACACCCTGGACGAGTCTTTCAGAATAAAGTAATCGCGGTGGCACTTTGATAAGTCCGACTGCAAGTGATCTCTACCGACTTTCTGGAACCATTCGTACCGTACATACCTACTAAATATCTACTAGGTGAGGTGAAAAGTAACCTCATTGACCGCCAGAATGCGCTGTTACCGTTCATATTTAGGCAGACAATTGTTGTTGACGTATTTGGCATCATGTTGAGTATGGACAAAAATGATTTTCGTTCTCTCATAAAACATTATTTTTTGAGAGGCAAAACGGCGAAGGAAACAAAAGAAAAGTTGGATAAATATTATGGGGTTAATGCTCCGTCAGATTACACCGTCAAATATTGGTTTCGAGTTTCGTGGTGGCCGCAACTCCACTACCGATCAAGTCCGCAGCGGCAGGCCCTCCGATGCGGTTACAGAGGACAATGTCAAAAAAATACTTGAAATGGTGTTGGCTGACCGGAAAGTGAAGGTGCGCGAACTAGCAGATACCACAAAGATTAGTACTGAGCACACACGCCATATTTTGGGCAATATTCTGCATATGAAAAAGATATCCTGCCGCTGGGTGCCGCGCATGCTCACTCCTGACCAAAAACACGAACGCGAGAGCACTTCGAAAGAGTGTTTGGACTTGCTGATGCGGAATCGGGCGGACTTTTGGCGTCGATTGGTAACTGTTGATGAAACTTGGGTCCACTATTACACACCAGAGAACAGAATGAGGGCCCAGCAATGGACTGAATCCGGCACGAGTGCTCCGAAGCGGCCGAGGGAGGCTCGACGGGTCGGATAGGTTATGGCGTTTGTTTTCTGGAATTGTCATGGCATACTCTTCGTGGACTACCTCGAAAAAGGAGAAACCATCAACAGCTAGTATTACTGTGCATTATTGGAGCGGTTGAAGGCCGAAATCGCTGCAAAAAGGCCTCACATGAAGCGAAAAAAAAAATTGTTTTTGCAAGACAATGCGCCGGCACACAAGAGCATCGCAACCACGGCTAAAATCAATGACTTATGGCTCCAATTGCTGTCGCATCCACCGTATTCGCCCGATTTGGCTCCCTCGGACTATTATCTCTTCCCAAACCTCAAAAGATGGCTCATCAATAAAAAATTGAGCTCACGCGAGGAAATCATCGACGACAAGGAGGAGTATTTTGCAGACCTTCCGGAAAATTACTTTTCGGACGCGATCAAGAAGTTGGAAAATCGCTGGAATAAGTGCATCAAGCTAAAAGTGGACTATATAGAAAAAAAAAACATTTAAAAAAAAAATTTCATTCCCAAGGAGGTTACTTTTCACCCCACCTAGTATATTTTCGTCAGAATTTGAGGTATTCATCACCAGTTGATCTGCTGCATTCTGGCTAAAGGATTGTGCATGCCTAGATTTTCTTATTATTAAAGTTGTTGTGATATACATAGCAACGTTGCCTGAAGTACGTTCTCTTGGTTTTTTCGTATACACCGGATGTTCCAAATACAAGTTTCTTTTTGAATCATGTGTTAGTTTAGTACTGGCAACTCTTTCCTGCTCGAAATATTGACTATCAGTCAGTATCATACCTACGCAGAACGAAATGAATCACTTTACACTTGAACAACATTGGGAAAACCAGCAACATTATTTCAAAAGTGATTGTGGTGTTGCCCAAACATTGAGTCAAGTTTTTAGCGTAAACATCTGTCTGTCGTGAAGACTTAAGTTTACGAGATGCTCATACATTCATGGCAGCAAAGATAAACCTTGCCATCGCTCTGCAGTCTTCCTGCGATACCAATTCGGAAGTGTGTTGGAGGCACAAGTTCTACCTTTGGTCTTGAGTCGAGGCCCACCTAAAATCTCTTACTAATCTTACGGTCACAGCACCCAGTACTTATTGCAACTCTACATTGGGTCAAAGCCACCATGACGCTCGCACAAGGGGGCCTACCTCTAACAAGTCAGGCCCGGACCGAGATCTAGGGGGCTCCTGCCTCTCATGGTACTGTGATTTAAGCCCTGGTAGGTACTACCGGTGTTCCTGCCGGCAACAAAACCTATGACCGGCCGCTTGTATCTGGTCAAATTCTAGCAACCTTCGGTGGGTACTTTGTTCTGCCCCCGCTTTTTATTAGACAACGTCATTGATGGGCAAAGACTTGATGATTGGCGGAGGTTCCGCAAAATGATCAATTTAATTTAATATTTGATGGTCCGGAGACCGCCACCTGTTCCTTTGTGAATATTGAGATGAGATTACCGTGTGCTTGCTATAGTAAGACGCCCGCAAAGACGTGGTGTCGCGTAGACTATGCTTACCAATTGCCCTATCAAAAATGGTCTTCTTTCCTACCATGGCGTTAAAATAGCCTAGTACGATTTTAACGTCATACTTTGGACACTGCTCATGTGTCTTGTCAAGAAGGTCGTATAAACATTCTTTGGTGGCGTTGTCTTTGCCTATCGTAGGGGCATGGGCCCATATTAGGCTCATGTTAGCGAATTTAGGCTTATCGGAAGCTCGCCTAAGTCTGCCGGATATGGCAAATCCACTTCCGAATAACTATGACTATAGTACAAGGTGGCGCAAAATTAATCATCCTATCGGAAGATGGTATAATTTTTGCAAATGGCGTCGTACGTCAATCATATTTGACATTTGTGAAACGCACACTCCGCACGAGCCACAATTGATATTGTGAAGGATGCGTTTCCTGGTCGCGTAATCTCCCGTTTTGGCGATTTGGCATGGCCAGCAAGATCGCCCGATTTAACCATCCCAGACTTTTTCTTTGGGGCTACTTGACCTCGCGGGTTTATGCCGACAGTTATCCCCGGAAATCTTGCGGAAAGTCATGGTAAATGCTATAAAACGGGCACAAATGTATATCAACATTGACGGCAGCCGCTTGGCGGATATCATCTTTTCCACTTAACAGAAACAATTGTAAAGGTCCAAATAAAGATTTCCAACATTCAAAATAATTTTTCTTTATTTAGTAAAAAAAAGTAAGTAAAAAAAGTAAAAACAAAATTGGATGATTAATTATGCGCCACCTTTTCATCCTCAATATGTCCGGCCCATCCTATCGCACTTCCTGGATGGCGGTTATATCTGTTAATGGCCTATGCTAATGTTTCAACTGTATTTTGTTAAGGGTCCGAACTTCCACGTGCAAATCCGAAGCTTGTTGTGCTTTAAAACTTTTGCTAGGGTCGTCCACAGGCCATTAAATGGTCCGTTACATATTTTAATCCCTTCCGTATAGGACTGTGAGCTATATGAACGCGTAGGGCAGTATCATGGCTACCGGCCGGTCGTGCCCTTGCTATTTTAGCCTGAATGAGTAAGTGTTTAGTTATGCAGTTACCCGGGACCGCCACAATACGAACATGGGCACGCTGGCCCCTAACGAATCGTGCTCTAAAAGAAAATATCAGAGCTGTTAGAATCGCAAAGTATAACCGCAATTATGCGACAACGTAGTGACAAATTTCATCAAAAGAATGACTATTTGTAGGCAGATTCAAGGCGGACATTGTATTCCATTACTAACCTCAGAGATTGTGCTTTCGATTAAAATAAAAAACATCACCACTTTTCGTAAAAATGTTGCGTTTTTTCTATTGATTTAAAATGACACCTTTTGTTGGATGATAGTGGTTAAGAATTTCCCCTAGTCGATTGCTTTGACTCCACCAAAATCTCGTTTACCAAGAGAACTTAGAGAAGGGGTGAAAGAAATCCACCTCGACGATTACCCTTAGATAAATACTGACACCTCTGAACTCTGAAGTGAGTTTAAAGTTCATTAAAGCTGTTTTTTTTTTTTGTGCATATGTTTGATGAAAAGGGAAGTCGCACCCTGAATGTCCAGTATTCCAGTGCAATGTTTCTTTGTCTTTAAGAGTGCTTTTCATGGTGCCTAAGCCACTTTGGGGTGCTATTTCTACACTTTTCCCTTTGACGTCCGCGTGCTGAGCCAGAAATATTACAAAAGAACTTATGCCTATAGAATTTTTTGTCATGATTTTGGCACATAGTCCTGTGTGACGTTATATGGTGTTCACTTTTTCGTAACAAGATAGAGAATATTCGATCTGTTCCTGGAGATTTTCACGATGAGATGGAGTTAATAGCTCATCTTATCCTTTTCTCGGTTATCATTTCCAGGGTGCAATGCTGTTTGTATTGTACTCAGCTTTAGTATCGTGCTACGTAAGAGCTCTGGTATTCCTTTGTGGAATTGTGTTCAGTGGCCGCTGGAGTCTTCAGGTCCAAGCCGATTGTTTTTTTTTTTTAGCGAGGACCTTTTCAAGCCTAGCAGTAGTACTCTTTGCCTCATTATAGAAAGCTCTACACAAACATCGTTTGCTCACTGCATTTTTTGGCTTGCATTTTCTTTTACGTGATTAGTAGCCCTCCCAGTGAGTCACCATTCTTGTGCTGGAGCATTGGGCATGTTTCCAAAAATATAACTACCAACATGTTCGCCTAAGCTCTTGTCACATTTTTAATAGCGATTTTAGGTTCACGGTGCAATTTTCAGAGCCCTTATCATGGACACTATTTTCCACATTGAAATTCTTGGGCATAATCATTTTGACCATTACAAAAGGTTATTCGCCCTTGTTGTTGTTTTCATTTGGCTTTTCCCTTGTAAAGCCAAATAGGTTTATTCTTATATTTGCATGCCAAAAAGGCTGCTATTTTGATTTCCTTGTGACGGACATATCCAGTAGAATCCGAGCCAACCAGTGTACTCTGGCCTCAAGTGATTTTCTCCGAGTTCTTCCACCTCCTGCTTGTGTCTTTTCCTACAGACAGAAATTCACTGAAAACTCGTATAAAACAAAGTGAACTCATCAAAAAGCCATATTCGTGTCAATCAATCAATCTGCTGCCTCTCGCATGCAAGTACAATGACCCAAACCACAGTCTGACACTGAATCAAGCTCCGCTTTTGGATATATGTGGACATACATACTCGTACATGGCTGTGGCTGTTGCGCTGACACTGGTACTGTCAGGGGCACTCCCTCATTGCGTTCGCACCGCCAATCACCGCCCTATAATTACATCCGTCGAGTTAACACTCATCGGCCACGTAATAAATGCAATTTCCTCACATGGAACGGATTTTTTAAAATTTCATAATGTGCGCGGTTTTTTTTATTTATGTATTTCACCGCACAAATAGGCCGTCGTCACCAGTATTTATGAATAGTACCCTTCCTCCATAGTACTGGTCTCCTTGCGGGCTGTGTTCAGTGGCACTGTGAACAGTGAACAGTTTACAGTGAACAGCTACTTCTGTCAGCATTTATCAGCCCATCAACACCGCATTAAAAAGGTTTTTTATTTTTTTAATTTTTATTTTTATTTTTGTTTTGTTTTTATTTTTGGACTCTTCTTCGTACTTGGTATTGGTATACGTCTGCATGGGCAACGTACTCGTAAATCCTATCCCGCCAAGTCATTGTCGGTCGTCATCGCCAAGTTGATTACGCGTTCATGATAACATGTCGTGTAACTCTGGTTGTTGTTGTTGTTGTTGTTGTTGTTGTAGTTTTACAAATGTTCAAGTCGGGACATTCTTTTAGAAATCGTGTGAGTGACCCTTTCTTCCGGTTAATCAGCGTACGCTCTGGAAAGTAATGTTGAGTGCGTGTTTATGGTAGACCAATGAAAAAGGGTTGAGTAGTATGTCCAGTTCTGTTTATGTCCCTGTCCCAGTCCCAGTTTCAGTCCCATTCTTCTTCTTCTAGTGAGAATATCGCGCGTGCATCATGCACATGAGTGATTTGAATAACTGATTTGTTGTCGCTTAAACGGCTCATTTCCTTGTGCCTTTTATTATGAAAGGGGATTCCCCCTGGCTGGCTCTCTGAAACTAATGCGAATTTACTACTCTCGTTGAATAATTATAATTTGAAGGCGGTCCTATAAGGGTTGAGAGCACATTGTCTTGTCTCTTTGCGCTCGGTCACCTGTTCTGTGCACTCTGTACATTGGAATTTCAAAGAGGCCAAACCATAAGAATGATGCAGCCGGGGGTAGCCACCTGTTATTTGCAAATAACACACACGCGCGCTTAAAAGAATCCTGTTTCCGACTTTTAAGTTGTCTCATGCGTTATTCATCGGAAGAAAGAAATATCGCGTAGGCCCTTTGGGGAAATTACAGTTTACGTTCTACAGTAGCAGGGTACGCACTCTCTGTTAATTGTTATTGGTTAACGATTATCGTGTGTAGGGTGTTGTTAACTTTAATGAAAGACTTGAACGAGAAAGAAATGTTATCTGGGGATTTGACCTCATAACACAAGTGTTTTGAATGTTTTTTTAATTGTCGGGTTGAATGTTCTGAGATACGAGTGAGTACATATAGGAATACTTAGGCAAGTACAAGAGGTCGCAAGGGTAGAGTGATGTCAGAAGTATGACAACTTAATCAGGCCGGATGGAGAGAACATATACTCCTATACCCACTTGGTTGTCGACTTTAAAATGACATAATCACAGCGAGCACCTTGCGCTTCGAACGTTTGCGCTCCCATTTTCAATGTATCCCCACAACGACTGTTAGAAGTTCCATGCAGGCCAAAATTGCAGTAAGTGTCTAGTTTACGTGAGCTAAATTTCTGCACAATCCACTTCTCGTACGAGTATAAGGAATGATAAATCCTGGCTAATGCATTTGGCCAAATAATTGGTTTCTGGAGTGTCCAGCACATCTCTTGACCGCCCCTGCTATCAACGAATTTCTCGTTACAATTTGAAGCACCTTGAAGGAATCATATGGAGTAGGCAATTAGAAAAGCTGTTTTTGTGCAGCAACAAATCTCACGACCGAGGTGAAAATGGCAACTTCTATAACGAGAGAGAGATGTCGTCATCATGGTGATAGGTGAACTGCAGGCAGTGGCAAACAATTTATTTATTTTCCCCGTGAAAGTTGTCATGTTCTAGATGGCAATATGATTGAATACCAGGCTCACCAAAAAGAATGAGCTGGGTGTAACCAGACGTGCTCGTAGAAAACCAGGTCGATTATATAGCGATAGCAGCCGTTTTAGTAACTGTCGAAACAGACGTAGATCTGGCTTGCATATGGTCAATGTTATCTTATTGTTATCACTTTCTAATTACATTATACAAAACATCGATCCAAATAGTGCAACAACAATTGGACACCCAGATACAACATGGACCGACTAAAGAACACCAACAATGGACGCAATTAACTTGGTAATAACTAGAGCTCGAGGCACTGGAATGAAGTCAAAAAATATTGCGCGGAAAATAGTTTAGAAGCATGTTGATGAGTTTTACTATTTTGGACCTATCTAGTTCAAAAGGTTTGATTCGCTTTAATCTTCTAGTTAGACCATCATTATCAAGGAACTGGAGAGTCTCAATGTTGACATGTTGTTTAAGTCTTTGTTCATGACTTTGCGCATAATTTTTGATGACGTTGTCGACAGTTTCTACATTGAGATCCCTATGGAAGTTGTCATTACGGATGTACCAGGGTGCATTAGCAATACCATGAAGTACTTTATTTTGCAGCTTTTGAATAATTATACTGTTGCTTTGTCTGGTACGACCTCTGAGCTGAATTACATAAGTCCAAATTGATTTATGGACTTGTTGATACAAGAGTAGCTTGTTGTGTATTGACAAGGCAGTACATTTTTCTGTACTTTCGATTTAATTGTCATTGTTTTTTTTTTTCTAACATGTGGCTTCCAGCTTCCACCTGTGTTTTGCATGCCAAGATACCAAGATATTTCGCTGTATTCTCGTACGGAATTATTTTTTTTATTTATGTATACTGGCCTATACGTTTATTGGTAAAGTTGATATGCACGGATTTAGTTTCATTAAGCTTGGTACGCCACTTAGCTGTCCAGCGTTGTATTTCAGCTATTGCTGTTTGTAACTTTTCTGTTTATTCAGTATTAAACCACTAGCAAGCTTTTTCATCAATCCTACTCGTTAGGACTCTTCCCGAGCAGATGGAAAATAGCATTTGTCCAGTCCGTCCCTAAAAAGGCGAATCATCTTCTCTCTCCTCTTACAGACTCATTGCACTAGCGTCCCTTCTTTCCAAGGAAACGCTGATAAATCGTCAGCTCATGAAATATCTCGAAACACGAAAACTTCTCGATGACCGGCAATATGGTTCTGGTAGCAACAGGTCCACTGGTGATTTAATGGCATGTCTTCACCGAAAAGTGGAACCAAAGTCTATACCAATCGGGCGAAAGCAAAATAGTTGCACTCGATATTTCTAAGGCGTTTGGCATTAGGCTCTTTTGTCGAAAATGCGTGCATTTGGGATCTTCAATTGATAAGAAACTACCTTTCGGAACGTTCAATTCAAATTGTCTTGGATGGTTTCAAGTCTGATATTCACAAAATAAATACTGGTGTGCCCCAGGGCTCCGTTCTGTCTGCGATACTCTTTTTAATTTTCAGCAACGATCTCTTATCTCCTACTTCTAATCCAATATATTCCTTTGCTGACGACAGTACTCTCTGCTTTTCATATTCGTTTCCTGACTCACGTCCTTGCTCTTCGTTAAATTGCTCATTAAATTTTGATATTAACAGCATAACCAATTGGGGAACTATCAACAGAGTGCAATTTATTGCTTCCAAAACACAATGCTGTCTGCTGTCGTTAAAGCAAAATTAAACACCCAGCCATTATCCATGAATGGCAGTTGCATCGTCGAAACCTATAAACTTTCCATTCTTGGTATGTGTGTCAGAGACAGTTTACTTTGGAATCACCACATATGTAATGTCGTCAAAAATGCTGCGAAATGTGTAGGTTTCCTCAAGCGATGTAAGAAATATTTCACCCCCCCTGATCTGGCCTCAATACATAAGGCGTTTGTCCTCCCGAAATTGGAGTACAATGCTCACATCTGGTCAGGTGCTCCTAAGACCTCTTTGCAATTGCTAGATAGGATCTAAAATCGCGCGATAAAACTCATAGTTGTTGACAATATTACAATCGACACTACATTCGACACCCTCGAACACAGACGTAATGTCTCTTGTCTCACCTTGTTGTATCGCTATTTTCACTACCAGTGCTCTACCGAAATTGCTAGTAGCATTCCATCCCTTTTAACTTTTAACCGTAACACCAGTCTCGCTATGAATGCTCATCAGTATACCCTCAATCCCACTTTCGGACGTACTCTGAAATATCGCGATTCGTTCCTAATCCGTACAACTCGCTTACGGATTGCCCTGCCGAGCTCCTTATTTCCGAGTCACTACAACTTGCAAACATTTAAAACCAACGCACATTGGTATCTCTCTTTTTTCCCTCCTTAATTCCCCTCGCCCTCGCTATGTGCAAACATATCTATAATTATATATATAAAAAAAAAAAAACTGGTTGCTGTATATTCAGACTCGACCTTATATCAGGATCAGGATCAATCCGACATATTCGGAGTTTAGCCCGATAATGATCTCGATGATTTAGCTAGGTTGAGGATTTTGACATTGGGGCAGCTCCAACGCGTCTATAGAGACAACATCTTCAACAGATTAATTGGAAAGGAGATACTCGTAGCAGCTTTCGACTAATTGAATTTGCAGGAGCTAGTAAGTAATGTGATTAAAACGCACCGTCATTCAAGGAAAAAACATGATCAACTGAGCGTTAAACGCCCATTGGTCCGTAAGCGAAGAAATTGAGTGTCATCTCCAAAACAAAGCAAATTTCAATTTCTTTCCAATCGGTTTATGGTTTTCAATACACCGTTGTTTTTAAGTTGCCGGTGTGTAAAATTTGTGCTGTGTGAAATAAATTCCCGACTAAGATGAGTAATGCATTTGATTCTGTGCACATACTTCACTTAATTATGGTGGCGTTTCATAAATTTCTGTGTTTATGAGCCCAGGGACGGTAGGTAGTCATTGTTGTTATGGCTTCTTTAACGAGCATCAATTTGATAAACGAATG
Source organism: Volucella bombylans (assembly GCA_949129095.1). Taxonomy (NCBI): domain Eukaryota; kingdom Metazoa; phylum Arthropoda; class Insecta; order Diptera; family Syrphidae; genus Volucella; species Volucella bombylans. Next base: position 126,353,448 of record OX422144.1, on the reverse strand, counting down.
AGAAAGTACACGCCTTTTAGTGTGATATCTCACAACATCACAATCTCAGTTTTATGACCTTTAATCTTAAGGAAATCACACGCTATTGTTTCTGACATCTCATAACATAAGGGCGGCTAATATTACTTAGACAGCGATCATGATTGTGTAAAAAGTAGGGGACCTTGTTCTGTTCCATCTGGCATACCAACTTTAATTTAACTTTTCTCTATATGACCTCAATCTGATCGTCGAAATTTTGCGTCTCTACATATTTATTTACAAATCATTTCATTTCGTTGTATTGTAATTGTGTCGAAACCTCGTTTTACAATTTTACGAATTTTCCAGAAATATCAAAAGTAAATCAGTATAACTGCATCAAATGCGGTAGATCAAGTAAATATGACATCTGTCAGACAATGTCAGACGATAAACTCAATATGACATCTGTCAAACATTACAGCCAATCAAAAAACTGTAACGAAAAGCTGACATGTAAACACACCCGCCAGTTTCAATTAGAGATTTATTTCATTGAAGTGATACGATTTCAGGTGCAGGATTCCAGTGCGGTGGTCTGTTGTTGGGGAAAATTGCATAATTACACTCGCCTCGAATAGGTGGTCCAGCTATGTACTCGTAAGTCAGTAATTATCATCGGGTGGCAACTAAATTCCTTTTCGATTTCATGTTATTATCCCCACAGCTGTGTTGAATCATTTCGATTTCCTTGAGATTACCTCGCACTATGCAGATAGTGCTGTGGATAGTGGATGGATACAAGTATTCGTACACTGACAGTACGGGTAATTCCATAAGGCTGTCTAGACTAAGTCTCTAGACAATTTTCTTGACAAGTATCCTGTCATATCTCTAGTCAAGGTTTCATAAGATAGATGCCACAAGCTCCTAATCATAGTGACGTTCTCCTTTTCTCTTGAAACATGCTCCAATTTTGTTTTTTTTTCTTTTTTTTGTTTGCACAATTTTTATTTATTTATTAATTGTTGTTTTTTTCTCTCTCTCTCTTTTCAGCGCGATAAGGGCATTTCGAGAATTACTTTATCTGAATCCAGACTATCCACGTGCCAATGAAGCTCACCTGCGTCTTGGATTTATGTTCAAAGTGAATGGCGAATATAAGTCATCGTTGAAACACCTGCAACTAGCTTTAATTGACACAGCACCGTGCACCTTTACAAAACTTCAAAGTGAGTATACTCGTCGTCATGTTAATACCCCCCCGTCTCAAGCAGGCCTTAAAGCCAAGACTCCTCTATCCAAACCCACGAGATGGGAAGTGAGGAATCCTGATTGTTCGGGGCGTTTCGTCTGTGTGATGGCGTATGCCATCGCTTATGCTCTTTATTTGGTTGTTTCAGTGTTTTTTTTCTCTTCCTTTTTTTTTTTTTTTGTTTTTGGCTCCATCTTCTCCGGATGCAGTGCCTATGTCTATGTATATGTGTGGCGTTTTTTTTTTTTTTTAAATAATATTTCGCCTTAGGCCCGTCTTACGATCATAAAGTATCTGTACAGGTAAGCTCCAGCAATCGGTAGTGATGAGATGGCCATATTAACGGAAGAATATCATTAGGGAGATATTTTAAAACAGGAGTGTTGCTTATAGGGATAATTTAATTACAGTTGACACAAATTTGTCACACCTTTTAACGGTTTATTTGATTTAAAAGGACATTGACATGTCGTGTGACTGATGTATGTAGTTGCCTTTTGTGTAGTCCCTTGGGACGTCCACAGTTACACTGCACTCCCGAGGAACTACAGGCTCATCAAGCAGATGTTTACTAGGGATTTCGATCACTAATATCTTATACAAAGTCACGAGCTGGAGAACACGTGTCATACTAATGAGATCAGTCTATCTAGTGACTGGTGAAGTCGAAAAACTGATTATTGAACCACTTCTCATCAGCTGCTTAAGTGCTCAAGGGGGCTCACCCCTTTATTCAGACAAGACTTTTGATGTTGAGGTTTTGTTTTTAATGAATTCATTATTCTTCAAAGGGATGAGCATGGAATATGGGCACTTACCCTTTGGGCAGATCTTTTACGTAGAAATACATAAGGTCTTGTCAAACAGTTGCTTCAGCAAGAAATGGTCTTAGAACACCAGGACGACTAGGGTAGTATGTAAATAAGCAGCATGACCTTCAGATTCATTGGCAATAGAAACATTGTCGATGCTGAAGGCTTTTTCTTGCAGCGAAATCTGCATAAGATTCGAAACGTAGCTTGCAAATGAAGAGGGATGGCTCATAAGGAGAAGCTAAGTAAAGTTAGGTCTATTTTGGAGCATGCTGACCAAGCTATGTGTAAAGGGAGACGAATTCACTTTCTAGCTGTTTGAAATTGTGGAGGATTCTTCGAAGAACATAGCACGTATATTGTTCTCGGCTCATAGATTAAAAATTACAAAGTAGGTATTTGAAAAACGCTTCTGACTACTCGTGTATCGATGAAAGCTTTGTTATGCCGTCCGGATGCTTGCAGTGTATTTCAAACAGAGGTTTTATCTATACTTGAAGCTGCTGAGCTGCTGCAATTATTTACAACGATAGTCAGTCTATGCTCATAAAATTGAATCGCTGTCATAAGAGTTATTTTCATTGTCATCATTGGTTGTCATTTGATTACATTACTTCGAAGTGGACGGAAATTGCCTTCCAGCACGAACTGAGATGCTCTGGCCAATAATCGAAGCTCGCACTACGTGAATGAAAAATGGAATATTTCAGGGCCGAGTAGAGCAGGCCTTGTTCTCTGACTCAGCAGGCCACTGGTCAGCTATTCAATGTTCCGGTGATATTAAGTCCGGCACTTTGTTTTTGAGCCATTATATAGGGTTCGTCCGAAGAGTAATTTCAGTGATTTTATTGTGAAGTCATTATACGTTGCGGTCGCATCTCGTTCCGCGGGACCGTTAGAGGAGGAAGTCAGCTTGTGAATGTTCTGTTATTCAGTCGTCTCCGACCATCCGGGACAGTAAGGACAGAGTTTTCGTCTCCCGTGCAAACCGTAATGCAGCGTTCGTTAAAACAAAGGATTACCTTCAAGTTTTGTATTAAACTCGACAATTTCGCAGTGGCAACTTTTCCTATGACAACAACGGCCTTTGCTGATGATTGTTTATCGGAACGTCAAGTCTACCGGTGCCATGAGGCCTTTTTAGAAGGCCGTGAAGTCGTCAGCAATGAAGCCCGCAACGGACGGCCATCAACGACCACCACCGACTTCAATGTGACGCGTGGGAGAAAACTTTAGAACCCAGACCTTTGTTTGAGTGTTCGTTTAGAGACACAGACAGATGTTTCTAGTGTTTTCACGGGAACGCCTGTGAATAAAGATATAAGTTCAAATGATGCCTATACATCCATGGGAACAAGGATACGTCTTACCATCGGACTCCGTCATTTCTTTGATACTAATTCGTGTTGGAGTCAAAAGTTCCACCCTTGTTATGAGTCGACGCCGACCTAAAACCGACGGCACCCAGTTCTTTTTGCAACTCTACCACAACTCGAAGACCTTTCCTGCAACTTTAGGTTTAAACGACAGCCATCATGACGCTACCAGTAGGGGGCCTACCTCTTCCAAGTCAGGCCCCTGTGTACCCTGAATTCCATGGTACCGAGTTTTAAGTCATGGTAGGGACTACCGGTGGTCGCACCACCCACCAGGACCCTATGAACAGCCGCTTGTAACTTTTACGATAAGACCAGTATTACTCTACCTCCGTTTATTATTAGACTACGTCATTGATGGTGGCTCAGTGGCACAGACATTGGACATTCCAGAAAATACCTTTCATGAGATTGTGACCAACAATATGCAGATGCGAAAAAGCGTGAATGGACGACCAGCACCGAGCACCGAGCTGAAACGTGTCAGGAACTTTGGGACTAGTTTGAAATTGATCCCTATTTTTTGGACAATATATCGCAGGCGACGAGTCTTGCGTGTTTGAATACGACCCCCAAACAAAATAGCAAAGTGCCGAGCGGCGCACATTGGCGTCCCCTACCCACAAAAAGTCCAGAATGACCAAGACAAAAATCTAGCTCACGGTCATTGTGTTCTTTGACGTCGTTCATGAGTTTGTACCACACTGTACAACCGTCAACGCTAAATTCTACGCGGAAGTCCTCAAGAAACTCAAACGAAGGGTTCATCACGTCCGGGCCGACATCACGACATCGTGACCCTCTTCCTGGCCGATACAAAGGTGCCAAGTTTCCACCAGCAGCCCTACTGTCCCGACGTGGCTCCCCCAGAGTTTTTTTTTTCCGCGTTTGAAAACCTATGAAATGACATCATAATACCGGGACAGTGGATAAAGTTAAACAATTTTTTTTATAATTAGCGCGAGCTGATTGAGTATGTGGATTCTATTCTATGGCGTACTTCGCAGTGGTACTATCATCGCGGCGTTAAATTTGACTGGTCTTTCGATATCTTTCGATATCGATGGCTAGAAAAGCCTGGAGTGACGATGTTGGTCGCTTTCAAGGTACTACGCCTTGAAATAAATAGCACTGTGTCTACGCTCCATCAGAACATTCTCAGCTTCGTTTTTGTGCTCTGAAAACATCGCTTCTGTATTGTAGATTTAAGATAACATCTTCTGAAACCATATTATGTTCCAGATATAGAAAGCTGCTTACTTTGTCGACTTGCCGTCCAGAAATGTTTAGTTGAACGGGGTGATGTTACGAATGACGTTATGCTTAGAAATTGAAGTGGTTAGGGCCTTTGTTTTAGAAGTGCTTTGTGTAGATCCAATATCCTGTTTGAAGATATTAGCGTAGTCAAGATGTGATGTTATAATCCCCCAGACTGAGTAGTCTCGAAAAAATGTAACCTTGTCGTAGATCAATTTCCTCTCACCATTTCGTTATGTAGAACCGGACATATATATACCACGACCATAGGTAGTCTAGGTATCCCTCCTGCGCAAGGCTCGCCATAAAGCATCTCGATTCAAGCTGTCGAAAGTTTTCTCGAAATCGATGAGTAACAAATGAAACGGAGGTCTCTATGCTCGGTGCAGTGTTGATATGGTCTATGGAGGCTGATCCAGATCGAAAGCCTGCTTATTAGACGGCAAGCGCTGAATCAAGACGTTCGATCCAGAATTATTCTAGCTATTAGTTTTGGCGCAGCCGCTAGAAGTGATTTGAAAAATGAAGACTCAAATTGAACGAAATCCTCGACGAAGTGGTAGGAACATGGCTACTGAGATGAACATATCAAAGACAACCATGCAACGGATATTGAACAATGAGCTCAAACTAAAGCCTTATAAGTTCCAAAAGGGACAAAATCTGACCTATATGCTCAAAAGAAAGTGAGGTTAGGTAGAACAAAGGAGCTGTTGCGTTTGCACGCACGGACGTGGCTTGTTGCCGAATATCGTGTTCTCTTATGAGAGAGAATGGACGTTCCAACAAGGCTTTGCGGTAGCACACAAAGAATGGTTAAAAGAGTTGTTCTTGTCCTTTTTTCATTTCGTCAACACAATGAGCTTCACAGTCATCAAATGCAAATCCCCTTGACTTTTCTACTCATATATGGGGCACTATACAGGCCAAGGTCAACACTGAAGAAAATATCAAAGTGTAGATGCGCTCAAGAAAGCCCTTCCTTGAGAATGGAGGAAGATTCCGCAGGCTTACATTCGTGCAGCGTCCAACTCGTTTGTCCATCGACTCCGGGCCATAGTTCGCACTAAAGACGGCCATATACAAATTTATAATAAATTCTAAGAACATAATTGTTTTCCAAAATTTTTTTTCTTGTATAGGGTGACCGATAAGAACGATAGGAACAAATTTTTAAATAACACAACAACGGTGTGACATATAAAATTGACTTTGGCTTTATTTTGAAGCTACGTTCATGACATTATGTGTGGAATAGCACAACATTCAAATGGACTCGGTCAAATATGTGCGGTGTCATACCGGCAATAGCGTGTCAGACGTTGGGCTCGAGCTCGTTCAAAGTGGTTGGCTTGTTCGCGTAGACTAAGGACTTTACTTAGCCCCAGAGAAAATATTCGAGTGGTGTTAAGTCACATTATTGCGGCGGCCAATTGATGAACGCTCGCCGTGAGATGACCTAGCCGCCAAATTTCTCCTTCACAACTTCGAGCGTTGCGTCGCTTGTATGGCATGCAGCGTTGTCTTGTTGGAACCACAGCTCGGATATATCGATTTTGTCGAACTCTCACCACAGAAAATCGGTTAACATAGCTCTATACCTGAGACGATTAACGGTAACCGTGTCTCCTTCCTCATTTCGAAAGAAATAAGGTCCGATGATGCCGCCATGCCGTAAACCGCACCAAACAGTGAATCTTTGTGGATGCATTGATGCTTCGTCCGAGAAGATTATTTTTTGGTCAAAACCCGGATCTCCGGTCAACATTTCCAGCGCCCAATTAGCGATCTCACGGCGTTGTCTATGGTCGTCCGGCTTCAATTCCTGCATCAGCACAATCTTATACGGATGTAGGCCCAAATCCAACCGCAAAATAAGCCGCGTTAACACTTTGACGATGCCCGATTCAGCTTATCGCCGCCGAATCGACATTTATGGATCTTCGGTGATACTGGGCGCTACGGCGGCTATGTTTTCTTCATTTCTCATCAATCTCTGTCTGGATGGTGGCTTAAGATCCAAAAGAGTATACTCACGCTCAAACTTTTCCACGGTGCGACAATCTGCCTGCACACTCTAGCCATGATGACGACCGACCTCACGACTAAATTCACAATTTGCGCACATTCGGCAAGCGTAAACGATGTATTTCAATAAAATATCATTTTAAATACAAGCAATACAGCATTTTGAAAATGTCCGGTGCAATGGGACTTTCTGTCTTTGTGACAAGGTGTTGCTTAGCTGTTGGCGCACTTGGTGATCCCGGAGCCTGTCGGTATCACATATGTTTATCTGCATATACTTAGCAAATTTAATCGGTTGCTTCGGACAGATGCAGTGCGAAGACGGAAACTAGCTACCGTTAGATGGAAGTCTCTCTTTATTCCAATGCTTCCACATGTCCACAAGACTAACCAAAATAAATTTGAAGACAAAACGTTAAAGCCAAACTTCTGTCTACCAAAGTGTATCGCTAACAAATAATCACAACCAAAACCACATAACAAAAATCTTGCCCACGGCATCCGGTATCTCAATGGGGGCCGCATTGATTTCCTTTTCTGCTAATTTAATTTGCCCACAATATCTCCTCAAAGTCACACACATTGCCCAGCAGTTCGTAACCGAATCCCCTTATCTCGATGAAAAAAAAAATGACATTAGCATGCTACAATTTAATTTCTCTAAAGGATTAGGCACCTTAAAGCACATCAACACCCCGGCGGATATCAACACAACACAGCCACCAACATCCAACTTAAAAGCACAATACGTATGCTGCATTTCGCCTCTTTTCGCTGCGTTGCTTCTAATTAGCCGCAAATCATTTTCGTTCCATTTGCAGTGATTAACATCTCCGGACAAACAGACAGACGGACGGGCGGACGGATTGTGGTGTTCTGTGCACTGTGTTGTACGAGTATGCTCGGCTGTGCTCTTTGCCTTAATTCGTTGTCCAATGTTATGTGTTGTGTGCAGCAATTTTAGTTGTTTCTTTTTTATTTGTTTATTTTTATTCGAGAGAGCTATTTCCAGAATAGTCTCTCTCTCCCCCCAAATAAACCACACCGTCAATTTGCGCGACGCATTTAGGTTGTGGCCAAGAGGTAGACGACGACAAGCACCAAAAAACAACAAAAACACAATAGCCAACACCAAAAAACCAACAAAAACAACAACAAGAACAGTGAAACGTTTTAGAGAATTAGTAACGTCTTTGACCTCAATCATGGTCGTCGCGGCAAATCGCGGAATGAAGAACCCATGACGCAGAAGAGCAGCACTCCTTCAGATTCTTAAAGAGGTCTCCTTCACTGGTGCGGATGATTTTGCATGCATTGTGCATACGGCTAAGACGGCAAGCATTCTCAACAATAATAACAACAACAAAACAGCAGCAGCAGAAAAAAAAATAACCACAGTACGCTGTGGGTAACGACAAACCAACGCCAGGTAAGGGCGTCGTAAACGTGTGTTGTGATTTAAGCGATTTGCGCATGCGCGCTTTATGCGATTTGTGATTTATGCAAAGCGAACGCAGTAAACGATTATCAATTACGGAGCTGAATAGCTAAATGCGTTATGGGTTGTTGTCGCTTAGCGCTCGTTGAGGTTTTGACAGTTGTTTATGGGGTTGAAGACCGGCCGCAAGAAAAAGAAGCAGGAACCAGACAATGGAAACGAAAAATTATTTTTTGTTATTTTATTGTTGCGGTTAAATGTTGTTTTGATATTTAACCCCTGAGTGTTGCGTACTTTTGTGATGAATTTATAACTTCAGAAGGACTTTTGTGCAGATTTTAATTTATACTCGTAAAAAGTGCATTTGACATTTAAGGATCGGATTTATAAAAAGCATAGTGCATCAGACGTGGACTACCAACGGGGTTTTGGTGTTTTCAAAGGTCTGTCGGCGTTTTTGATACCTTTCAACTTAATGATCAAAGGCACTAAGGTAGCTAACTGTGTAGCAGTATTTTATGAACAAAAAGAATGAATCTGAATTCCCGATCAACCACATAAACCCTCTTTGGATACGAAGGTTATTTTGTAATTCCAGAAAATTAAATGAAAACAGTGACCTATCGTGCATATGTTCTACTAACCAGCGCAAACCTTTACACTACCCATGTCGTCATTCAGTCATTTAAAACAGAGCAAAGGGCGACATTTCTGTAGACAACCCGGATACACGTGTTATCTCGAGACCACAAGATTACAAAAAAAGTAAAAAATATTGCGTTCTCTATGCGAACATGTCCCACCACTAAAAGTGTTCCTAAATCTAATCACTGTTTGGCAAAGCTCTATGGTTGGAGTTAATTTCTCTTTGTTCTGAATTTGATTTCCCTCTTTACCTAGTAGGGACATAAATACTGTTACACAGAAAAATCAGCGCCAAATGAAAACGAATTAATATTTAAAATTTTTATATTCAAATCTTAGAACAACTTATTCGAAATGACTTCCATTTGCCTTCCCGAACGGCTCAATATTTGAGTGTCGAGTATTGCAAGCCATGCCCTCTAATACGGACCAAAACTTGTAATCCAACGGGTTGAGGTCAGGACTACCAGCTGGCCAATCATCCGTTGATATGAAGTCCGGAACGTTGTTTTTGAGCCACAGTTGAGTTGTTTTTGCTTTGTGAGCTGGAGCAGAGTCTTGCTGGAAAGTCCATGGCTTGTTGTTGAATATTGATTGGATGAAAGACTTCACAATGGGTTCCAAGACGGTCGATTGGTATACTTTGTCCGATGTTTTCACTCCTTTCTCTCAAAAATGGAGCTTGGTAACGCCATCGTAGCACTCTCTCCACCATACCATTACAGACGCGGGATGGTGGCCCCTTTGAACCTGCGGGATGAGTTGGGATGCTTCTCTGGAGGACCGAGCATACACACGATCGTTCTGCTTATTGAACGATTCTTCTACGGTGAAGATTTTCTCGTCAGTAAGCAGAATTTGTCTGTGAGTGTTCTTCGCGTACCGGCTGAGTAACGCTTTCGATCTTCGCTTGCGTTTTTCCTTCAATGCGGCCGTGAGCAGGTGTCCAGTGTGTCCAGTGTGTCGCTTGTACGCGCTGAGTCCTAAATCTTCTTTGATAATGCGAAACATGGATTTTTGCGAAATTTGCATTTCCCGCGATAAGATTTTCTGTTTTCGCAGCGGTTTTCGGTTGATTCGTTTCTTCACGGCTTTGATCGCTTTAGGAATTCTCACAGTGCGCGGACGGCCGGATCTTTGACGGTCTCGTACTCCACCAGTATCCTCAAACAACTTCACAGCAAAATACAGAAAATTGCGAGTGATTCCAAGCGGTCGCAACGTCCTAAAGATATCGCCATTTTCCATGTTGCATTTAAGTAGGCCCATCTTATGATTGTATAGTAAGCAATTAATGTCAAAAACTTTTTGCGTCACAATGAAGCATAAATATCACCTGTCAAATCGCAATCAATACGAAATGGATGCGCCCAGTATTGCATTCGTAATGAGTGAGTTCAGTTGTGTACCAGTATTTATAACTTGACTAGGTACGAGGGCAGGTCAATAAGTCCGTGACTTTTGGAATAAAACACAGATTTTTTGATAAAAAAATAATTTTATTTTTCAACGTAGTCTCCCTTGAGCTCTATACACTTTGTCCAACGCTTCTCCAATTTTTTTATCCCTTCCAAAAACAATGATTTGTCGAGGTCCTCAAAATAGGCCTTTGTTTGCGAGATGACTTCATCATTGGAGTCAAATCTTTTTCCACCAAGCCATTTCTTCAGGTTTGGGAACAAGAAGTAGTCGCTCAGGGCCAAATCTGGAGAATAGGGTGGATGAGGGAGCAATTCATAGCCCAATTCATGGATTTTTGCCATGGCAACTGCACATGTGTGCACCCTTGCATTGTCTTGGTGGAAAAGAACTTTTTTCTTGGCCAAATGAGGTCGGTTTTTTTTTCAAATCGTCATTGAATCGGTCCAATAAGTTGGCATAATATTCCCCATTGATTTTTCTTCCCTTTTGAAGGTAGTCAATGTGGATTATCCCGCGTGCATCCCAAAAAACAGTCGCCATAACTTTATTGGCTGACAAACCCACCTTGGCCTTCTTTGGCGCCGATTCACCCTTAGAAACCCACTGTTTTGACTGTTGTTTGTTCTCTGGTGTGTTGTGATGGATCCATGTTTCGTCCACGGTTACAAAACGGCGCAAAAACTCCTCCATATTGCGATTAAACAACGCCAAACCTTCACTTCGACACCCTCCTCAACACTGCACAAAGTTCACCACCTTTTCAATATGCAGCCCCTATTTACATCGATGAGCTAGTTTGCAGATGACATCGTTTTTTTCGCAGATTTCTCGTGAACGCAATGCAGCTAATGATCTATAGACTGGACGAATATTGTAAAACCTGGAACCTGTCGGTAAACTTATCGAAGTCAACGATGATGATATTCAGGGACGCCGGAGGCAGATACGCTCGCAGAGAAAAGTGGAAGTTTCAAGAAGAACAGATTGAAATTTTGAGGGAGTATAAATACCTCGGTGTTTTGATTACGCCTAATCTAAATATGAACAAGCACCTGGAAAGCAAACTAACAGAAGCGAAAAGGGCAATTTGTTCAGTTTGGAGTTGTTGTATCAACAATAAAAGCATTAGCCATGGCTGGAAATAGAAAATATTCCGTGCTACTTCAGCATCTATCCTATTTTACGCTGCCCAAGTATGGGGCGAAGAATTTCTTCGCTATTTCATCAGGCGAGTTTTTAGGTTGCCTTGAGACTGGAGTAGCACCGCTATTTATGGATTAAGGGTATCCATAAATACTTAACTCCAGCTTAACTATATGGTTAGAGTCATGGAGATGAAGGAAGAAAGGATACCGAAGATAGTGCTCTCCCAAATGCTGCTTAACGGAGGAAAATGCGTTCAAGGCTGGGAAAATCTAGCTTCTCAATGTGGCTTCAATCTCATTGTTACACCAGATGAACAGCTAGACCCCCTAAAACATAAGTTCCACACATTACTGGACAAAATAGGCCACAGAATTTACAAAGAATTTGTAAATGAAGCTCAGTCATCGCAATACAGGACATATTATTCCAAATTGAGTTATAATTTGAAAAATAGAACCTACTTTCTGACGAGTTACAGAACGGACAAGATAAGCTTTATCTTCAAGGTAAAGGGTGAGCTGATAAATTTAAACTACTATACATGCCGCACCGCCCGGAACTCCCAGTTTTGTGTAACCTCTGCAACCTCAAAGAACAAGAGGATGTATTCCACTTCGTTGCAATATGCCCCATCCTCAGAGAATTCCGCTGCAGATTCTTTGGAACACAGGTACTCAATATTAATGAACTGACGAGCATCTTAAACGGTGACCGAGGCTGGGGTAGATTATATAAGTACGCACTGCGCTATAGAAAATGAATCATAGAGGAAAACTTCTAAAAATAACACATTAAATTGGTTAAATTATTTGTATTATAAAAAAAAAAAAGTAATTAAATTGTCAATCTGGTAGACGGCCATAGGCCAAGCCATATAGACAAAGTATCTAGAATTGTTAAGAATAAATTTTTATTGTGAAATAAATAGTCAATTACTCTGACTAACTAAGTCCAATTACACTAATAATTGAGCCTCCCCATTAAATGTTGGATGGCACCCTTGGAGCGAAATACCCACTGGGTCCAAAATTCTTTCTTTCTCTCTGTCCTATTTTCCTAAAAAGTTAACATAACTTGTGCTCAGGCACTTTATGTGTAGTCATATCCACCTAAGTGTTACATTCCGAAGAAAAATAAAATATATATAGAAATGGCGTCTGCAGGTTTACTGTGAGAGTTGAAGATCAAAAAATCTTTTATTCATTGGGCTTTAAGTGATTAATCGAACGTCAAGTAGATGAGGTTATTTGCTTACTATCACTACGGAATCTTCATGGCTGACCGAGTTCCATGTGGACCAAGTGTATTGTGGCACAGCAGCGTATTGTGGCACTTTTATGCAGAAATTGATGCACAAAAAACGACCTACCTTGATCACACTCGTAAGCCACTGATTTTACATGACAATGCACGCGTTCGTATCTGAAACATTGTGGTTAATTTACAGTACCATACAACCTAGACACGAGCCCAGCAGACTACGACTTGTCCCTAAAGTTATATGAGTCAATGCTGAGGCTGCGTCTTTCCTCTCTAAAATAACTGTTTGCTTGAACAAAAGAGATGAGCTGACAACATCATACTTCCAAGACGTTGTGAATCAGTGGTTGAGAAGAAGGGGGACTACTTTGAAGGGCTTTAAAGTAGTACTTTAATGTTATCTTGGAATTATAACGGAAGGAAACATTCAACTGAAGTTTGTTTGTTATTGTTTGGGACTTGTCCGATTCATTTTAAATGAATTAGGTGGCGATACAGTTCGGGGTGGACCTGGGCTTCAATTAATAAGCCTCTTCAGTTAGTCCGGTCTTTAGCTAAATGCATCCAGTTGCGCACTTGAAGTCGGTTGAGGTACCCTTCTACTTGTGCGCGTCAGCTAAGTCGAGGTCTCCCTCTACTGGACAGTGGTATCCATAATTAGGTGAACCCTCAATGAAATTTTAGGCATGCAATTCAACCATCTAACCAATTTTCTTAGCTCATACCTCCGAAACCACAAATCGGGTTATATGAGTGTTCGAACTGCTCTGTGTCTTTGATATTTGAATGCTCAAAGCCATGCTCGTATTATGAAAACACCTTAAGTGGTTGTCGAATAAGTGAAATCGTTCAGAGTCTTTGAAAATAATGCCTCCTCCATTAAAATTAAAGGAAACCGGGAGGTGTTGTGTGTTCAATCTTATTCTAATATCATGTAACATACGAGGGTGGGTCAATAAGTCTCTGAAAATTTAAATAAGGAACATTTTCGGCAAAAAAAACCTTTTATTTTTGAACATAATCTCCTTAGCTCGATACACTTCGTCCAACGTTTCTCCAATTTGTTGATGCGCTCCAAATAATACGCTTTCTCGGGGCCCTCAAAATAGGCTTTTGTTTCATCGATGACCTGTTCATACGACACAAATCTCCTACCGCCAAGCCATTTTTCCATGTTTGGGAACATGAAATAGTCGCAGGGGGTTAAATCTGGAGAATCTGCTGGACGAAGAGCAATTCGTAACCTAATTCATGCAATTTTGTCATTGCGACTGTGGACGGGCGTTGTCTTGTTTGAAGGTCGTTTTTGTTTTAAATCGGCGTCGAATCGATCCAATAGTTCTGCATACGGTGTTCGCCCGTTAGATGCCGGTGATCGTTTTAGAATTTTGAAAATAATGGATGTAAATAATACCGCGCGCATCCTAAAAACCTTGGCCTTCTTGGGCTTCGATTCACAATGGGAAGTTCACCGTCTCGACTGTTCCTTGGTCTTTAACTTGTTGTGAATCCATGTTTCGTATACGCTTACGGAACGGCTGTTGGATATACCAACCCACTTAGGCCTATTGGCCCATTGTGATGCCACGTGGATTTGTGATCCTTCCTACTCATGGAACCAATTTGAACTTATGAGGAAGCGTAGGAGACGGTTAACGTCTACATTCTTTAGATCGCTTAAGTCACTGTAGAAGAAAGCTCTTTAGTAAAGTTTTCTTCAGAGCTGGACATGTACAGATTAAGTTGAGGATTGTCTCTTCCTCCCCCTCGTCCATGCAAGGCTTCTACAGAAATCGTTTGTATAGATGCTAAGCCTGCTTGCATGCTTATATATAAGGCAGTGTCCAGTGATGCCACCTATGATTGTGCTGAGATGTTTCCTATTGAGAGGGATCAAACTCTTAGAGCGATTCAGATGCAGCTTTGGCTAGCTCTGTTTGGTCACTAGACATGTTGGTCCAGCAGTCAACCTAAGGTCTCTTCATTTACTATCATCCAGCTTTTATATTGATTTGCACGTAGGGATTGGTATACCTATGCTATCCTTTTCCGGTAGAATAGGTAGAGTGGTTCCTTTGCAGATATCATGTTATTCTTCAGCCAGGACAGAGCTTCTTTAATCGCCAAAATTTCCGCCTCGAGCATGCTACAATGATTTGAAAGGCGTAAGGAGAGTCTTAGATTTAGCTTATATGAGAAAACACAGCCACTAACCCCGTTATCAGTTTCAGATTCATCTGTGTAAAAGTGGATTAACTTGTCCTCAATGAAGGCATGTTCCTCCCAGAAGGATCTAGAGAAAAAGCTTCATATCCAAATATTTTTTCGAACTGAAATCACTAGTCCATGTGGTAAGCCTGTACCGTCTTCAGGTTCGCGCGCCTTTACTCGCCGAACGTGAAATATCATACCGTGGATTTTATCGACCATTTTTGGTGTGGTGACGACGGTGTCGCTTGTGTTGGTCCGACCGCATCGAAATTGAGTGAGTAACCCAGCTTTTGTTTGGTTTGCATGATGGTGTTTTTCCGCAATAAATAGTGTTTAATGGGCACACGAAATTCACTGTCAAAACGACAGATCTGTCTGAAGATTTGAGTGCCGTCTTTTGTAAGATGCTTCTGGACAAGCAAAATATTGGATTTGAGGTGGCATCGCCATTTGCTTTAATTTTCAGGGACTTATTGTTCCACCCTCGTATGAATACAAAGTATTTTCAATAGCACAGTATTCTATGCTGTAAATGTTAGAGTAAACTTCTCGTTCCACTGATTCATTAAATTTCACCCAGATTTTGCATGGCCTGCAGCTATATACGAGCATCTAGGTCGTGAAGTCATGAAGTCAGCGCTACGATGGGGTATTTCAGTTAGATGGTTGCATAAAGTTCCAAATCGTTATTATCTGTCTTAGGATGATTCATTTGTTAAAATCAAAAAGAATGACAGTTCTCCCATGCACTTTATTTGTACGTATGTAAATATGTACCTTCTCTATACAAAAAGAACGGGGTAATAGCGATGTAATGTAACTTAAAAAATTGTTTCAATTTAAGGGCTTTAACAAAACCGCAGAAAATCTAGGAGGAAACAATACTAACGAGCACTATGCTTAAGCTGTCTCTTAAAAGCGTTTTTCCCATTCATTGTAACCTTCATACATTCAAAACCAATTGACATGGATACCTCGCATTTTGTCTTTGTTTCTATTCCTTATATGTTGTGCTTTCATAAATAGACGGGCCTACTGATAGATGGAAGAACGTGAATCTGTCACATTTTAATTGGTAGACGTTGATTGGCGGTACGTAGTTGGTTTAGATTTAGTAGAGAATGCAGTTTGTAACTAAAATGTAAAGTTTGTACGGATTTGGATTTTTCCAAGGAGACCTTGTTCCTAAAAAAGAGAGTGTACTTCAGAAGGAATATGTTGCAAACAAACGCAACAAACACACCAAATTCACATATACATGCATATTCTCATAAATTCCTGCTGCCTCTAAAAAGGCCAAAACCGGCGCTACAACCCTCTCTAATCAATAAAAATGTCTGTAGACGAAGTTATATCATGCGTCCTTGAGCATGCCAACGACTTTCTCAGTACAATAGCCTCCCCTAAAATATCGCAATATTTTCTTCTACGCATAATCGCACCTACACCACCCTCTCTCTTGTTCAGACGCATGCTGTTGCCCCCCTCTATCAAAAGTAAACACAAACTTTGCGCCTTACCGCTGTCCAATCTCCGTCACAACGAAGTAATGTGCCCAAAGACCCAGTTGGAAAAGTCCAGTAACCCTCGAAAATTACTCACAATTTTGCCTCTCTACCTTCCTCTTTCTATGCATCTGCATCTGTATATTTATGTCTCTTTTCATTGGGTGCAAAATATTTATGCATAACAGTAACGTAACGTCTGACTGTGTGTAAATGGTTAAAACAACACAATTAGCTACGGTGGTTCCGTCAGGCCACAGAGGGGGGGCCACCAGAAAAACAAAAACCAAAAATAATTTGCCCTAAGGGATGGTTCGGGTACAGAGGTGGTCATTATACCTATCCACCTCCCCGTTCTCTTGACATTTCTGTCTGACTCCCACCATCAATCAGCAAATTATATCAAATATTGGCCTCCCAAAAAGACAGACTAGCACCAGAGCCACGAACAAATTATTTCATTCTTTCCAAGGGTGCCCTCTGTTAATGTCCCGAAAAAAAAGGCCTCCACAACCAAAGAAATTAAAGAAGGAAAATCAGGAGTACGAGGAGCAAAAGGTGGTATACGAAAAAAAAACGATTTTTTTTTGCAGATTTTTCTTTTTTCTGTCTGTTGCGGGATTCCATTTCTACCCGACGTCGGCACACGTACACCATTCGTCCTAGAGCGCACACACCGCCGCACCTCACAGAGAAATCGAAAATCGAAACAAAGAGAGAGAGAGAGAGAGAGAAAGAACGACCAAAAGAGCCACGGATATGGGCTTCATGGATTTGAAGGTTGAAAATCCTTCTGCTGCTACGAGTAGCAGGCAAGCAGGCGGCTTGGATTGATATCAACAACAACAGCAGGCAACATCAGCACTAGCAAAAACAGAAACAGCAGAAGCAGGCAACCTTAACAAAAACAACAAACGTTCCTGGTTTTCCTTTTTTGTTATTGAGCTTTTCTCATTCTCCTCCTTCTATTCGTATCCCAGATCCCGTATGTCTGTTATTATGTCGACCTTCTTACTCGTACCCAGTTTCTACTCACACCCTGTTTCCCCTCGAGTGTGGAATTGCTTCTTCCTCTTCATCAAGATTCAGATATTACCAACTCCAGAGTCAGAGTGTAATAACACAATCCACCATCATCATGATCCAAGAACTACCCACCACACCACCAACAATCATCAACATCATCCACTTTGTTGTTGTTATTGTTGTTGTTGTTGGTGTTCTGTTGGAGAGATTAAAAAAAAAGAAAAAAAGTATACACTCCGAACAACGCTACGTCGAACAAAAAGAAAAAAAAAACCCTCAGAGCCAGCAGCAGCAGTCCAAATGAAAGAAGATTCACCGCCTGCCACCAGCACCTCGATTCTATGCCTTCTGGTACCCATCATCAGTGCTGGAGCTGGAAATAGTGCTAGTGACGGTGCTGGTGCTCCCGACTACGACGACGGTGAATGACCTTTAATAAAGCACTCCGTGCGCGTCGTATCTAAGTCACTCAAGCCTAGTGTGTGCGAAGACGAAGAGATGAGATACCCCGCGGAATGAGTTTCGGCGATGGCGATATGGTGATAGATGCAGAAGAAGTGTACCCAAAGCGCTGGAAGGTGGATTTTGGATTTCGTATTTCGTATTTTAATCATTCACATTCGTACAATCTTTGTACAGTGTGTCTTAAAAGATCGGTGGTACGTGTCACATGTTGTCAGCGGAAATGTTTTATGACAATTTTTTTTTGCTGTTTCTGTTTGTTCTTCTGTGTTCGTCCCCTTAAATTAAAGAAAAGCCGCCCTCTTTTGACTCTAGAATGCGGTTGTCTGCAAATCCGCCCCCAGCCTCTCGAACACAAGTGCTATGTTTGAAGATTAACCGCATGAATAATTAAATTAACTGGATTTGGATCGTAAACAATTTTATGACTTGTTTAAGTGTTCAACAGGACGGACCTAGGGAGCGACCGAAGATTATGCGAAATTAAATTAAGACGATGGGGGTCTGGGTATTTATGGTTCAATTTAGTGACGTTACTAGGCCAAGGCTTGGCTTACACATGAGGATATTGAAGTGGACACACATATGTACTTCTGTAATATCTAGTTTTACCAAAAAGTCAATCGAGCCGACGGTAGCAATTTATAGGTGGAATTTTGCTAAGGTGAGCTTTCATTTGAGATGCCGCCAGTTTGTATCACTGTCACCTGAAATCCGACACAAAGATATTTTGCATCTGACAGTGAACTCGTTTACAGATTCATAGCATCCCATTGCCTAAATGGATGTTAATATATAATTGTTGAAGCCAATGATTGTACTAAAAGATTTAAAGTTGCTGTGTCCAGTACAATTTGCTTTGACCGCATTTATTTATACGAGTGCGAGGTGCTAAGCTCTCCGTCATTTGTCTCGTATCTCTAATAAATGAAGTCCCTCCCTGAATTATGAATCTGGGAGGATTTCACAGGAGGCCAAATCAAAATATACACCCTGCGGCTAATGAACTGTTACCAACTTCAAGTCACTGTTACTTTGGCAGTAACTTCATTTAAACGTGTGCAAGGATTTTATTTTGACGTGCTCTGATTTGAAAGTGAACAACCATAATGAACGCACCATAACATGTTGTAACGATGCCAGCAACATTACAAAACGTTATGGATGGTGGTCGTCGGAAGGGAAGTACAACTTGACCCACAAAGGTGCAAAAGATGAAGCAGAGAATTGAACGGAGTCCGCGACAGAACGCAAGTAAGATGGTGTAAGAGCTGCACGCATTCAGGATAAATCATACAACAGCGTTCGGGAAAAACAAAAGTATTGAAGTGTCTTACTGTGAAGTTTCTCTTTCCCAAGTATCGTATTATCTGACGAGAATTTGTTCACGATTCAACAATTTTCAAACAAACAAAACGATCGAGTTTGGCTAACGAAAATCTGAGCGCTCGGATGCCGACTAAAAATCCACTTGCGCTGGTATCCTTGACCCTTGGCATTAAAGTTAAAAGTACTGAGAATCGCGAAAGAGTACTGGAGAAGTTTTGAACGTAAACAATTCGGGTCGACGCCAGTGACGTTCATGTAAGCCTCTTCACCGTCACACAAAACTAAGCTGAAAAACAACGTTTCTCACTTCTCACAATGGCTCGCGAATTCGATGGACGCAAATCCAATGGATCTTTAAGGCCAGGATCAGCAATTAAAAATATGAAAGTGTGGACTTTAAGCAGCTCTTCGTTTGGGTGCTTAAAATACCAGAAGCCGCCCATCTCGGGTGAACGTTGTTGTTTTTGGCCAACATATGCTTTCTCATACCCAAAGACTACTTGTGCAAAATACTCATGTTGGATGTATACGGTCTGTTGATATCTTTACGATGTCAGCAATATCACGCACTTTCACCTTACGGCTATTGAAAGCGGTTTTATGGATTTGCTGGATGTTTTCCAGTGTAACAGCCTCATTTTGGCGCCCAGAGCGTTCAGTGTCATTTGTGTGTGTAGGACCGAATTTGAATTCAGCAAACCAGCGAGGAATGGTTGCTTTCGATGAAGCAAATTCCTTATAACACTTTCCAAGCCATTCTTGAGTTTTAACGGTATATTTTCACATTAAATGACAGTGTTTTGTCAAGTTTTTTTTTCCTAATTTGGAAAAAATATCAAAAGGTGCGTCACTAAAATATCGATATCTATTGTAGATGACTAGCGTATCGTTTGAAGATTGCTACTAACTAAAACATCGTTAGGTTTTAGGATTAGAGTCGCCATCTGTGTGTCAGTTTCGGGACTTTTCCACCAATGGCAGAACTTCTCTGCCGTACAATGTAATCGCGTAAAACCTTTTTGAAAGCCAACAGTGGTTCTACAGGATTTTGTTCTCACTTTGTATCTCTGGCATGTGGTTTTTACTTTTTAAAACTTCATTGATCGCACGCTTCTCGTGATCTTCTTATTCATGTAGAGAAGGCAGTGTTGCTCTCACGAGGTTTCTTCTGCAGGAAGGCTTGATACGTATCTTGTCATTTTTAACACTTACTTGCCGGTATTCGGTATTCCGAACAGAAGATTTAGTTTTAGAGGCCGAGTAGAATAATAACTGAAGTGGTGCCACTGGTCTCCTATATTCGATGCCTGCAACGTAAAACTACTTGAAAAGTGAAGCGATATAGCACCTAGATCAAAAATTTATTTAGAAAATTAAAAATACAAGTTTATTCATCTAAATCTATATTGTCCCCTTCAAAGTAATCCCCATCGACTGCAACACACTTATGCCAGCGCTTGATCCAATCCTCGAAACATTTTTTATATTCGGTTTTCGGTATGTAAATCAGTGCTTCCTGCGATTTTTCCATTACTTCCTCTTCTCGGCTGCTGAAAGGTGTTCCCCGTAGTGGTTTTTTAACTCGATTGAACAGAAAGAAGTCACAGGGAGCCAAATCAGGTGAATTCGGTGGCTGTTGGATGGTATTTGTTGCATTTTTCGTCAAAAAGTTACGAATAATGATGGCACTGTGCGACGGGGCGTTATCATGGTGCAAAATCCACGAGTTTTCTGCCCACAATTCTGGTCTCTTTCGGCGAATTGCTTCACGCAAACGTCTCATAATGCCCAAATAATACGAGTACTCTTTGTTTACTGTCTGGCCTTCTGGCAAAAATCCATGATGCACTACACCGTTGTAATCCATGAAAACCTTTTTGGCTGAAAACGACGTGGTTTTTTTGGTCTCTGCTCATTTGGTGAACGAAATTGAGGTCTTTTGGCACCAACTTTGCTACTACACAACGGAAACCCAAGGTTAGGTTAGGTTAGGTAAGAGTGGCTGTTGGAAATACCAACCCACTTAGGCCTATTGGCCCATTGTGATGCCACGTGGATCTATGATCTTACTACTGGAACCAGTTTGAGCTTATAATAAAGCGTAGGAGACTGTTAACGTCTATTTTTCCTAGATCGTTTAGGTCGTTGTAGAAGAAAGCTCCTAGATGAAGCTTCCTTCTCTGAGAGAGAGCTGGGCATGTGCAGAGTAGGTGGGGGATTGTCTCCTCCTCTTCCTCGTCCATGCAGCTTCTACAGAAATCGTTAGTAAAGGCGCCAAGCCTTCTTGCGTGCTTGCCTATGAGGCAGTGTCCGGTAATGACACCTATTATGGCGCTGAGATGTTTCCTATCTAAAAGGATCAGACACTTAGATCGACTCAGATCCAGCCTTGGCCAGATCTGTTTGGTCGCTAGACATGTTTGTCCAGCAGTCCACCTAAGGTCCGTTCTTTTATTGGCATCTAGCTTTAGTGTTAGTTTGCACGTAGCGATTTGTATACCTATACTACCTTTGTCCGGCAGGATAGGTAGAGTGGTTCCAATTTTGGCGAGTTCATCGGCTCTGCAGTTCCCTGGAATCTGTGGCCCGGCACCCAACAAAGGTGAATTTTGAACTGCTCTGCCATCTCCATGAGAGATGATCGGCATTCAAGGGCAGTTTTAGAATATAATGAGACCGAGTCCAGGGACTTGATGGCGGCCTGACTATCCGAAAATATGCGGATATCCTTTGCAGATATCACGTTTTTCTTCAGCCAGGACAGAGCTTCTTTAATCGCCAAAATTTCCGCCTGGAACACGCTACAGTGATTTGGAAGGCGGAAAGAGAGGCTTAGATTTAGCTTATCTGAGAAAACACCGCCACCAACTCCGTTATCGGTTTTAGATCCATCTGTGTAGAGATGGATTGACTTGTCCTCCATGAAAGCATCCTCCTCCCAGAATGATCTAGAGGGGAAGCTTACATGGAAGTTTTTGTCAAACCAAAGTTCAGGTATGGTGTAATCGGTGTTCTCTGTGAGGATTCCTAATGTATTAAGAATGTTGGCGTGGCCAAATGAATTATTTGTCCACTGTTTAGTCGCTTTAAGGCGAATAGCTGCAGTCGCAGCTACTTGCTTGCTAAAAATGTCGAGGGGTGTCAAGTGAAGCAGAATATCTAATGCCGCAGAGGGGGTAGACCGCAAGGCTCCGCTTGTGCATAGACATGCTGTTCTTTGGACGGAAACCCAAATCATTAACCAAAATGTCTTGGACGGGTCCATAGGCAATGTTCAAGTCCTCCGCTATCTCTCTGATGGTTAATTTGCGGTTATTGGCCAACATTTCTTTTACTCCATCAATGTTTTCGTCGGTTTTCGATGTCGATGGTCTGCCACTGCGTTCATCGTCTTCGATTGACTCACGACCAGTTTTGAACCGCTCGTGCCACTGGTAAACGACCGTTTTCTTTAGAGAATCGTTGCCGAATCACTTTTCCAACATTTCCAACGTTCGCGCACTATTAAATCCGTTTTTTACGCAAAATTTAGTACAAGTTCGTTGTTGCAAATTGAAATCCATTTCTAAAATTGTAAAAATATCGCCAACACACAGAGATAGATGTACTCTTGGCTACGTAACTTTTGCAAATGTCAAGCTATGACGCTAAGATTTAGAGCGAATGTCAACAACAGATGTACCAACTTAACAAAAAAAAAACAGAACTCAAATCGGAACAATGGGAGCGCCACATGGAGGTATGGCCATATGCATCAGTTTCCTGGCTACAACTAAGAAGTGAGCCTAACTCATCGAAGCGGTTCGGGTATCGAAATCATTGAAGACGCGGTTTGAATCCATCTCAACATGGTGTGTTTAATTTAAAGTAATGTAATTTTTAGAGTGCTGAAACCACTTTCTAGCTGTAGTTATATAGGTTTCGTCTCGCCGGCAAGTGGATTGTGACATTTAGACTCTGAATTTCGACTAAGCTTTTATATAAGAAAAGATCTTAACGTCGTCCTTATAAGAACAACATTGTTAATAGGTTTTCTCGAGGAGCTCGTAAAAGCACTACTCGGTAACGTAATCATTCTGCTTCTGAAGCCATTTGGACTTATGCAAGTTGTAATCAGATGTTCGCTTACCAGCCAAAGCCAACGTTTTTTCTATTCTCTATATCACCCACTGTAGTGGATGTCACAGTTTTTCAGCCGCGGCCAATTACACCGTTAGGTATCCGGGATAGTAGGCAGGTGTACCTCTGCTAGTTGTTTGGCTGCTTCTGTTCTCCTTGTTTCATTTGCAAGGCATAAAATGTTGCTCCATTGCAGGAAAAATGGTTTTGAGCATCTTACTGCGTGGTTCGTCTCTTCATTATGTGCAGAACTTGGGGGGACCTACGATTTTTCACCGAATACGAAATTGGTAGGGCCAGAGACTTTTTCATAGATAGAATATTTCACTTACGGGGATTTGGTATTGTTAACCGAAAGCCTGGTAAATTCTGAAACGGAAATTAGTCCTATTTCGGTGTTTTGTTCACCATTCAAAACAGAAAAAGCTCTCGTGACAACATTAAATACGATCCTACTAGGCGGAGCTCCAACGGTTTTCTGCTATAACAAGATTTAAGCCTTTATGTTAAAGAGATCTCGAACTCCGATGAAAAAAAGCTGAGAAATAATAGTGGACAAAGTAAACAGCCCTGTGGCACTTCACTTTAAAAAGACTGAATCTCCATAAAAATGCAAGACACGAAGAGCTCCTAGTTTACACTGTTGGGATCTCTCTCAATAAATATTACAAAAAAATGAATCTGAACTACAGAGACTAGACAGACTCTATGCTCTGTGATAATTCGTAAGGCATTGCTTGCTGTCATGCTTCAGAGTCCGAATGCGGAGTTAAATCAAGATGTTCTTTGGGGTTGTTTCGGTTTGGAAGTACGACAAATAATTTTTCCTATTTCCGTGTAGAATGTCCCGAATCGTTGTTGACTATGAATAGAGTTCAATTGTCAATTGTAAGAGTTTTAAGTCACACTGAAAGTTGTAATCGTAGTCGCAGATTTTGGTTAAACATAAGACCGTTCTGTTAATTCCTAATCACAGTTGCGTCCGAAAATAAGCCAGAATTTGAGTGGTTTTGTTGCTGTACATTTCAAGGCTCCTCATCATGTTCGTTCAAGCTTAAGTAGGACATTTTGAAAACGACAAGCAATTTGATCTATGAGCCTTTAGATTTGGATCGATTTGCATCGTTCTTTCGTTCCACACTGTTAAAAAGACCCATCTTCCTGTCTTGTTTTTCTTCCTTCCTCTTCAGTATCTGTCTCGGCAAATTGTAAAAAAATCCGTGCAAACACAAAATACCCCCGACCACCGACCCCCTCTAGTCATTTTCCAAATTTTCCACCCAACAAATCATTCTCGTGAAAAATGGGAATAAAAAAATTTCTCTCCCCAAAAATTGCTACCACCACACCACCCCATTTCGGCAGTGTCTAAGTCTGGGCGGGTTATAAAGAAAACCGACAGACAACTGCTCAACACAACAAACAAGCAAGAACGCGCGACGTGAACGAAGTCACGTCACGTTTTTCATTGCGCCCTAACCCACAATCCACACTCCACACGATACACGGCCCACACAACCCACAATCAGATTAGGGAAAATCGTAGAACGGGTCAAGTTGAGGTGTCGTCGTCGTCGTCTCACGAAGATGATAGTGGTGGTGTGTTACATGCTCCAGCTGTGCTTCAAGGAAAAACTCAAAAGGGCGAGAAGAAAAGTGAGAAAATGTCGTAATCGTTGAAGACAGAGGGAATGTATTTCACACGTTGTGTCGACTGTGTACTGTATACCAACAAAATAAATAAATAAAAAATCGGAAAACTGCTGGGAGAGCAGAAAGAGAGTTTGAGTCTGAGTTTGAGTTTGAGGGAAGAGTAATAGGAAATCCAAAAACGTTACTCACTCAGTAGGGGTACATTGAACTCCATGTTGAGACCAAACCTAAGTGAAGCAATTCAAATACCAGAAACAGACAGCAACATACTCACTGATCGCTTCTCTCTTGCTTCTGCTCTGTCCCTTTTTGATAAATAGAATAATAGAACCTTTTGTAGAGACTTGTACAGAGAGCAGAAGCAGATTGATTCCAAACTCCAGCACCCAGTACCTAGTTTCAGACAGTTCCATGGATGTTGAGTCAATTTCGAGTGGTTTGGTTCTTCCGTAGAAGCTAGCTCTATCATAGGGCACTCATGCTACTGGATAGTGATGAAGAAGATGATGACGATGTTTTAGGGGTGACTCTGAATTACAATGGTGATTGTGGATGGAATATAATAAATTTCCCATCTCTTCCTTGTGTATGTTTCCCAAAGTAAATCTCCCATATCCCGCGTCGTCGTCATAGTCATAGACATAGTCGTCGTCATCATCACCATCATCATCATCATCGTCATCGTCATCGTCGTCGTCGTCTATTGTTGTGCTCGCTACCGTCCTCTTCGTTACATTGTCGTGTCACATACACAACATACTTACTCCGCAGAGCGGATGCGACTAACGCGCCCCTTTTTCATTTTTTCATTCTTTCAAGTCGTTTGTCTATTTTTGGAAGAATATTTTATTTTTCAAAATTTATCACACATCTACGAGTAGTTCGGGAAATTCCAAAGAAATACGCGTCGTACGAGTACGATTATCCATTGGATACGTCTGAAATCGGCTCTCGAAAATTGTTAGTGATTTAGACAAACGAAAATCGTATCGTGCGGATATAAAGTGCTCTGTGTTGTCTAGTACGAGTACTTATATAGTTATGGGATGTGGTTGCTGTTGTGGTCATTCCTGGTATGTGTTGTTGTTAAGTGATACCGGACTATACCCAGTGATGAAGATATTCTAAGAAAAAAAAAAACTTTTCCCAACTGTGATGAATCACAGGGGAAGAAGATGAGTGAAAGACCAGCTGACCATCGTACTTGAGACTGTGACTGTGACTGCATATGTATCTGTAACTGTGGCTGAGGCTGAGACTTTAACTGAGTCTGGGATTATAATTAATGGGATCCAGCTAAAGACATCTGCAGTAGCAAAGTGTGTCTGGAAGTTGATTTTTTCCGAGAGTTTAAGTGATTAGTGTGGGGTGCCAAGGGCTAGTGTTTTTCTCTTTTCTTTTTCGCATATGAGTCGCTTCCATGGAATTCCCTTTCTAAAATATTTGTGTCATCACCTAGCTTAAGTGGAATAGTGTACTTTCGTATGTTTGTTAATTGCTTTCTTAAAAAGAAAATCACTTTTGGGCTTTTAATGGTGTTGGATGGCCATTTCTGGTGGTTTCCTACAGAAAAGATAGTGTTGGAAGCAAAAACACTTTTATAATTGCGCAAGATCTAATAGTGAGGGGGTCATTTGGAATTGTTTCTTCAAGAAGATTGAAGCCGGTACATACACATGACGTCTAAAAGAAAAATAAAAACTTCTTCATAAATATGCCTTTCAAGTGTGCTTCAGGATATGTTACCTCCGTTTTAATTACTTTGTTTCAACGTTCTATCTTGGAGTTCCACGGTGTTAAGCGAAATGACTGTCATGGCTTTTAATGCTTTAATTACAAGAAAATGAAAGCAACTTTCCAAAGGTGCTCCCATTCAGATTACCCATAGGTCTCTAGCTCTGACCAGACGTTGTGTCTTAACATACGCCTGGTAGTCCTTATTTGTTCTCGAAGTCAGCAACTTCTGCCGAAACTGGGCAACTCGCTGCAATCGCTGGAAACACACTAGTTTGGATATGCATCACTGAGCCTAAGGCAATCTTCGTAATCCAGTCGTTGTAAGATACGCGCAGAAAATAAGGCCTCCTATGTAAACCGATTAAATCAGTCCCAGAATGGACGGCAATTGGTATTGGGAAAAAAGAACAACAACAACAGACTTGAAAACGTTAATTGCAACCTACTTAACAAGAGCTTTGTAAGCTTAACATTCTCTTGGAGGACCCTTCACTATGCAAGTAAATGTCGACGGATACTCGGGTACGGATCCTATGAACTCTACGGGAACAGTTGAACGTGTTATATCGTACATATGTATCTAAAAAATCAAATGCAGTCGGAATCGATGAAACCTTAACACCCGTCTCGCTATGAATGCTTATCACTCATCAGTATACCCTCAAGCCCACTTTCGGATATACTCTAAAATATCGTGATTCGTATCTAAGCCGTACAACTAGCTTATGGAATGCCCTGCCGAACTTTCTATATCCTAATAGTTATAACTTGCTAACATTTAAGACCAATGTATATCGGTGCCTCTCTTTTCTTCCTCCCTTAGTTTCCTTCGGCCGTGGGCGCTACTTTAAAAGTGTCTTACCAATTATATTGCCCTTTATCACACACATCTTTGATACAATTTTGACACCTAGTGCTTAGCCCAGCCAATGGAAAAAGTACCAATTCCAAAAAAAACAAACTGATAAGGAACTTAGGCCCATTTCAGTTATATCCTTCCTATCAAAGTGTTTGGAATTATAAATGAATCGTTATCTTCATGCTCAAAATATCCTTCCGTCCAAAACAGTTCGGTTTTCGATGAAATCACAGCTGCGTATCAGGACTTACAAATTTATTGTATCTCTTCAAAGGAGAACTTTTTTAATAATTTTGGACGTTTCAAAAGCCTTTGTCACAGTGGATCGAGGCCAGTTGTGCGGGAAATTCTCAAGACTGTACAATTTTTCCAACGCCTCCGTTAAGTCCATATCTTCTTACATGTGAAATAAAAAGCAAGTTGTTGCGGTTAATGATTGTATTTCAGAATTCCTTCTGACATTCAGAGGTGTGCCGCAGGGATCATTTCTCGGTCCACTTTTGTTCTCATTGTACATAAATAAGCTTCCTTCGACATTAAAAGAGTCGTTTACCCGAATGTATGTGGACGATTGCTAATTGTATAAAAGCCGACCACTTAGTCTCATCGAAGACTGTGTGCATAAAATTATTGGAGACTTAAGCAAAATCTCACAGTGGTCAGGAGAAAACGGGCTCTTCTGAAATCCTCTTACTCGTAAGTCAAAAGGCATGGTAATATCCTAGAAAGCTTTAGAAATCTTATATTTTTCGGAGCTTTTAATTCAAAATCTGGGACTAGCATTTGGTAAGATTCTAAGTTGGGACATGCATATTAACAGTATTATTGGTGTACTTCGAACTTTGTGCGTCACACAACATTTGCTTACTTTACTCACTTATCCGCCCAGGGACCCTTGAGATTCTGAGTCTGAACTAATGTCGCTTTCCATCCTTCACGGTCCCGGGCACTTTGCATCCAGTTTACTAGACTAGGACTTCTGGCGTCGGCCATTACTTGATCTTTAAAACGGGGGTTCGGTCTTCTTTTTCTTCGTGGCTGGGATTCGAAGATTCTCTTAGCTGGAGCATTCTCGCCCATTCGCTCGATGTGACCGAGTCGATAGATTTTTGCCTTCCGGACTACATCCACATGTTTATACAGCTCGTAGAGTGCACTGTTATATCTTCTCCTCCATTCACCCTCCTCGCAGACAGGACCAAATATTCAACGTAAAATTTTTTTTTCGAAGGATCTGCTCCACTGTCTTACTTATTGTCCAGCATTAAGATCCATAAAGCAAGACTGGCAAGATTAGGGTTTTGTAGAGTATGATTTTGGACCTTCGAGTTAGTAGTTTGGACCCAAAGTAGCAGCGGTTGGCTAAGGTTATTCTTTGTCGAATCTCCACTAGGATGTCATTTGTGGAGTTTATATCTGACCCGAGGCAGATATACTCCTTCACTACCTGAAAATTATAGCTGTCGGTTGTTAGGTTCTGTCCTAGACGGTGTTCGACGGATCAGTCATTCATCATGAGACCAACTCGTTTGGCTTGTTCTTCTATAGCAGTAAAAGCCTCAATAATGGCGCGCTGGGAATGGTCGATGATGTCGATATCGTCTGCATAGCCCAGCAGCTGGATGGATTTGTTAAATAAAGTGCCTTGCGTGTTTAAGCCGGCCTTTCGCACTATCTGCTTTAGCACAAGATTAAATAAATCAAACGACAGCGCGTCTTCCTGTCGAAATCCGGTGAATGTTTGGAATAATTCGGAGGTTTTGTTTCCAAGCTCCACTGTGCATTGCGAATTCTTTAGCGTGGCGTGACACAACCGGATCAGTTTTCTCGGGATCCCGAATTCGGCCATCGCGTTATATAATTCAGTGCGATGAATGCTGTCGAATACGGTTTTGATGTCGATGAAGAGATGGTTAGTATCGACTTGGAACTCGTTGTTCCAGGATTTCCAGGCCGGAAGCCACACTGGTAGGTGCCGATGAATGTGGTGCAAAACGGTTTCAGTCGTTCACACAGTACGCTGGATAGGATCTTGTAGGCTACGTTAAGCAGGAATACGCTTCGGTAGTTACTTACAAGATATAGGATCGCCTTTCTTGAAGATGGGACAGATAGAGCTGATGATCCAGTCGTCGGGCATCCCTTTGTCCTCCAATAATTTGCAGATGATGTGGTGCATGTTCCTTATCAAAGCATGCTTTGAAGAGCTTTGATGATAATCCAGCTGTGCCGACTTCGTCTAAGCTGGGTGGGAGAACTACCCCATCGACTGGAGTTGAGTTTTCTTCATACCCTATCAATCTCTTCTGGTCATGCCCATCAAGCAGCTGTTGGAAATGTTGCTTAAATACATCCAGTGGTCAGAGTCGGCATTTGCTCCTCTAAATGTTTGCACATTTAGGATGTTTGACGGATGGTTTCACCGTCCGGAGTTAGCCAGGTTGCTGTGTATATTCTCTTATGAGGGAAGATTGTGCTACATCACCGTAATACTTTATCTGTTGTCGTTTCGTGGATACTGTGTTTTCCAACCACTCAGCCAAATATGCCCTTCTTACCAATTTTGGCATTGAAGTAGCCGAGCACGATTTTAACATCGTACTCCGGACAGGCTCCAAGAGGTCGTAGAAATCCTCTTTGATAGGGCCTTCAGCTTCATTTTTAGGGGCGTGTACATATATGAGGCTGATGTTGTAGAATTTCCCTTGGATGCGGATCACAACCAGATTAGCTAATTAGCTAATCGATAACCTTCGATCTCAGCTGCTTTCTCATGACGAATCTCCATCCTCATAAGTGCAACCTATTGTGGTAGCTGTAGTATACATCGCACTCCTTTCTTTTCATCATTCCTGATCCTGATCCATTCCTGGATCGCAGTAATGTCCGCTATTTCCAGTTTTTGGGTAGCTCCTGGAGTGTATAATGTTCTAACATTCCAGGAGCATAGGATCCAGTTAGTTCTCTCGTAGCGATGGTTTTTTTTTTACGTGGTTGGGTCGTTAACCCCACGTACAACCACTAAATCTAGTCGAGGTAGAAGAACGTGTCCTCTTGCCTAGAATAGTGGCTGCTGAGGTAGCTATCCTGGGGCGCCACGTGAAGGATGCGTGTCAGCTCGAACTGTACAGTCTGTAGGTATCGTATCTGGCATCTCTCTTAGTTGAGCGCCCTTAGTGCAAATGCCGTTATCAATGTGATTGCGATACCTTATGCATTCGAGATATTCTTGTCGTACATTTGAACGCCAGTGGAACTCCTTGCCAGGTCATATTAGAAGAATAGGTGATAAACGATATTTCTACAGAGAATTAAGGACTCACTTCTCTGTCTAGCACATCAAAATATTTGGTCGATGTAAATATATCCGCGCAAGCCGAGTACTCATGTCGTTGAACACTTTTCTTGTAGTAATACTGACTATAGCATCCAAGTTTAGCAATGATATCGCAGGTGCATTAGTACAATCATTCTCATTTTTATTGCAGCTGGGGATCCGACACCCTGCACCGTAACTGCTCATTTTCTTGCCTTCCATGTTGGATTTTTTTTTAGACAATCTCCACCTCTGTTAATTTTTGGTCCGCGGGTGGTATTTGTAATTTCCACAAACCCTATATGCATTTTCAGGAATCCTCCATTGGCCACCTGGGGACACACCCGATTAGAGAACTGACTAAACTCCACACGCAGGAGTGAAAGGTTAATTCGGTTCAAATGTATGATAGACTTAATATCAGTGGAGAATAGTCGAGTTGGAACGATTACAAAACGTGGTGGAATTTATGTAGTCCGATTGACAAGATAAATGCTAAGGTATAGATATCTAAAACTCCTTGTCGCCGAATTAAAGAAGTGAATCATCTGCCTAGGAAATGGCAAGTGTCAGGGACGAAAAATTTTGCGAAACATGCACACTCGGCATATTTCACTGGGTGTAATCTCCCGACCTATGTGTATGAATGGACGTCCCAAGGCTTCATAACACAGAAAGAGTTTAACGGCTTTGGCTGTTCTGAGTCTTCACTACTGGATGGTGTATTGAATGTAGATGTGCCTTAGAACGAACATCTTTTAGTGAAACATAATTTTGTTTTTATTCCCCTCGGCGTGTTTCCATCAATCAAATATCCAGAATCGCTTCAGGATTATCCCTTCAATGACTAGCCAATAGTTCTGCCACAAAAAGCGTCTGCGGTGTCATTTCAGAGTTCTATTATGATCACCGAGCGTTGCCCAATGTATTTTGAACACGCGTACGGCATAGCTCTACAGGTTCGTCTGCGTAAATGCTGTCATACATGGTAAACTAGGTAAATATCTGGTCGATGGTGGACTCACTAGCCCTAACGTTAAGACTTGTACTCGATGTTAAGCAGACTGATCTCTCTATAGTCAGCGTTATGACTAGTAATGCAAAGATTCCATTCACAGGGCTTTCGTCTGCTCCAGCAGCCGTTTTGATCCTCAATTTGGGAATCGCATCTTCTTAGTTAGGTTGATCGAACTGCTGCCGATTCTCGTTCTTCTCGTACATGTTGAATGGTTCATTTTGTCTGACAGTGGGAATGCTTGTGGATATAATGCAGAAGGTATACTTCCCATCCTTGTCTCTATATTCTTCTGTGGGATTGTGTATCTGTTACATGTGCTGGAGACCTTCTTAACAATGTCGCTACTGTTCTTATGTTCTTGATTCTCACAGCACTTTTTGAGTTATGTTACCTCGAAAGACTGCATCAGGAAACTTGTTAGTAAGGTCTTTCGATTGCAGTCTTTCAACGCGAAAAATGTATTCACAGTGCTTCTTGCTTATTGTGGCATCCGGACGGGTACCCCAGTTTGTGCCTTGGTAATAACAACTGAATCGAGGTTGGTTCTTCTGAACGTTCGAAAACCCAAAATACTCGAGATGAACTTCGCATCGACCACAATGTGATCCGATTGACAGTCTTTTGATCATTGCGAAATATGCTATCAGGAAACCAGGGACATTCAGGATTTTTTGCGTCAGATACTTTCTTTCCACTGGTAGTAGATATTGCAAAGTTTTTCATTTTGGCAAAATACGAGTATATCTCAGTTAAATTTCTTTGGCAATGTGGTGATTTTTTAGGAGGATCCTCATATCGCGCAAATAAAACTATGACATCCGTCATTCGGAAAGATGTCTTAGCTAATGAACGCTATAGGCCGCATGCACAATCCTGGTCAAATTGCGCCAACAGAGAAAACTGATAATCACCTCGTTTACTCTTTAAAATGCCTTGTGATGTTGCTCGGCGCACCTAAAATGAATTTTTTCTTTTATGCAAGGGGACTCGTTAACGACCTTCTGTTTATTTATTCAAAACCAGCCTAGCTGTTGTTGTTCAGAACGAGGACCTATTAATGTTCCGAGTTACCACCGATTCTCCTAAGATCGTGAGAAATCGTTCATTATTGCATGACTCTCCAGGTCTCTTTGGATAGTTCTTCCGAACAATTTTCTATCTATCTAATCTCGAAAAATGTAAAACAACCGCCAAATATTCGCCTAAAATCTGTTGCACCGAAACAAGCGGTAATTCCCTCCAAAGAGAAAGAAGATAGGTGAAGGGTGTAAGATTTTTTTTTGTTGAACAAAACGAACAATTGTTAAGGTATATCTCAAGAACCTTTATTGCTTTATAAAGTAGACAAATAGGGATTTTTTATGGAATAGAATTTCTTCCAAATGACCGCCTCGCTTCTGCTTGCAGACCTTGATCCTTTTCTCCAAATTTTCAATCACTTCTTCACATAATTGGGGATCTATCTCGGCGATGGCGGCTCAATGTTCGCTTTCAGAACTGGAATTGTTTGCGGATGGTTGGCGTAGACCTTGTTATTAACATAGACCCAAAGTAAGAAGATCTTGGCGGCCAATGGTTATCTCCGAAACCCGAAATTACGCAGCCACGAAACTTCGTGCGCAATAACTCGATTGTTTCGCAACTGGTATGGCATGCATCACCATGCTGTTGAAAGTAGAGGTCGTCCGTATCCATATCCTCGGCCACAAAAAATTGTTTATCATGTCTCAGTAGCACGCTCCATTGACCGTAATGACCTTTCTGGCCTCATTTTCGTAAAGGACGGCCCCAGGACACCTCTGGTCCATAAATCTTACCAAGCAGTTACTAGTTCTCAGTGCATTGCCATCCCCAGATGCAGCCATTTTGTTTAACAATCAATGTGAAAATGGGCCTCATCCGAAAATACGATTTCCTTGCAAAAATCAATGTTACCATAGATGTTTTTGAGGATCCAATCCGAGGACGTACGGCGCTTCTGGTGGTCGGCTAGCTTCATTTCTTGCATTAATTGGACTTTGTACGCATGGAGAGCCACATTTTTAGTGAAAATTCGGTGCAGCGTGGCTGTGGAGCGGTTAAGCTGAGAACGGGGACGAATGGAAGTGTTTGAGTCATTTTCGACATTTTTCTTTACTGCGGCGATATTTTCTATTGACCGTCCAGGGCGAACAAGTTACGGCGTTTTCACATCTTGTATAGAGCCCGTTTCTTGGATTTTTTTTGATTATGTTGGGCGCAAACGTCTCCGAAGGTAAAACGCAAAATTGCCATGAATTTTCGTAATAAAATTCAACGAAAAATTTCCCACCATGTGCCAACCCTGCGTACATCAGCTGTAAAATAATAGACCTTTCAAATCGTACATCTCTTATTGAAACACCTGAGGAACGAATTTTTCGGCCAAGCACGACAAAATTACGGCCGATTTGCTTGAAAGTAAAACCAGGGGCATGTGTGTTTGGTCAACTTCACGAAGGAACAAACAGCTGTAGATGGTATTGTAGTTACAGAAGAATTCAGTTATCTTCATTCCGGTTCACCTTTTACGGAAATGTTTACACAAGTGTATGCAGTAGTTCTCTATAAAATACGAACTTTCGAACATATGAGCGCGCCATCTGGACCTGCGGTATAGGAATGACAACCGATCATCTTCAATAAGCAGAATTTGGAAACGTCAATTTAGTACAAGTGAGTTATTACAACCATAAATAACTTTACATCGAAAGAAGCCGCCGAAATAGTGGCGCTTTACATTGAAAATAATCAGCCATCATTGAAAATAGTATCGTGGTCGTTCTGCGCATTACAACAACAACATTCATCGTTTGGCCTCAAATTTTATTGATCACGGGTCTGTAGCGAACCGCCAAGAACAAGTTAGACAGCGTCCACGGCGTTCCTATGAAGAAGCTGTTCAACCTGTCAGAGAGAGTTTTGCCGAAAATCCAAAAGTCTCGTATAGTCGATGCTAATCGGTATCGTTGGATATTGGCGCACTTTGTGTATCCGCAAATGCGTGAAAAAGCTCTACAAGACGTCTAGTCTCAGCAAGCCGGCGCGTCACCCTACAGCATTTTTCGAGCATTTGGAACCTCATCTCACCCTGAATAAATCGAATAAATAACCACTAATCACTGTCCGGTGACTTTTACCATTGAGCGCAACGCGAACTCCGATCTCATTTTGAAAAAACTAGTGCTGATGATGCCACTAGCGTGAAGATCCAGCAGTGTATTTTTGCCGATGTAATCGAGTCTCGTAAGTGTCTTTTTTGGTTTTGCCTCATCCCAAAAACAGCCATTTGGGTTGGTCCCAAACCCATAGGCCCAAAAGTGAGCCTTAAACATAATACACAATTTTTCGATAAAAACAAGGATCAACTTCAAGCTGCTTAAGACCCTAATTCGCGGAGGCTTGTCTCAAGTCAAAGCCCGTTGCTTTAGTTCTGCATCAGCTAAGATCCAGATCCAGGGTGTTGGCCGAGATCTTTTTGCAAAAAACTTTCACAGAATGGACGAATAGTGGCCAAATTGTTACGATCTACGCTGAATTGACAATTCCGTAAGTTTCCACCTCACTTATGGCACTTATTACGTTTTTGGTTTTGTGCATGTGATACGAATTTAAGTATGAGGACTAAGAAAATCACGGACGAGGACTAAGAAATTTCGCGAATTGAAGACCGATTTTCAAAATAATTTTGAATAATACGGAGACGATCTTCTAGTGCAAGTCTATCCACGATGATTTGTCAAACAATACAGAACATAAATGTCAAATAATTACCAAACATTACAGTTATCTATTCGAAGATCTATCCGTCAAACCATAACATGACAACGAATCTACTCCCTTTTACGACCATGTAGATGCATGCGTCAAGTATGTCTGTTTGCTCTGTGGGAATCCCCATGTCGATCCCTTAATCGTCAATTGTCGGTCCAGAGGAAGATTAAGGATCTGGAAACCTATTAGAAAGTGGTCTTATATGGAAGTACATCATATTAAGACGTCCAATGCAAGCAGCACGAGCAAAAACACATCATGCATACAAAGGTTGCTGATTGTACGTTAATGCTATTTGTAGTAAGTCTATTGCTGTAGCTTTTAGAATGTTTGTCACGCTACAATGCATCATTTAGTATTTTGTTTGCTTTGATTATTTATTAACCTTGCTTTAGATAAGAGAGATGTGTGGTACGAGTATAATGAATCTCCTCACGTATTTAGATTTATTACGTAAATAACTTAGATTCTCTCACCTATGAAAGCTTATCACACGTTTTTGGTTTCTATCGATAAGAGTGCTATTTCCGGTAAATCCAAAGACATGGAAGCACTTCCGTGACAAATTGTCCAGCGTTGTTAGCTAATTTTATCATTATATAGCAGAGGTCCCAAACTGCATTCCTGTGGTAGCTCATCTCTCTTTTTCCCTCCTATCTCTTTGATTTGCAACAACATACAATTTTCAAATGGCTGAAACTGTAGAAAGAACTTTTCATGGTCTGTTCTCGTCCCCCCTTTTATGGACCTCATAATTCCAAAACGTTTAACCAGCACTTTTGTCCCTTGAAATTAATTTCCGCAAAACAGACCACCAAACATCAAAAATATGGATAAAGTTGCAAGCACGTCACATACGCTACGCGCCACCATATGTCATCCATATACGAGTACATGCAACAATTACACTGTCTAGGTCAGTGACTAGTATACTCGTACCACAATGCCATGTGAGGCGTAGTGCCAATGCAGCACTGCCATGCGGTGCAAAAACTCGCACCAACAGTAATTTACGTACAACTACGGCTGGTGCTGCTGTTGCTGGTGTTATTGTAAACTGTCCAGAGAGCGCACGCACCAAATCATTCACTTGCTCGTTGCGATAATGGCCATAAAAAGGTGAAATCTCTTTTGTCTTGTTTTATGGTCAATTTTTCCTTTTATAAGTTTATAATACGAGTAATTGAGTTCCTTACGCTGCTGGTGGGGAACGGCTTGCACTCCGCCCCACTGATATGACTACATCAACGACGACACTCTAAAAGTGCACAGTAAAAGGAAAAATACAAATTTATAGCCTTGATGATGGTTTTATTGCGTGCATCCCATCCCCTTTGCTGTTTTCGTCATACCCAACACTGTTTGTGGTGTCATTTCTCACATTTCTCACATTTTGTTTGTTTGTTTGTTTATTTTGCAGTTCGCTTTCACATCGCACACCTGTATGAAGTTCAAAATAAACATAAAGCTGCCAAAGAGGCATACGAAAAGCTTCTTACCGAAGAACAGCTGACACTGGAACTGAAGGCCGATATATATCGACAATTAGGTAAGTGAACTCTTGTTTGGATCTAAATTACGAGTATGTACATTTTTAACTGATGGTCTAAATATGTTTGTTTGTTAACAGGATGGATGTACCATTGTGTTGAATCCTTAGGCGATAAGCGACAACGAGAATCATATGCAATTCTCTGTTTACAAAAGTCAATTGAAGCCAATCCAAAATCTGGACAATCATTATATTTGCTCGGAAGATGTTATGCTGGAATTAACAAAGTCCATGATGCCTTTATAGCGTATAGAAACTCAGTGGAGAAGAGTGAAGGGAACGCCGATACCTGGTGTTCCATAGGGTACGTTCAAAAACAGATCAAAATTATGATGAACTTTATTGAATTTTCATTTCTTAGGGTTCTGTACCAGCAACAGAATCAACCAACAGACGCCTTACAAGCGTACATTTGCGCTGTACAATTGGATAAGAATCACAAAGCTGCCTGGACGAATTTAGGTATTTTATATGAAAGTTGTGGCCAATTACGTGACGCATATGCGTGTTACTTGAATGCAGCACGAAATTTAGATTCAGTAAGTATTATGCCAAGTTGGCCTACCTAAAACAGATGGCTGAGTGTTTGTGGTTTTACATTTTACGCTTAAGACCACACGTCACTTGTGTGTTTCGAACGAATCACTTGAAAGTTCTTTTCTTTTCTTTTGGTAGGAATCGAATTTTTTTCATACAGTCACGACAGCATCGACATCAACAACAGGAGCATTAGCAACACCAACTAAAAATTCAAGTGGTGGTCTATCGACGTCGATTGCTGGTTACACATCATCGCCATCAACTAGTAAAGCGTCAACATCAAAAGCGGGTGCTAATAGTAGTTCTAATAATAGTAGCAGTAGTAATAATAGTCCTAGTAGTAAGACACAAAGTTTAGCTGAGAGTTTGAAACAAAGAATCAAATTCTTGGGTACACAATTAGCTCAAGCTCCTATGCCGAGTATAACGTCGAAACGACGGCAGTTGTGCTCGATAGAAGAGGCCTGGAATTTACCAATATCATTGGAAATGAGCTCAAGGCAACAACAACATATACAACAACAGCAACAATCACAATCACAACATTCACATCATCCTGCCCAACAACAGCAACAGCAACAATCACAGCAACAGCAACCACCGCCTCCACCGCCACCTCAAACTCAACAACCCGGCGTTGTTCTAAACAATCACATGCAGCAAAGGCAGTTTGTGAAGAGCTACTCAGCGGTAAGTTTGTACTCTTAAGAAATTCACTCTGTAAAGTTGGATGTTAGTTAAGTTAAGTTTGAGGTTTTCCATTATACGTATTTACGAGTAGTTACTCCGAAAATCTCAACACATAACAAGTGCGGTTTGGTTTTTAAGTTATTTAACCCCTTAAGCAGCAAGTCAACATTTTGTTTATTACTTGTGAAACGTTTTTGCTTTTTTAATTTCAGTTTAGAGCATAGAATATTTTGAATATATTTAAACTTTGCAGAGAATTAATTTCAGGGAACTAACAATCTTTTGTTTCTGAAAACACAGTTCAATCACAGCGCAGACAAACGAATAGATTTTTGTTTTCAAGTTGGAGATGCCAGTATAAAACGGTGTTTATGTATATTTAATCATATGAGTGTTCAAGTTAAGTGATTCACGGTGACTCAA